>WOAB01000400.1:0-353611 GCA_027886185.1 Rheum nobile
AACCCTAAACCCTAAACCCTAAACCCTAAACCCTAAACCCTAAACCCTAAACCCTAAACCCTAAACCCTAAACCCTAAACCCTTCGCCTTAGCCCTGACCTTTAGCTCTGACCCTTACCCCCAGACCAGACCACACCACACCAGACCACACCTAGACCAGACCCCACCCTAAACCCTAAACCCTAAACCCTAAACCCTATACCCTAAATCCTATACCCTAAACCCTATACCCTATACCCTAAACCCTATACCCTATACCCTATACCCTAAACCCTATACCCTATACCATATACCCTATACCCTAAACCCTATACCCTATACCCTATACCCTATACCCTATACCCTATACCCTATACCCTATACCCTATATCCTATACCCTAAACCCTATACCCTATACCCTAAACCCTATACCCTATACCCTATACCCTATACCCTATACCCTATACCCTAAACCCTATACCCTATACCCTATACCCTAAACCCTATACCCTATACCCCTATACCCTATACCCCTAAACCCTATACCCCTATACCTATACCCTATACCCTATACCCTATACCCTATACCCTATACCCTATACCCTATACCCTATACCCTATACCCTATACCCTATACCCTATACCCTATACCCTATACCCTATACCCTATACCATATACCCTATACCCTAAACCCTATACCCTATACCCTATACCCTAAACCCTAAACCTAAAACCCTAAACCTAAACCCTAAACCCTAAACCGTATTTTTAGTGTGACGTATGTACAGGTTGGGGAAAGAATAATGAGCTATATGCTTCTCCATGCATCCGTATTTTTACCCGTTTCTTACGGAAAATACCGATAGGTAGCAGGTCCTGCTGTTACTGTTTTGAATCCAGAGTTTCAAAGGCATATTTCTGAACCCGAGAGCTCAACTCAACAAGGTTATAGCAATATCCAATTTTCTTGCAAGTTGCTTTCACTTTGGATCTTGCATTTTTTAAGTATGTCATCTTTATTTTAGCATGGACATGAGGTTTGTGAAGGTGAAAACACTACACAGGGGTAAGCATTCAAGTTTTTGACCACTTCATTTGTGTTTGTTGTGTGCCATGACTTCATTGCACTTGGCTTGAATACGTTGGATTGCACTTACCTTGATTGTATCAAAACCATAACATGCAATGTTCTAAAAGACGACCTGGTAGGCGCCACCTGAGCGTCTTGGGCTGGACTCGGGCGATTTGATGGGTTGAAGAAGCGAAAAAGCGCAAGAGACGAGAGATTGGAGAGGGCGAAGGGGAATCCCCCAACCCTAAAAAAATAGGGTTTTGCATGTAGGCTTGTAGAAAAAAGATGCATGGGCAAAGTTTGGGCCTTGTATATATTACGTCTGAGCCGGATTGCCTACTTATGTTATTTCTTTTCATGATAGGTCGACATCTATGTTTTTCCTATATGTAATCGGGGTTCAGAATTGAATATTATTTTCCATCGTCGATTAGCACCGAAACAATGATGTGTGTTCAACTGCTCATGGCTTTTAGGGTGTAAAATGGGAACAATTTTGGGCATTATATCAAGTGACACAATGATATTTGTTTTGTAATTTTTGTTATATCGGCGTATTGTATATTATGTGTAGTTTTTAATATACTGGCGTATTGTACATTATGTGTACATCACGTGTTATCGAAATCTATATACATTATGTGTATTAAATGTGAAAATGTAGTATATTAAAATGGTTGTTTATAATATATGAATCCGTAGTATAATAATTTTGATCCTTTAGTGTATTAAATTTATAATCTTAGTATAGTAAAATGTAGTATATTAGTCACTAGTTTAATTTTTAATCTTGGATTTATTCTTATTTCCTTCATCACCTTGTACACTTAACATATTAAATATTTATATATATAACCACAAGAAGTACATATATAACCACAAGAAGTAAAAGTGGTATAATTACAAACACTAGAACACATGATGTATGGAAAGTGGAGCATCCAATTCAAAATTTATAAATTCTGTGGACGGAATGAATTCAACAAGAAGTACATATATAGAGTTCCAAGTTGCACTTCCCACCTCCCTTGATCCATACGGCCTCAACATAGGGATGTCTTGTCCATTTCCATGTGACCAGTTCACCACATCATCTTAGGTACCCTATAAATAAGAAAATTTGATAAATAAAAAAATAGATTACTTGTTTTAAATAAAGGTTCAATGAGCAGAAACAACTTATACTACAACAACCAACCCAATAGAAGTACACTCTCCTTAAAAATATGTTATATTTTAGGATCTTAAGGTTAGGATTAGGGGTTTGGGATCTTAAGTCTATTGTTGGGAATATGAGACCTAGGGTCTAGGGTTGGATGTGGACGGTAAACCCAAAAACCTTAGCCCACTTAGCCCCCTTAGCCCTTAGCCCTGAGCACTTAGCCCCCTTAGCCCTTAGCACTTAGCCCCCTTAGCCCTTAGCCCCCTTAGCCCAAACCCCAAGACCGCCCTTAGCCCTTAGCCCACCGCCCTTAGCCCTCTTAGCCACCTTAGCCCTTAGCGCTTAGCCCTTAGCCATTAGTCATTAGCCCCCTTAGCCCAAACCCCAAGACCACCCACCGTCCTTAGTCCCCTTAGCCCTTAGCGCTTAGCCCTTAGCCATTATCCATTAGCCCCCTTAGCCCTTAGTCCAAACCCCAAGACCGCCCTTAGCCCATCGCCCTTAGCCATTAGTCATTAGTCATTAGCCCCCTTAGCCATTAGCCCAAACCCCAAGACCACCCACCGTCCTTAGTCCCCTTAGCCCTTAGCGCTTAGCCCTTAGCCATTATACATTAGCCCAAACCCCAAGACCGCCCTTAGTCCTTAGCCCACCGCCCTTAGCCCCCTTAGTCACCTTAGCGCTTAGCCCTTAGCCATTAGCCCTTACCCCTTAGCCCTTAGTCATGACCCCTTAGCCCTTAGCCCTGATCCTTAGCCCTTAGCTATGACCCCTTAGCCATTAGCCCTTAGCCATGACCCCTTAGCCCTTAGTCCTTAGTCATGACCCTTAGCCCTTAGCCATGACCCATTAGCCCTTAGCTATGACCCGTTAGCCATGACCCATTAGCCCTTAGCCATGACCCCTTAGTCCTTAGCCATGATTCCTTATCCCTTAGCCTTGACCCTTAGTCCTTAGCCATGACCCCTTAGTCCTTAATCCTTAGTCCTGACCCGTTAGCCCTTAGCCCTTAGTCATGACCCCTTAGCCCTTAGTCCTTAGTCCTGACCCTTAGCCCTTAGCCCTTAGTCATGACCCCTTAGCCTTGACCCTTAGCCCTTAGCCTTGAACCTTAGCCCTTAGTCCTTAGTCCTTAGCCCTTAGCCCTTTGCCCTTAGCCTTGACCCCTTAACCCTTAGCCTTGACCCTTAGCCCTTAGTTCTTAGTCCTTAGCCATGACCCCTTAGCCCTTAGCCGTTAGCCCTTTGCCATGACCCCTTAGCCCTTAGTCCTGACACTTAGCCATGATCCCTTAGCCCTTAGTCCTTAGCCCTGATCCTTAGCCCTTAGCTTTGACCATTAGCCCTTAGTCCTTAGTCCTGACCCTTAGCCATTAGCCCTTAGCCCTAGCACTTAGCCCTGACCCTTAGTTTTAGTCATTAGCCTTAGCCCTTAGCCTTGACCCTTAGCCATTAGTCATTAGTCATTAGTCATTATCCATTAGCCATTAGCCATTAGCCCTTAGCTCTTAGCATTGATCCTTAGCCATTAGCCATTAGCCCGTAGCCCTGACCCTTAGCCATTAGCCCTTATCCTTAGCCATTAAACCTTAGCCATTAGCCCTTAGCCCTTAGCCTTATCACGTAGCCATTAGCCCTTAGCCCTTAGCCTTATCACGTAGCCATTAGCCCTTAGCCCTTAGCCATGATCCCTTAGTCATGACCCATTAGCCTTAGCTCTTAGCACTGACCCTTAGTCATTAGGGTTTAGCCCTTAGCCCTGACCCTTAGCCATTAGCCCTTAGCATTACCACTTAGTCATTAGCCCTTAGCCTTATCACGTAGCCATTAGCCCTTAGCACTTAGCCATGATCTTTTAGCCATGACCCATTAGCCTTAGCTCTTAGCACCGACCCTTAGCCATTAGCACTGACCCTTAGTCATTAGCCATTAGCCTTCGCCTTAGCCATGACCCCTTAGCCTTCGCCTTAGCCATGACCCCTTCCCCTTAGCCATTAGCACTGACCCTTAGTCATTAGCCATTAGCCTTCGCCTTAGCCATGACCCCTTAGCCTTCGCCTTAGCCATGACCCCTTCCCCTTAGCCCTCACCCCTTCCCCTTCCCCTTAGCCCTCACCCCTCACCCCTAAACCCTAAACCCTAAACCCGTAAACCCTAACCCCTAAACCCTAAACCCTTAGCCTTTAGCCATTAACACTGACCCGTAGCCTTTAGTCCATAGCCTTAGCCCTTAGCACTGACTCTTAGCCATTAGCCTTAGCCCTTAGCACTGACCCTTAGCCATTAGCCCTTAGCGCTGACCCTTAGTCATTATCCCTTAGTCCTTAGCACTGACCCTTAGCCTTTAGCCCTTAGCCATTAGCCTTAGCCCTTAGCACTGACCTTTAGCCATTAGCCCTTAGCACTGACCCTTAGTCATTAGTCTTAGCCTTTAGCCTTAGCACTGACCCTTAGCCATTAGCCTTAGACCTTAGCACTGACCCTTAGCCCTGATCCTTAGCCACTGGCCCTTAGCCCTTAACACTGACCCTTAGCCATTAGCCTTAGCCCTTAGCATTGACCCTTAGCCATTAGCCCTTAACACTGACCCTTAGTCATTAGCCCTTAGCAATGTCCCTTAGCCTTTAGCCCTTAGCCATTAGCCTTAGCCCTTAGTACTGACCCTTAGCCATTAGCCCTTAGCACTGACCCTTAGCCATTAGCCTTAGCCTTTAGCCTTAGCACTGACCCTTAGCCATTAGCCTTTAGCCTTAGCCCTTAGCACTGACCCTTAGCCATTAGCCCTTAGCCTTTAGCCATAGCCCTTAGCACTGACCCTTAGCCCTGATCCTTAGCCACTAGCCCTTAGCCATTAGCCTTAGCCTTTAGCCTTAGCCCTTAGCACTGACCCTTTAGCCATTAGCCTTAGCCCTTAGCATTGACCCTTAGCCACTAGCCCTTAGCCATTAGCCCTTAGCACTGACCCTTAGCCATTAGCCTTAGCCCTTAACACTGACCCTTAGCCATTAGCCCTTAACACTGACCCTTAGTCATTAGCCCTTAGCACTGTCCCTTAGCCTTTAGCCCTTAGCCATTAGCCTTAGCCCTTAGCACTGAACCTTAGCCATTAGCCCTTAGTCCTTAGCACTGACCCTTAGCCATTAGCCTTAGCCTTTAGCCTTAGCCCTTAGCACTGACCCTTAGCCATTAGCCCTTAGCCTTTAGCCTTAGCCCTTAGCACTGACCCTTAGCCCTGATCCTTAGCCACTAGCCATTAGCCTTAGCCATTAGCCCTTATCACGGACCCTTAGCCATTAGCCTTATCCCTTAGTTGTAGCGCTTAGCACTGACCCTCAGCCATTAGCCCTTAGTTCTGAGCACTGACCCTTAGTCATTAGCCATTAGCCCATAGCCCTGACCCTTAGCCCTTAGCCTTAGCCATTAGTCTTAGCCCTGACCCTTAGCCATTAGCTCTTAGCCCTAGCACTTAGCCCTGACCCTTAGTTTTAGCCATTAGCCTTAGCCCTTAGTCTTGACCCTTAGCCATTAGTCATTAGCCATTAGCCATTAGCCCTTAGCCATTAGCCCTTAGCACTGACCCTCAGCCATTAGCCCTTAGCATTGATCCTTAGCCAATAGCCATTAGCCATTAGCCCTTAGCCCTGACCCTTAGCCATTAGCCCTTATCCTTAGCCATTAGCCCTTAGCCCTTAGCCTTATCACGTAGCCATTAGCCCTTAGCCATGACCCATTAGCCTTAGCTCTTAGTACTGACCCTTAGTCATTAGGGTTTAGCCCTTAGTCATTAGCCCTTAGCCTTACCACTTACCACTTAGCCCTTAGCCTTACTACTTAGCCATTAGCCCTTAGAACTTAGCCATGATCTTTTAGCCATGACCCATTAGCCTTAGCTCTTAGCACCGACCCTTAGCCATTAGCACTGACCCTTAGTCATTAGTCATTAGCCCTTAGCCTTACCACTTAGCCATTAGCCCTAAGCACTTAGCCATGACCCCTTCCCCTTCCCCCTTCCCCCAAAACCCTAACCCCAAAACCCTAAAACCTAAACCCTAATCCCTTAGCCCTAAACCCTAACCCCTAAACCATAAACCCTAAACCCGAAACCCGAAACCCTAAACTCGAAACCCTAAACCATAAACCCTAACCCCCTAAACCCTAACCCCCTAAACCCTAAACCCTGAACCCTAAACCCTAAACCCCTAAAATTAAGAGAATAAAAATAAACACATGTTCCTGGAAAAAGAATATAGATCACTTAAAGCTCCCTTTTGTATGTATTGCTATTTACAGTTTACAGTGGCCAAAAAAAAATGCAGAAATTCATAAACTTTGTCCCTTCAAATCATGCCATCAGTCATTAACAGTATAAAGGACAATACAGATGTAATATCCCACATTTTTGTAAGGATAAATTTGGAATTTTCCTAAGCCCATGTTGTAAGTCAGATTAAATTCAGGGAAATATGAACATTATGTGTAATGTTTGGCCTCTGTAATATTTTTCTGAGCAATATAAAATACAGTTAAGGTATTTTTGGGTTAAAAGGTCATTCGTGTACAAATATATTTAACCCGGAGTTAAAAATATTTCTACCATTGATAAAAACGACAAAACGGGTCAAAAGGGGGCGAAATTAGCCTTGGCCGCACCCTGCCGCACCCGCGGCGAAGGCCAGAACAGAGTCGGTCAAAGAGCTGGCCACCGCACCCCCACCGCACCCTTGCCGCACCCCGCGGCCAGCGAGCTGCTTCTTGACAGTTGCAGTGCAACTTGGCGAGGCTAGTTCGTAGCTTTGTTGAGTCGACAAGGCTACTCCTCCTAGCTTGTACACCTCCTTGCACATCTGTCTTGATGGTAGAAGGCTTGCCCGAGCTATAAATGGAGAGAGAGAGACGGAGAAGAAGCCACAAGTTAGCTTTCTCACCATCTTCCTCCCAAAAACTCCATTTCTGCTCCAAAAGTTCAGCTTGTTTTGTGTGTGATTTGATCACCTTTTCGATCGTTTGTAAGTGGTTTCTTAAAGGTGTTATAAAGCTTAAGAAGGTGGAAGATCAAACCAAGGACAAATCGAAGCCGAACGGATCGATTTGGGTAAGTTCTCCATGGCTGCTGTCGAAGAACCCGTCCTGGCACTTGACCGCACCCCGCGGCAGAGGTCCACCGCCCCCGCGGCGAGCCTACCCGTGATGTGTGTTCTTGGTGCTTGGCTTCGGACGAGGCTTGGTTTTCCTTGATTCTTTCCTATTCTTTTTAGATTCATATACATATATATATATTGAATCTAACTTGGAGTCTTGTTATGGGTCATTCCATATGGATTTATTGTCCAGGATCTATCCCAGTTCCGGACTCAGAACCTTTTGTTCTCAAGCTTGTGAAACTTTCGTCAGATCTAAGGCAAGTGGCGGTTCGCTCTTACTCATCATTCCATATTTCCATTAATTATCAATTGTTTAATTGTTAATTAATTTGGATTGATTATTGTTCATGTCTGGGAATAGTTTTATGAAACTATCTTTGGAAATTAAAATGGATATTATAATAGGTTGTATATCTGCTAGAATAACGCTATTATATATATATATATCTAGATTGAAATATATCTATGATGTTAGCCTTGATGGCTTTAATATGATTATTTGTCTGTTCTGGACTGTTTAGTTAGAACGAGTATTCGTAGAAAAACGCTACTCGGTATCTCCTTGTGAATACTAGTCGTTTCTTTATAACTAAGTGGATGAGATGTCCAGGCCCCAACACTTCTCTTTGGTCATGACCATTCCCTGTCCGTGTACGGGGAAGGTGCACACAGCTGGTGCCACTCTCTGGGATTTAGTCCCTACTCTATATCTCAATATCCAGCGTGGATGAGATTCTAAAAGCTTGAAATGTGAATGAACGTTTTGGAATTAAATAAGATAAGTGCCCAAGTGCACATAATTAATATACCCTTGGTGAGTAGTGCAGCTAGGCTGTAGTGCAGCTAGGAAACTCGCCCTGACTTTGATCAGAGTACGTTCTCTTTCCAATCTGGATTCGCATTATGCGGTGAGGTTGGTCGTGAACCGAAATATCTAGTCAGTTTTTAAATGTTATATATATATATGAACTTATAATGTTCCAGATATTTGTCATGCTTCCGATAAGACTCGTTCTTTTGGAGTCTTCTCTTGAATATTTTCTATAAGACTCAATTCCGTTGGAGTCTTCTCTTGATCATATCTTTTGGATATATATTCATTCCAGTAGAAGTATGAAGGTTGACTATCGTCATCGGCTATTATTCGAGGAGCGATAAGTCTAACCTAATACGACTACTCGAACCATCTGCTTTATACCCTTGCATAGTCTTTCATTAGACTAACCAATCGTAATTGTTCTTTGCATGGTTGGCTGGTGTCATCCGTTTGATTCGGCACATCAGATAAGCTACCATCCCACAGAGGCTAAAAGCGACTATGACGGGAAATGTTTTTGACAAGTTTATTCAGGTTGAGATCTTTGGCGTGATCGCTGTGATCAAGACTTGTATCTTTCTTTATAAGACTTCCGCTATGCTTGTTTACTTTGAAAACAATGTTTTACCCTAGGGGGATTGGGGTGTAATCCCCTAACGAATGTTTAACCGTTGGTTTAATGATTATATAAATGTTGTTTTATGATAATCCGATTTAGCCTTGGGTGGCTTCAGAGGTGAAACTCGAGGTCACTGGCGGTAATGCATTTCCAAATGGGTTATAAATAAGAAAATAGCGAAGTAACAAATGAAATTAATAGGGTTTTTATCAGCCGACTACTGCTCCACAAGGTGATGGAATATGAGACCGCTCCAAAGTAGTAATGGCAGCGACGCCGCTCCACAAGGTGATGGAATATGAGACCGCTCACCATCGGAGGAAAAAAGCGTAAGCTCTTCTCCGTCGATGGCTTGATCTGCGATGTTTTACTTTTGGGATATGCAAACACTAGGAAGAAATCTTCCGCTTGCCCCAATTGCAAGTAAAGGGATTTACGGAGAAATCCCCGTTGCATACAAATGTAGAGAAGAATTTCGAAATTGATATGAATTGAGAAGACAATAGTGAGAATCGACACGGCAGAACGTTGAATTTAAACATCGGAGATTCATGAGAGAGTACCGCTTCCCAAACGAGGGCGGTAGTCGGCTGATAAAAACACTAGCTCTAAATCCGTCTAATACCACAAATGTTTAGAGCTAGGGTTTTTATCAGCCGACTACCGCCCTCGTTTGGGGAGCGGTACTCTCTCATGAATCTCCGGTGTTTAAATTCAATGTTCTGCCGTGTCGATTCTTACTATTGTCTTCTCAATTCATATCAATTTCGAAATTTCATTTGACAAAATCTTTCAAGGTTGGGAAAACACATTGCAAATAAAAATCAAGCAGAAATATGGAAACAAGGACTGTCCAAAGTGGTAATCGCAGCAACGCCGCTCCACAGGGATGATGGAATATGAGACTGCAGAAGGCCGAAAAAGAAGACCAAAAAGGCTTCTTCATCAACGACCAAACAAGCTTATTCTATGACGTTTTCCTTTTGGGATTTGCAAACACTGATTTTGTTTGCCCCAGATTGAAGGTATTGTCAAACAAAGCAGTCAATTGCTAAAAGACTCTAAGAAAATTTCAAAGTCAGTAAGTTATGTTTTGGCCAGCTCTAGTTCATCCTTCATAAGCAACAGCAATGGTCGAAATCTGGCCGCTGACCAACTAATCATGAAGTTAGTTGATGGCAAACACATCAAATCCCTGCGTAAGAAGTGAAAAAATAAGGTACTTGCAAGTTAAGAAAAATGAGAGATATTTATAGCCTCAAAATTGCAGAATTAACAGCAAGGCTGTGTGAAGCCATTCAGTCCCGAAAGATGGTGTTTTATTCATAGATTTCCTCATAGGCTAAAAACAATTAGAGTAAATTTTAAAATCAAGCAGAAATATGGAAACAAGGACTGTCCAAAGTGGTAATTGCAGTAACGCCGCTCCACAAGGATGATGGAATATGAGACTGCAGAAGGCCGGAGAAGAAGACCAAAAGGCCTTCCTCAACAACGACCAAACAAGCTTACGCTATGACGTTTTCCTTCTGGGATTTGCAAACATTGATTTTGTTTGCCCCAATTTGAACGTAAGGTCACACAAATCATTTAAACAATGAAGTCAATTGCGATTAGCAAAAACGAAAACAGCGAAGTAACGAATGAAATTAATAGGAAATAATGTATGCCTCATGGCCTTTCCAAAGTGGTAATGGCAGCGACGCCGCTCCACGAGGTGATGGAATATGAGACCGCTCACCATCGGTGGAAAAAAGCGTAAGCTCTTCTCCGTTGACGACGATGGCTTGATCTGCGACGTTTTACTTTTGGGATATGCAAACACTAGGAAGAAATCTTCCGCTTGCCCCAATTGCAAGTAAAGGGATTTACGGAGAAATCCCCGTCGCATACAAATGTAGAGAAGAATTTCAAAATTGATATGAATTGAGAAGACAATAGTGAGAATCGACACGGCAGAACGTTGAATTTAACATCGGAGATACATGAGAGAATACCGCTTCCCAAACGAGGGCGGTAGTCGGCTGATAAAAACACTAGCTCTAAATTCATCTAATACCACAAATATTTAGAGCTAGGGTTTTTATCAGCCGACTACCGCCCTCGTTTGGGGAGCGGTACTCTCTCATGAATCTCCGGTGTTTAAATTCAACGTTCTGTCGTGTCGATTCTCACTATTGTCTTCTCAATTCATATCAATTTCGAAATTTCATTTGACAAAATCTTTCAAGGTTGGAAAAACACATTGCAAATAAAAATCAAGCAGAAATATGGAAACAAGGACTGTCCAAAGTGGCAATCGCAGCAACGCCGCTCCACATGGATGATGGAATATGAGACCGCAGAAGGCCGAAAAAGAAGACCAAAACGGCTTCCTCATCAACGACCAAACAAGCTTATTCTATGATGTTTTCCTTCTGGGATTTGCAAACACTGATTTTGTTTGCCCCAGATTGAAGGTATTGTCAAACAAAGCAGTCAATTGCTAACAGACTCTAAGAAAATTTCAAAGTCAGTAAGTTATGTTGTGGCCAGCTCCAGTTCATCCTTCGTAAGCAACAACAATGGTCGAAATATGGCCGCTGACCAACTAATCATGAAGTTAGTTGATGGCAAAACATCAAATCCCTGCGTAAGAAGTGAAAAAATAAGGTACTTGCAAGTTAAGAAAAATGAGAGATATTTATAGCCTCAGAATTGCAGAATTAACAACAAGGCTGTGTGAAGCCATTCAGTCCCGAAAGATGGTGTTTTATTCATAGATTTCCTCATAGGCTAAAAATAAAAGAGTAAATTTTAAAATCAAGTAGAAATAACGAAACAAGGACTGTCCAAAGTGGTAATTGCAGCAACGCCGCTCCACAAGGATGATGGAATATGAGACCGCAGAAGGCCGGAGAAGAAGACCAAAAGGCTTTCCTCATAAACGACCAAACAAGCTTACTCTATGACATTTACCTTCTGGGATTTGCAAACATTGATTTTGTTTGCCCCAATTTGAAGGTAAGGTCACACAAATCATTTAAATAATGAAGTCAATTGCGATTAGCAAAAACGAAAACAGCGAAGTAACGAATGAAATTAATAGAAAATAATGTATGCCTCATGGCCTTTCCAAAGTGGTAATGGTAGCGACGCCGCTCCACAAGGTGATGGAATATGAGACCGCTCACCATCGGAGGAAAAAAGTGTAAGCTCTTCTCCGTCGACGACGATGGCTTGATCTGCGACGTTTTACTTTTGGGATATGCAAACACTAGGAAGAAATCTTCCGCTTGCCCCAATTGCAAGTAAAGGGATTTACGGAGAAATCCCCGTCACATACAAATGCAGAGAAGAACTTCGAAATTGATATGAATTGAGAAGACAATAGTGAGAATCGACACGGCAGAACGTTGAATTGAAACATCGGAGATTCATGAGAGAGTACCGCTTCCCAAACGAGGGTGGTAGTCGGCTGATAAAAACACTAGCTCTAAATCCGTCTAATACCACAAATATTTAGAGCTAGGGTTTTTATCAGCCGACTACCGCCCTCGTTTGGGAAGCGGTACTCTCTCATGAATCTCCGGTGTTTAAATTCAACGTTCTGCCGTGTCGATTCTCACTATTGTCTTCTCAATTCATATCAATTTCGAAATTTCATTTGACAAAATCTTTCAAGGTTGGAAAAACACATTGCAAATAAAAATCAAGCAGAAATATGGAAACAAGGACTGTCCAAAGTGGCAATCGCAGCAACGCCGCTCCACATGGATGATGGAATATGAGACCGCAGAAGGCCAAAAAAGAAGACCAAAAAGGCTTCCTCATCAACGACCAAACAAGCTTATTCTATGACGTTTTCCTTCTGGGATTTGCAAACACTGATTTTGTTTGCCCCAGATTGAAGGTATTGTCAAACAAAGCAGTCAATTGCTAACAGACTCTAAGAAAATTTCAAAGTCAGTAAGTTATGTTGTGGCCAGCTCCAGTTCATCCTTCGTAAGCAACAACAATAGTCGAAATCTGGCCGCTGACCAACTAATCATGAAGTTAGTTGATGGCAAAACATCAAATCCCTGCGTAAGAAGTGAAAAAATAAGGTACTTGCAAGTTAAGAAAAATGAGAGATATTTATAGCCTCAGAATTGCAGAATTAACAACAAGGCTGTGTGAAGCCATTCAGTCCCGAAAGATGGTGTTTTATTCATAGATTTCCTCATAGGCTAAAAATAAAAGAGTAAATTTTAAAATCAAGTAGAAATAACGAAACAAGGACTGTCCAAAGTGGTAATTGCAGCAACGCCGCTCCACAAGGATGATGGAATATGAGACCGCAGAAGGCCGGAGAAGAAGACCAAAAGGCCTTCCTCATAAACGACCAAACAAGCTTACTCTATGACATTTACCTTCTGGGATTTGCAAACATTGATTTTGTTTGCCCCAATTTGAAGGTAAGGTCACACAAATCATTTAAATAATGAAGTCAATTGCGATTAGCAAAAACGAAAACAGCGAAGTAACGAATGAAATTAATAGAAAATAATGTATGCCTCATGGCCTTTCCAAAGTGGTAATGGTAGCGACGCCGCTCCACAAGGTGATGGAATATGAGACCGCTCACCATCGGAGGAAAAAAGTGTAAGCTCTTCTCCGTCGACGACGATGGCTTGATCTGCGACGTTTTACTTTTGGGATATGCAAACACTAGGAAGAAATCTTCCGCTTGCCCCAATTGCAAGTAAAGGGATTTACGGAGAAATCCCCGTCACATACAAATGCAGAGAAGAACTTCGAAATTGATATGAATTGAGAAGACAATAGTGAGAATCGACACGGCAGGACGTTGAATTGAAACATCGGAGATTCATGAGAGAGTACCGCTTCCCAAACGAGGGTGGTAGTCGGCTGATAAAAACACTAGCTCTAAATCTGTCTAATACCACAAATATTTAGAGCTAGGGTTTTTATCAGCCGACTACCACCCTCGTTTGGGGAGCGGTACTCTCTCATGAATCTCCGGTGTTTAAATTCAACGTTCTGCCGTATCGGTTCTTACTATTGTCTTCTCAATTCATATCAATTTCGAAATTTCATTTGACGAAATCTTTCAAGGTTGGGAAAACACATTGCAAATAAAAATCAAACAGAAATATGGAAACAAGGACTGTCCAAAGTGGTAATCGCAGCAACGCCGCTCCACAGGGATGATGGAATATGAGACCGCAGAAGGCCGAAAAAGAAGGCCAAAAAGGCTTCTTAATCAACGACCAAACAAGCTTATTCTATGACGTTTTCCTTCTGGGATTTGCAAACACTGATTTTGTTTGCCCCAGATTGAAGGTATTGTCAAACAAAGCAGTCAATTGCTAAAAGACTCTTAAGAAAATTTCAAAGTCAGTAAGTTATGTTGTGGCCAGCTCCAGTTCATCCTTCATAAGCAACAGCAATGGTCGAAATCTGGCCGCTGACCAACTAATCATGAAGTTAGTTGATGGCAAACACATCAAATCCCTGCATAAGAAGTGAAAAAATAAGGTACTTGCAAGTTAAGAAAAATGAGAGATATTTATAGCCTCAGAATTGCAGAATTAACAACAAGGATGTGTGAAGCCATTCAGTCCCGAAAGATGGTGTTTTATTCATTGATTTCCTCATAGGCTAAAAACAAAAGAGTAAATTTTAAAATCAAGCAGAAATATGGAAACAAGGACTGTCCAAAGTGGTAATTGCAGCAACGCCGCTCCACAGGGATGATGGAATATGAGACCGCTGAAGGCCGAAAAAGAAGGCCAAAAAGGCTTCCTCATCAACGACCAAACAAGCTTACTCTATGACGTTTTCCTTCTGGGATTTGCAAACATTGATTTTGTTTGCCCCAATTTGAAGGTAAGGTCACACAAATCATTTAAATAATAAATTCAATTGCGATTAGCAAAAACGAAAACAGCGAAGTAACGAATGAAATTAATAGGAAATAATGTATGCCTCATGGCCTTTCCAAAGTGGTAATGGCAGCGACGCCGCTCCACAAGGTGATGGAATATGAGACCGCTCACCATCGGTAGAAAAAAGCGTAAGCTCTTCTCCGTTGACGATGATGGCTTGATCTGCGACGTTTTACTTTTGGGATATGCAAACACGAGGAAGAAATCTTCCGCTTGCCCCAATTGCAAGTAAAAGGATTTACGGAGAAATCCCCGTCGCATACAAATGCATAGAAGAATTTTGAAATTGATATGAATTGAGAAGACAATAGTGAGAATCGACACGGCAGAACGTTGAATTTAAACATCGGAGATTCATGAGAGAGTACTGCTTCCCAAACGAGGGCGGTAGTCGGCTGATAAAAACACTAGCTCTAAATCCATCTAATACCACAAATATTTAGAGCTAGGATTTTTATCAGCCGACTACCGCCCTCGTTTGGGGAGCGATACTCTCTCATGAATCTCCGATGTTTAAATTCAACGTTCTGCCGTGTCGATTATCACTATTGTCTTCTCAATTTATATCAATTTCAAAATTTCATTTGACAAAATATTTCAAGGTTGGGATAACAAATTGCAAATAAAAATCAAGCAGAAATATGGAAACAAGGACTGTCCAAAGTGATAATCGCAGCAACACCACTCCACAGGGATGATGGAATATGAGACCGCTGAAGGCCGAAAAAGAAGGCCATAAAGGCTTTTTCATCAACGACCAAACGAGCTTATTCTATGACGTTTTCCGTCTGGGATTTGCAAACACTGATTTTGTTTGCCCCAGATTGAAGGTATTGTCAAACAAAACAGTCACTTGCTAAAAGACTAAGAAAGTTTCAAAGTAAGTAAGTTAAGTTGTTGCCAGCTCAAGTTCATCCTTCGTAAGCAAGAGCAATGGTCGAAATTTGGCCGCTGACCAACTAATCATGAAGTTAGTTGATGGCAAACACATCAAATCCATGCGTAAGAAGTGAAACGTGAAAAAATAAGGTACTTGCAAGTTAAGAAAAATGAGAGATATTTATAGCCTCAGAATTGCAGAATTAACAACAAGGCTGTGTGAAGCCATTCAGTTCCGAAAGATGGTGTTTTATTCATAGATTTCCTCATAGGCTAAAAACAAAAGAGTAAATTTTAAAATCAAGCAGAAATATGAAAACAAGGACTGTCCAAAGTGATAATTGCAACAACACCGCTCCACAAGGATGATGGAATATGAGACCGCAGAAGGCCGGAGAAGAAGACCAAAAGGCCTTCCTCATCAACGACCAAACAAGCTTACTCTATGACGTTTTTCTTCTGGGATTTGCAAACATTGATTTTGTTTGCCCCAATTTGAAGGTAAGGTCACACAAATCATTTAAACAATGAAGTCAATTGCGATTAGCAAAAACGAAAACAGCGAAGTAACGAATGAAATTAATAGAAAATAATGTATGCCTCATGGCCTTTCCAAAGTGGTAATGGCAACGACGCCGCTCCACAAGGTGATGGAATATGAGACCGCTCACCATCGGAGGAAAAAAGTGTAAGCTCTTATCCGTGGACGACGATGGCTTGATCTGCGACGTTTTACTTTTGGGATATGCAAACACTAGGAAGAAATCTTCCCCTTGCCCCAATTGCAAGTAAAGGGATTTACGGAGAAATCCCCATCGCATACAAATGCAGAGAAGAATTTCGAATTTGATATGAATTAAGAAGACAATAGTGAGAATCGACACGGCAAAACGTTGAATTTATACATCGCACATTCATGAGGGAGTACCGCTTCCCAAACGAGGACGGTAGTCGGCAGATAAAAACACTAGCTCTAAATCCGTCTAATATCACAAATATTTAGAGGTAGGATTTTTATCAGTCGACTACCGCCCTCGTTTGGGAAGCGGTACTCTCTCATGAATCTCCGGTGTTTAAATTCAACGTTCAGCCGTATCGATTCTCACTATTGTCTTCTCAATTCATATCAATTTCGAAATTTCATTTGACAAAATCTTTCAAGGTTGGGAAAACACATTGCAAATAAAAATCAAGCAGAAATATGGAAACAAGGACTGTCCAAAGTGGTAATCGCAGCAACGCCGCTCCACAGGGATGATGGAATATGAGATCGCAGAAGGCCGAAAAAGAAGGCCAAAAAGGCTTCTTCATCAACGACCAAACAAGCTTATTCTATGACGTTTTCCTTCTGGGATTTGCAAACACTGATTTTGTTTGCCCCAGATTGAAGGTATTGTCAAACAAAGGAGTCAATTGCTAAAAGACTCTAAGAAAATTTCAAAGTCAGTAAGTTATGTTGTGGCCAGCTCCAATTCATCCTTCATAAGCAAAAACAATGGTCAAAATCTAGCCGCTGACCAACTAATCATGAAGTTAGTTGATGGCAAACACATCAAATCCCAGCATAAGAAGTGAAAAAATAAGGTACTTGCAAGTTAAGAAAAATGAGAGATATTTATAGCCTCAGAATTGCAGAATTAACAGCAAGGCTGTGTGAAGCCATTCAGTCCCGAAAGATGGTGTTTTATTCATTGATTTCCTCATAGGCTAAAAACAAAAGAGTAAATTTTAAAATCAAGCAGAAATATGGAAACAAGGACTGTCCAAAGTGGTAATTGCAACAACGCCGCTCCACAGGGATGATGGAATATGAGACCGCAGAAGGCCGAAAAAGAAGACCAAAAAGGCTTCCTCATCAACGACCAAACAAGCTTACTCTATGACGTTTTCCTTCTGGGATTTGCAAACATTGATTTTGTTTGCCCCAATTTGAAGGTAAGGTCACACAAATCATTTAAACAATAAATTCAATTGCGATTAGCAAAAACGAAAACAGCGAAGTAACGAATGAAATTAATAGGAAATAATGTATGCCTCATTGCCTTTCCAAAGTGGTAATGGGAGCGACGCCGCTCCACAAGGTGATGAAATATGAGACCGCTCACCATCGGAGGAAAAAAGTGTAAGCTCTTCTCCGTCGACGACGATGGCTTGATCTGCGACGTTTTACTTTTGGGATATGCAAACACTAGGAAGAAATCTTCTGCTTGCCCCAATTGCAAGTAAAGGGATTTACGGAGAAATCCCCGTCACATACAAATGCAGAGAAGAACTTCGAAATTGATATGAATTGAGAAGACAATAGTGAGAATCGACACGGCAGAACGTTGAATTTAAACATCAGAGATTCATGAGAGAGTACCGCTTCTCAAACGAGGGTGATAGTCGACTGATAAAAACACTAGCTCTAAATCCGTCTAATACCACAAATATTTAGAGCTAGGGTTTTTATCAACCGACTACCACCCTCGTTTAGGGAGCGATACTCTCCCATTAATCTCCGGTGTTTAAATTCAACGTTCTGCCGTATCGGTTCTCACTATTGTATTCTCAATTCATATCAATTTCGAAATTTCATTTGACAAAATCTTTCAAGGTTGGGAAAACACATTGCAAATAAAAATCAAGCATAAATATGGAAACAAGGACTGTCCAAAGTGGTAATCGCAGCAATGCCGCTCCACAGGGATGATGGAATATGAGACCGCAGAAGGCCGAAAAAGAAGGCCAAAAAGTCTTCTTCATCAACGACCAAACAAGCTTATTCTATGACGTTTTCCTTCTGGGATTTGCAAACACTGATTTTGTTTGCCCCAGATTGAAGGTATTGTCAAACAAAGCAGTCAATTGCTAAAAGACTCTAAGAAAATTTCAAAGTCAATAAGTTATGTTGTGGCCAGCTCCAGTTCATCCTTCGTAAGCAACAGCAATGGTCAAAATCTGGCCGCTGACCAACTAATCATGAAGTTAGTTGATGGCAAACACATCAAATTCCTGCGTAAGAAGTGAAAAAATAAGGTACTTGCAAGTTAAGAAAAATGAGAGATATTTATAGCCTCAGAATTGCAGAATTAACAGCAAGGCTGTGTGAAGCCATTCAGTCCCGAAAGATGGTGTTTTATTCATAGATTTCCTCATAGGCTAAAAACAAAAGAGTAAATTTTAAAATCAAGCAAAAATATGGAAACAAGGACTGTCCAAAGTGGTAATTGCAACAATGCCGCTCCACAGGGATGATGGAATATGAGACCGTAGAAGGCCGAAAAAGAAGACCAAAAAGGCTTCCTCATCAACAACCAAACAAGCTTACTCTATGACGTTTTCCTTCTGGGATTTGCAAACATTGATTTTGTTTGCCCCAATTTGAAGGTAAGGTCACACAAATCATTTAAAAAATAAATTCAATTGTGATTAGCAAAAACGAAAACAGCGAAGTAACGAATGAAATTAATAGGAAATAATGTATGCCTCATGGCCTTTCCAAAGTGGTAATGGCAGCGACGCCGCTCCACAAGGTGATGGAATATGAGACCGCTCACCATCGGTGGAAAAAAGCATAAGCTCTTCTCCGTCGACGACGATGGCTTGATCTACGACGTTTTACTTTTGGGATATGCAAACACTAGGAAGAAATTTTCCGCTTGCCCCAATTGCAAGTAAAGGGATTTACGGAGAAATCACCGTCGCATACAAATGCAAAGAAGAATTTCAAAATTGATATGAATTGAGAAGACAATAGTGAGAATCGACACGGCAAAACGTTGAATTTAAACATCGGACATTCATGAGAGAGTACCGCTTCCCAAACGAGGGCGATAGTCGGCTGATCAAAACACTAGCTCTAAATCCGTCTAATATCACAAATATTTAGAGGTAAGGTTTTTATCAGCCGACCACTGCCCTCGTTTGGATTGCGATACTCTCTCATGAATCTCCGGTATTTAAATTCAACGTTCTGCCGTGTCGATTCTCACTATTATCTTCTCAATTCATATCAATTTCAAAAAAATTATGTGAATAAAATCTTATATCACAAGGTAAGAGTTTAGGGACCAAACCAGAAACCATCGCCCTACCCTGGAAAATATATATTAACCAAACACATTAAAATATACTGGCAAATTTTGACGAAGCATAAAATACATTTAGTAACAAGATGGTGGTGCATCGGAAATGCTACAATGACTGGCCAACAAACACAAATTTATAGTATTTCATCTTATCAGCATATCACTACTAAAAAACCTATGGGAAAAAGCAGTTCAAGGTTATAAAGAAGTGCCAAAAAAATAACATTAAAACAGCTACAAACCTGCAAATGACACATGATACACATCTAACATCTGGACAAGATTAGGTTCAACTGTAATTAAGGTGCTTTCTATCATAAATCTTGTAATAGCCATATACAGGACCAAGTCACTCACCATACTACATCATATCAATTTCAGATTATTGGTTGAAGCCTTGAAGAATCAAACAAGTCACAAATTACTTGAACTGGTTTTCATCACAAATTACACCAGATAGTTAATTACCAACTATGAAACAACATGGTTGTAGGTTAGCTAATTTTGATTCCCTTCACACTCAGTCTAACAAACATACATTCATGAATATCTTCACACTCTTTTCACACAAGTATATTAGCAGGTATTTTGGATACAAGATCTCCATTTTCTGGTTGCATGTCCCAATATGCATATAAAATTCACTCAGTTCTTCCCCCTAAAGTTTTAGCCATTAACAATATTTTTTATTACAATCACATCATCAATGTATTCAAAAGGAATTACATGTGTTCAAACAGTTATATTAACACCTCTGAACACAAAACCACAAGAGAATTAGAAAAAGGCAATAATGGTTGGAGGCTACTATAAAGTTAGTCAAAAAAATAACGAAAAAGACAACACTGAAGTCTGCCAGCATGGGATCAAAAACTCTGAACACCATCAATGTATTCCAGCTGAGTTTTTATATATGCAAACATTTCATAGTTCAAGCACATTTACAGAAGGTCGAAGCATGGGATAAAAAATCAGAGCACTAAGCAAGTAGCAATAAACCAATATAATTAACATACACCAGTAAATACACAATGCAATTGGCAGCATGAGTAATAAAAACTAAATAACATCAGAACATGTACTGAACCCTAATCAGCATACAGAGAAAACGGTCGTTGACCAATGGCACCAATAAGATGGTTAACATTCACAATTACAGCAAAGCACCATATGTAAAGGTCAGGTCCAGGATTAAAAAAAGCCTGAATTGAAATTAAGTGATCAATACTAGTTTTCAATTCTATTGCATTCAGTCCATCCTATTCTATCGAACCTAGTTACAAAATAGGAATTATAAAAAAAAAGTCCTTGTGAATTCAATCGGGTAAAAAGGAATTGTTAGAAAACTCACATCCATATCTCGGACAGCATGCAATAATTGAAGAACCACAAGCATCTGGGTAAGAAACATTGTATGTTTGCACATCTAACTTAATTCTCGAACTAGAACTAGAACTACTTCAGTTTCATGAACGTACGAGGATAGCAACCTAATCAAAGCATTCAAACATGTACGCTATAGAGCACGCTTATGATTGGGAAAAAAAAACATAAAGAAAGGCACAAGAATGAAGAACAAAGGACAAGAACTAAGGACAAGAACTAAGGAGAAGAATGAAGAACAACAGACACGAACGAAGAACAAGGTCAGAACAAAGACCTTGTAAGCCTCCGCAGAAACTGCATCAGGCAAATGTTATATGAACTTCACTCTGACCAGAATATGCAGAGAGGAAAAAATAAGATAACGTCTCAGCATCAACTACCATTATTAATCCCATGTATTTACAATGTTATGTACCCTTACAGATTCATTTATATTTGTTTCTCTAAACTTTAATAATGAATTTAAACCTTTCTAATACCAATCTTTTTAGAGTGATTCAGCTACTACATTGAAAGTACTGAAGCCAGATTTTATCAATTTAGGGGTTCAGTTGTTGGGGATTCAAGAAAGCAAATTTGCAAAATGAAGATATGTTCTTACAACCAAAGATCATAAGAGATTAAATAGTTCACCAAATATCCTTCATACAAGAACCTCAAACAAGCTAATATCTAACAAGATTAGACTTGCATTGAAAAAAAGGCTCTGAAAAGCACCCTCAAAGACGCTCATCAGCCTACTTAAAATAGTATGGTTCTCCATAGGAGAACTCCATAGGAGAAAAGGATGTCAAAATTGCTTACTTGATTACTCATTGTTGCCCGGCCTTCTGTAGGGCATGAACCTGTGGTCCTTGAAAGCATGTCTTTTCCTTCTCTTCTCGATATAAGCATCAAGCTTTCCAGCATCCTGATGTGCAAGAGACGAATGTTTTAGCTGAGCATCAGAATGAGCTCTTTGTAAATCTATAGCCGATGTTTGAGGAAAAACAAACCTTAAGGCTCTCATATTTCTGAATAAGCTTTTGTTTCAAAACTTCAGCTGCAAAGGGGACCAACAAAATTGTTATGATATTCTATATGCTTACTATTGTTAATTTAGTAGACCACCTTATAGCAGATAGAAAACTAGAGCTTCTCTTGAACTAATACGAGAGCATCGCAAATGGAAGTCCTATGTAATTTCTTCACTCTAGGTGATGTGGGTGCACGTGTGGTTGGTGATAGTTGAAGTGCAAGGAAGAGAGCGGATTACATTTCTTACGATAGAATGGTTGCTTCCCCTGCTTTGCTGCTACTCTTTATTTCTTCTTGTGTGCAGTCAAAATCTGTGATTCTACATTCTTTGTTGAGGCTGTTTTCAGCTGCTTCTCCTGAAAAATGAATAGAAGGGGGGAGAGAGAGAAAAAAAATCTTCAGAACATGGGAGTTTACAAAGAACATTTTACACAAATAAGATACTGTGTCTTTCAACGTCTTAACATATATCAAATGAATGCACTTACAATTTCAGAGATGCGTGATTTCAATTCTGCAATGACTTCTGGGACTTTAGATTCTCATCAAGTGCTTTTGCAACTCCTGCCAAAACCAGAAAGGCAGAAAGAGCACAAATGACTCCAACCACATTATTCATAAGCAAACATCAGATTAACAAACACTGAATATAGTTACCTCTTTTCCAGCAGGAAGTTGCTCTTCATATAAAAGATTTTATCTTTTCTTGAACCTAAAATGTACAATATTAAAGAAGATTATTTATGTGGAACATAAATTGCAACACGAGTAGCTTGTCGTTTAGATATTTCACGATCAAACTGTTTTCTACATCACATCATAACAAAGAGATTATGACATTATGTAATTCACACATGAAAGAATACAAAAAACTCCAGACATTGCAATTTAAATTGTGCAATGTACATGCATTGCAATATAAATTTGTCTAAAGAGCACGTACCCCTCTGAATCAAATTTACCACAGAGAGATTCAAATCGTGGATCCTGGGCTATCTGTACATGAAATTAGTAGAGGAAATCATTAGTTATTGGAAAAGCAAATTTATGTCCCAATTATCTTCTCCAAAATGCAACCTAAAAGTAATATGGTATTGCCCCAGAATTTCGATTAACATAAAATATTTTCAATAGTAAGAATTAACAAATTCAGAAAATTTTCCAAACAGGACCACCCTAAACTATAACCGCATAAGTACAAACCCAGCTTATTCATGTTATGAACTACCCAAATTGGAGATGGTAGGATGTTAAGAACTCAACTAAATTCTATGCCATACTCTGAAAAGAAAAAAGCAATGAACAGTTAAAAGTTCATAATAACCTCCTTAGGAGCTTGGATTACTTCTCTAAATCTACCAACTGGCTTCTTGCTGCTCATTTCCATTGGCCTTAAAAATTTCACTAACAAACATTACACCTCAGTGAAGAAACAAACAAGTACAGGGTTCCCGAACATATTAACAAAACATACCTGTTTTTGTTAGCTATTGCAAGCTTTTTCTGTGGGTTAGAATTTTGGTGCAATGAAAGAGTGCCATCAGATCGTGCCTTTTGCAGTTCTCCAAAAGGAATGTCAGAGAGTTCACGCTCTATCTTAGCCTCCTATATGAATCCATACCCTCATAAGTATGGTAAAAAAATACTTCTACTGAAACTAAAACCATTTACTTGGGTTAAGATAGTTTCTAACTTCATCAGATGATGAATCATCCTCTTCACTTTCATCAAATATGATTTTGCTTAAGTAGGCCTTGTTGTTTCACTGTTCTTCATAATGCAGCAACTACCAACCTGGATTAAAGAAAACATGTGAGATCAAGAAAATTTGATGCAGTGCACCCCTTTTCTCTTTTTCTGTTACATTCTCGTCTGTAATAACTCAAAAAGTGACACAACAGCACAACTGAATCAACTCACTGTCTGTTCTAATAACATATAGCAATCAAACCCCAATTTAACACAATGTGTCGAAAATCATAGGAGCTAAATACCTTATTGCAGTCTACTACCAGATTCCAGGACCCAAACAACGTTCTGTACAAATACATCAACAGAGCTCTCCTTAAACCCTAGATGCCTAGTTTCAACCAGAGAAAAACTAACAACTTACTATCTTGCTTTCACAGGCTTGAGTTATTCAAATCGCTATCAAATAAAACCTGAAGCAATCGATCAACAAATATAAACGACAAGAAGAGATAAGCAAAGTGCGATCGAATTACCTTATCTACGACAAAAAGAGCAACTTCGATGCTGCTTCAATAGTTAATCTCAAAGACCGACGAAGAGGAATTAGGGTTCCTTGTGTGACGGAGGAGAGCACGGAGTTGGTAATTGATATCTGTACTGATTGCAATTGGGAAGTAGCACGCCCGCGTTTCGGCTTAAACACCGAAAGGAACTCCAAAATACCGGACCGCCTTTGTAACACCGACCTTGCTCTTCGTCTTTTCTATCATTTTCTCTCTCTGTATTGACGGCGCAAACCCTAAGAGATCTTATATACTGCAAGGTGGAATTCATTTATCAAAACGTAGAGCTTCTTCAACCATTTGCTGGAGCGGTTGATTTGGGCCTCACCAATAGGGCGGAACAGAGTATCGAACCATTTGCTGGAGCTGCTCATTTGGGCCTCACCAATTTGGCCCAATGTTGCTCAATTGTGAAGAGGAGGTGTATCGAACCGGGAAAATAGAGGAGGGAGTTTGCAAAAGAGGTCTTCACCACCGTGCCAATCCTAATATACTATAAACTTAATTTTTTGAAGTAATTAATTGACACTTTCAATTGATTGTGTAATTGATCATTATTAAAGAGAATCTTAAAGCTTCTTTTAGTCTCCCCCTGCATTCACTCCTCTTCAACCTCCTTCAACGCCTTTTCTTAGACGTTCAATTCCTCTTCTCTCATTTACTCTTCAAGTGTTGAAACTTTTCATCTCCTTTTCCCGAAATCAACACCTCCACCCACTAATTGCTTCTTCACATTGCCCTCATTTAGTTCTCATCAACTATATATACATCACGCTTCTGTTCTAGGGTTTGTGATTCGACGTTCATGACTTCTTCGTCCTCCTCCTATGGCACAGGTCGTCTTTCACCTTATTCCAAACTCGAAAATGGTACGACTCGCTAATCTCTCCCTATCTTCAGTTTGTAACACCCCCAAATCTTAACCCATTTGGAAAGGTATTACCGCCAGTGACCCCAGTGTTCTTTACCGAGATCACCCAAGGCTTTACCGTTTAAATAAACATTATGAACGACAAATGATACAAAAAGCACAATCTTATTCATATAAAACATGAGTCTCAGGATTACATCACAATCCCGAATAGGACAAACACAAAGTTTAAATAAAGTACAGCGGAAGTCTTAAACAGAACACAGCGGAAGTCTTATAAAATATCTTACAGACAAAAGTCTTGACCACACTGGTCATTGCCCAAAGATCTCAACCTGATTAAAAGAAATTATTAAAAATATCTAAAAACCACCGTCGTCTTCATAGTCAGTCTAGTCTTCAAATCTGCGCTATCTGATGTGCTGAATCAAACGGATGACACCAGCCCACATGCGGAAAACAAAGTTCGTGGGTTAAAAGCTGACTTAGATGTTTCGGTTCACGACCAACCTCACCGCTTACAGCGAATCCAGATTGGAAAGAGAATGTACTATGATCAAAGTCGAGATGAGTTTTCCTAGCTGCACTATTAACTTAGCTGCACTACTCGCCAAAGATTTATTAATCATGTGCACTCGGGCACTTATCTTATTTAATTCCAAAAACGAGCATTATGTTATAAGCTTTTACATCTCCGCACAAGAGGTATCGGATCTCCTCTCAAGAGATATCAGATCTCCTCACAAGAGTTATAGAAGGGATGAACCCTGAAAGATTTGGCACTAGCGAAGTGCGCCCACCCTGTGAAAGGGTATGGTCATGACCAGAAAGAAAGTACTGGGGAGAAATTCACCAAGTACCAGTTATAAAGAAACAGCTAAACCCCCACAAGGTACATAGCGTTTCTAACCACTAGTGCTAACTAAACAGTATAAGCACAACAATAGTTCCGGATAAATCCACATAAATGCCCGGAAGGCGATCATTAATAATAGTGTTGTTCTAACAGGTATACAACCTATTATAATAACATTATTCAGTTTTCCAAAACAGTTTATAAAACCATTTCCAGACAAACACAAAAAACATTCCAAATTAATTACTCAGATAAACTACTGATAATTAATGTAAATATGGAACGATGAGCAAGAGCGAACCGCCACTTGTCTTAATCCGCAGAACAAGAATGAAGCTGAAGACAACGGGTTTTCGGGCTCGACGAAGGTATAGCTCTGACATCACAGATTCCTTTGAGTCGACCCATAAAGAAACCCTAAGTTAGATCCGACAGAATAACGGTACGAATCTAAAAACGACGGAAGGAAACGACGCCACAACGGCAACCACCAAGGCCAAGCCAACAAAGGGCCTCTGGCCACTGACGGCGGGCGTCGTGTTCATCGCGGTGGGCGCCGTGTTCATCGCGACGGTCGCCGCCACGAACACGGCGGTCGCCGTGACGAGCCCAGAATATCGGCGAGCAACGAAAACTCACCAAACGATGCGCGTTTCGACCCCTTTCTGCCTTGCCTGAGTTCTGACTTCCAAGGGCAACCAAAAGGCTTCAAAAGGGCTTTTGGAAACACCACAAAACGACACCGGCGAGCACTTGCACAACTCCGGCGAGGGCACCAAACTTCGGCGAGACAATTTTGGGGAGAATTGAGCTTGATTCTGTGCTCAATCCGATCACAAACCTTCTCTATTTATAGCCAAATGTCAGGGAACAAAATGATGGCTAGCAAAGCGACGTGGAGGGGCTAAATCGGCGATGCGTCAGACGTCTCCGGCGACCACAGGACTACGCCCCCGCTAGGAAACGGCGGGCGCCGTAAATACCCGGGTCGCCGCCTTGCAAATGGCCTACGGCGGGCGAAATGCGGTGGGCGCCGCACTTTACGGTAGTCATCGTTTTCTAGCCTGTCGCCGGGCTAGACGAAGAAGACGTGGCGCCTCGAGCCATTCGCGGCGGTCGCCGCCCTAACTGCGGCGGGCGCCGTCAGGTCATCTTTGACCGGTTGCCTCCTTGGACAATGCCGTCTTAAACCGGGATAAAAATAATCGTACACGAACGAGTATTAAAATCCAAAGTACGTCGTCTGTATCTTATTTCACTGAGAAAAATATTACAGAGGTAGAGCACATTACAGAATGTCTCAAACTGTCTGAATTAAATCCGACGTACAAAACGGGTACTCGGGAAAATTCTCAAAATTCCCAAAATAACCTTACAAAATTACGGGGTATCACATCACCTCCCCCTTAAAAGAAGTTTCGACCCCGAAACTTAGGCCGCAAATAACTCGGGAAAACGCCTGAGCATATCAGCTTCGGTTTCCCAAGTAACCTCAGTGTCACAACTGATGCAAAAGTCAGACACTGATTCAGCTTCTGAAATCTGACTTGTACTTGTCATCTCAGACAAACTTCTTGTGGACCTTGCGGAATAGACCGGTCATAGGTAGAGCGATCTTAGGAAATCCCTCAACGAACCGTTTGTAATATCCAGCAAGCCCTAGGAAACTACGCACCTCGATCACACTCTGAGGCCGCTTCCAAACAACTACCGATTCAATCTTCTGGAGATCAACCATAACCCCATTCTCATTGATCACATGGCCTAAGAAAGCCACTTCTAGATCCAAAAGTCGCACTTATACCACTTTGCGTACAGCCGACTTGGTCTAAGGACCGATAAAGCAATCCACAGATGTCCCCTGTGAGCTTCCTGTAGTTGATCCAACATATCATCAATCCTTGGAAACATATATCTGATCTTGATCATGACTTTATTCAATTCTCGATAGTCAAAACAAGGTCGATCACCACCCCTTGACGCGACAGCTAATCCATACCGAAAATAATTATCGTATGGATCCACGGTTATTTAGGTCAAATCGCTTCGAATTTCTTACCTTTAATGGTAATCGATAATTCCTGACAGACGATTTGTTCTAACCAAATATTATCATTAAAAACATTTATAACCAATGGTTCACAAACTTAGCCGCAAACAGAACTTAACTTACAACCATCCAAAATGAAAGACTGGGTAGCACCCACATCAATAACACACCAACAAAAGTAGAATACAGATACAAAGTACTCTAAGCATTTAGAGCATAGGGTCCTTCCGCCTAAAGGCGTTGGCTCTGACTTCCAGAAGCCACTGGGGCTTTCCCCTTATCATGCGCAGTCGTCTGCATTGAAGGGCTAGGAGCTTCCACCGGACTGAACTTGGGTCGGTTGTTTTGATTAATAGACCCTTGCCGTGACTCAGCTCCTTTCCCATTCCTCCGCTGACAGAATGCCTGCATATGACCCTCCTTTCCACAGCCAAAGCACGTCTTCTTGTCCTTCAGACATTCAGTGCTCTTGTGCCTGTGCGTACCGCAGTTGAAACACTGAATAGGATTATTGCCTTGGCCCGAACGTTGCGTAGACCCATCATGAGTCTTATCCGTTCTTGCTCGGCCAGACTTGGCAAAATCAGATGGTGGCGCGGGACGTTTAAATCCACTTGCCTGAGGTTGGCTCTGCACTTGCCTCTGGCTGTTACGCTTCTTGGTTGACTCCTCCAGAGTCACCTCCAGCTTGTAGGCTGTATCCACATACTGCTCTAGAGTAGAGCATGTGTGATGCACCATCATCGGCTTGATGTCTGGACTCATCCACTCGTGGAAATACCAGATCTTTTGCTCCTCGCTGGTCACATCCGACCCAGCATACTGCATAAGGTGATTGAACTTGGTTTCCAGCTCGGTTACCTTCAATCCATCCGTCTTAGGATACAGAAACTCCTTGTGTTTCTCCTCCCTCATAGCACGAGAGAAGAAATGATTAGTCATCTTGGTCTTAAACATAGACGAGGTCAACACCGGGCTATCAGCTAAGTCGGTACTCTCCCACCATTTACTAGCTTCGTCCTTCAACTGTAGAGAAGCTATATGCAATTTCTCAGCTTTAGTGCATTCAACATTGCGGAATAACCGCTCCATGTGGGAAAACCAATGAGCCACCTTGACTGGCTCTCCCTTTCCATCGAAGTTGTCAGGCCTCATAGAGTTAACGGCCTTCAGAGCTCGGCCATACTCCCCTCTATTCCTGATCACACCTTCCTGTAGCACATGGTCCTCTTGTTCCTCAAACCTCGGAACTTCTGGAGGTACTGGCACACCTGGTGCCTGAGGCACATTCGGGCATAGCGCGTCGGCGATCGCTTGTATGACAATTCCTCGAATTTCTGCAACGGCCGCTTCATCAAATATCCTTGGAGCGTTGGCCTGATCTTGACCATTGCCTCCAGGGTTATTCTGAGACATAGACTCGTGATCCTCCACAGGATCTGCAACAATCCTTGCATCTGGTCTCGGGGCATTGCTCGGCCCAACACAAGCGCGAATAACGTTCCTCGTGTTCGCCATCTGTTTACCGATCAAATTCCAAGGATTTTATCACATTAGTATCATTCTGATATACTTATCGTAATACAATCAACTTAGAATATATCAACTTGGTAATTTCTATTGATGAACCCAAACCGAGTAACTAGGTTCTACAACCTCAAATCATAGCGAGAGAACTGGGAATTCTAGCCTTATTGGGTAAAGCAAAACCACTTTGGCTTCTCCCAAGTTCCTCTGAAGAGAACAGAATGCACCCAATCTTATGGGGCAACGGGGAAGGAATTAGTCTTTCTAGACATAGAAGCAAGCTTACTATATCAGACTGTATAGAAGACATGACTATGAACGGTGTTTTCAAATTCTTTTCACTTTGAAAATTCAGAGCCCTTTTAAAGCATTTTCAAAAATGGATAAATGATTTATTAAAATCCCAAACCCGTTTAATGTAATATCCCGTAATTTTTAAGGGTATTTTGAATTATTTTTAAATTTTTCTTATGCCTGGATTGCTAGACGGATTTAATTAAGAGAAGATAGGACATTCTGTAATATGTTCTGAGCTCTGTAAAATTTTCCGAGCATTGAATAATACAGTTGAGGTGTTTTTGGGGTTAATTTGACGTTAATGTACGAATATATTTAACCCGGAGTTAAAAAATTTGAACGAAATCGAGTTCGGACAAAAGAGGCGAGAATAAGCCTTGACCGCACCCTGCCGCACCCGCGGTGAGGAGCAATTCCCAGCAGTGTCGTCTTCCTCGCGAAGGCGGTCACTGTAGCACTCTGTTGCCTCTGTTTTTGGGCAGGCAAGTGGCTCGTTCCACTTGGCCTTGGCTTGTCCCCTTGGAGGTGGTCGGATTTGGGCTATAAAAGGGAGTCGAAACCGAAGCTAAATCCTTCTTCTTCTTCCTCCTTTCTCCTCTGTTTTTCTCCTCTGTTTTCGCCATTGTTGGGGTTGTTCGAGCTCGAATCGAGAGGCCACGTGAGTTGGAGAAGGTTGCCCAAGTGTTAGGTGAAGCTTTGAGGTGTTTTTGGTTCAAGTCAAATGCAAAACGAAGCTTGGAATCGATTGGGTAATTTTCTTCCCCGCCATGGATGTGTTCGCTGAAGCTTCTCTGTTCTGACCACCGCACCCCGCGGCAGCCCTCCACCGCACCCGCGACAAGGCTGTCCGAGAGTGTGTTTTTGTGGTTTTGGCTTGGGGCTTGGCTCGATTCCTTTGATTTCTTCTTATATTCTTTTAGATTCATATATAAGTGTATTGAATCTAACTTAGGGTCTTGTTATGGGCCATTTCTTAGGGATTTAATATCCAAGATCTGCTCCAGTTTCAGATCCAGAAACTAGACGTTGCTCAGCTTGGTTCGAGTTTGTCGGATCTAAGGCAAGTGGCGGTTCTCTCTTGTTCATCATTCCATATTTCATTATTTATCAATATTTTTGTTGTTAAGTAATTTGGGATGATTGTTAAGTATGTTGGGAATTGTTTTGATAACGTTATGTGTTTAAAAGATGAACTTATACTAGGTTGTATATTCTGCTAGAACCGATGCTAGTATATTGTAGATGTTGTGCAGGTGAAGGCCGTAAGGGTCCTTGATGTAATTTTATTGTGTGTGTTTAGATTATTTAAATCTAGGGTGATAGTTGTTCAGGTTGAGCCGTGATGGTTCTCTGTGATGTGGTTGTGTGTTTAACTGTGTAGTTAGCACGAGTATTCGTAGGGACGATGGGCCGCGTGGTCCAGTCGTTTCTTTATAATCAGGTAGAGGGGTGGCTCAATTCCACCTAATACCAGCTTTGGTCTAGACTAACCTCTATACTCGAGTGGAGTTAGAGGGGGTGCACTTAAACAGTGTCACAAACCCGGTTCAATATGTGTTCCGCGAGTGGCGGGACATGTATGTTAAAAGCTTATAACGTAAAGTGTGTGTGTGTGGGTGATAATTTAACAAGATAAGTGCAGGTAAGCACATAATTAATAATGTTTGGCGAGTAGTGCAGCTAGTGTTAGTGCAGTTAGGAAAGCTCGTTTAGTTTTAGTCGCTTGTATGCGATGTGGTGTTTGAGTGTGTTTGTTTGTGTTTTCCAACATTTGTCATCATATTTCCTTAAAGGCTCAATTTCTTTGGAGTCTCTCTTTATTCGATTGCTGTGAGACTTGGTCTCCAGAATCTTTATCATGCCTGTTGTTGTTTTCTAGTAGAGTATGGTGGTTGACTAGCGTACTCAGTTTTTATTCGAGGCACGAGAAGTCTAACATAATACGTCTACTTAGAACCTTCTGCTTTGTACCATTGCACGGTCTTTCATTAGACTGACCCACGAACTTTGTTCTCCGCATGTGGGCTGGTGTCATCCGTTTGATTCGACACATCAGGTACAGTTGCAGGACTGAAGAGGCTAGACCGACTATGAGGATGGACGGTGTTTTGTTTTCGACAAGTGTTTTGTCGTTTGTATTTATAAAAGACTTCCGCTGTGTTATATTTATTTAATTTGTAAAGACTTCTGTTGTTGTATTTCTTTCTGATGAATTGGATCGTTTTAGGAATCATGAGTAATTCCGCGACCATGCGGTTTAATAAAAGTTATGATTTTAGTATTGTAACTATGTTTTAAGACAGTGATGTCGTTTGGAAAAGCCTAGGGTGACTTCGGGGTTTACGTCCGAGGTCATCGACAGTAGCGCTTTCGATTTGGGTTTGTAAAATCGGGGGGTGTTACAGGTTTGGTATCAGAGCTAAAATTTGTTTTCAAAGGGCTCTGAGTTTTCAAATAAAAAGTCGTTCATAGTCGTGCCTTCTACAGTCTGATACGGAAGTTTGCTTCTGTGTCTAGAAAGACTAAGATTCTTTGTTTGTCGCCCGAAGGTTAAGGATGCAGTTCTCTTCAAAAGGACTCGAAAGAAGTCGAGGTGGTTTCGCCATCTCCAGTTAGACTCGAGTTTTAGTTCTCTTGTCGTGAGTTGAGGTTGTAGAACCTAAGTATTCCGGTTTGGTGTTCATCTAGGAAAGTTACCAAGCTGATCTAATCTAAGTTGACTTTTATTACATTTTGGATAGATATTAATGTGTAAAGTACTTGGACTTTGATCGGTAATCAGATGGTGAACCCGAGAAACGTTATTCGCACTGATGCTGGGCCGAGCAATGACCCGAGACCAGGTGCAAGAATTGTTCCAGACTCTGTGGAGGAGCACGAGTCGATGTCACAGAATAATCTTGGAGGCAATGGCCGAGCAGAGGTCAACGCTCCAGTAGTTTTTAATACAGCAGCTGTTGCAGCTATTCGGGAGATAATGATGCAAGTACTCGTCGAGGCTAGACAACCTGCCGCACAACAGGCACAAGCGGTGCCAATTCCTCCAGTGGTCCCCAGATTTGAGGAGCCAGCTGTTTGTGTGCACCGAGATGAGGCAATCAGGAATAGGGGTGATTATGGTCGAGTGCTGAAGACCATTACCTCTTTGAGACCTGACCATTATGATGGCAAAGGAGAGCCAGTCAGAGCTGCTCATTGGTTTTCCCACATGGAGCGGTTGTTCCGCAACGTGGATTGCACCGAGGCTGAGAAGGTGCATATCGCTTCTCTTCAGTTAAAAGAAGAAGCTAGCGAATGGTGGGAGAACACTGGGTTGGCTGATAAAGCTGATTTGAATTGGGCCATGTTCAAGACGAAGATGATGGACCGTTTCTTTTCCCGATCTATGAGGGACGAGAAGCACAAGGAGTTCATGCATCCAGAGATAGAGGGGTTGAAAGTCACTGAGCTTGTGACTAAGTTCAATCACTTATTGCAATACGCTGGGTCAGATGTAACCATCGAGGAGCAGAAGATCTGGCACTTCCATGAATGGATGGGTCTAGACATTAAGCCACTGATGGTGCATCACGAATGTTCTACTTTGGAGCAGTACGTGGATGTAGCCTATAAGCTGGAAGTGACTCTAGAGGAGTCAACCAAGAAGAGGAATCACCAGAAGTTGGTGCAAGATCAGTTCAGGCGAGCGGATTTAAACGTCCTGCGCCACCGTCTGACTTTGTCAAGGCTAGCAAAGCAAGGACAGAAATGACTCAAGGAGGGTCAACGCAACGATCGGGTCAGGACAAGAGTCTGATTCGGTGTTTTAATTGTGGCACAGCTGGGCATAAGAGCAGCGTGTGTCAGAAGGAAAAGAGAGTATGCTTTGGCTGTGGACGGGAAGGTCACATGCAGCAGTTTTGTCGACAAAGGGAGCAGAAAGAAACTGAGTTACACTAGGGGTCTGTTAACCAGAACAGTCAACCCAGGTTTAGACCAGTAGAAGCTCCTAGCCCTTCAATGCAGACAACTACACAGAATAAAGGGAAGGCTCCAGTAGCTTCTGGAAATCAAGGTCAACGTCTTTACGTGATACGTGAGGCGGATGGGCCTGATGTTCCATTTGCTTAAAAGCTTTCTACTTTTGTTGTAGGTTGTAGATGTGGGTGTTTACCCAGTCTTTTGGTTTGAACAGTTGTGTTAGTAAGTTTAAGTAGGCAGCAGGGTTTGTAACCTTTTGTTGTAAATATTCTTACTAATATAAATATATGATTGAACCCTAGAAGATTGAAGCAGTTGTATAGCAAGGTGGTACCTTTGGTACAAGTTTTGTGCTCCAAGTTAGAAACCGAAGAGGTTACTTGTGAGACTGAGGCGGGTATGCTTAGATACTTTCCCTAATTGTTTTCGGCCTGGATAATGCAAGTTTCGGGGTCGAAACTTAAAATAAGGGGGTAGTAATGTAATATCCCATAATTTTTAAGGGTATTTTGAATTATTTTTAAATTTTTCTTATGCCCGGATTGCTAGACGGATTTAATTCAGAGAAGATAGGACATTCTGTAATATGTTCTGAGCTCTGTAAATTTTTCCGAGCATTGAATAATACAGTTGAGGTGTTTTTGGGGTTAATTTGACGTTAATGTACGAATATATTTAACCCGAAGTTAAGAAATTTGAACGAAATCGAGTTCGGACAAAAGAGGCGAGAATAAGCCTTGATCGCACCCTGCCGCACCCGCGGTGAGGAGCAATTCCCAGCAGTGTCGTCTTCCTCGCGAAGGCGGTCACTGTAGCACTCTGTTGCCTCTGTTTTTGGGCAGGCAAGTGGCTCGTTCCACTTGGCCTTGGCTTGTCCCCTTGGAGGTGGTCGGATTTGGGCTATAAAAGGGAGTCGAAACCGAAGCTAAATCCTTCTTCTTCTTCCTCCTTTCTCCTCTGTTTTTCTCCTCTGTTTTCGCCATTGTTGGGGCTGTTCGAGCTCGAATCGAGAGGCCATGCGAGTTGGAAAAGGTTGCCCAAGTGTTAGGTGAAGCTTTGAGGTGTTTTTGGTTCAAGTCGAATGCAAAACAAAGCTTGGAATCGATTGGGTAATTTTCTTCCCCGCCATGGCTGTGTTCGCTGAAGCTCCTCTGTTCTGACCACCGCACCCCGCGGCAGCCCTCCACCGCACCCGCGGCAAGGCTGCCCGAGAGTGTGTTTTTGTGGTTTTGGCTTGGGGCTTGGCTTGATTCCTTTGATTTCTTCTTATATTCTTTTAGATTCATATATAAGTGTATTGAATCTAACTTAGGGTCTTGTTATGGGCCATTTCTTAGGGATTTAATATCCAAGATCTGCTCCAGTTTCAGATCCAGGAACTAGACGTTGCTCAGCTTGGTTCGAGTTTGTCGGATCTAAGGCAAGTGGCGGTTCTCTCTTGTTCATCATTCCATATTTCATTATTTATCAATATTTTTATTGTTAAGTAATTTGGGATGATTGTTAAGTATGTTGGGAATTGTTTTGATAACGTTATGTGTTTAAAAGATGAACTTATACTAGGTTGTATATTCTGCTAGAACCGATGCTAGTATATTGTAGATGTTGTACAGGTGAAGTCCGTAAGGGTCCTTGATGTGATTTTATTGTGTGTGTTTAGATTATTTAAATCTAGGGTGATAGTTGTTCAGGTTGAGCCGCGATGGTTCTCTGTGATGTGGTTGCGTGTTTAACTGTGTAGTTAGCACGAGTATTCGTAGGGACGATGGGCCGCGTGGTCCAGTCGTTTCTTTATAATCAGGTAGAGGGGTGGCTCAATTCCACCTAATACCAGCTTTGGTCTAGACTAACCTCTATACTCGAGTGGAGTTAGAGGGGGTGCACTTAAACAGTGTCACAAACCCGGTTCGATATGTGTTCCGCGAGTGGCGGGACATGTATGTTAAAAGCTTATAACGTAAAGTGTGTGTGTGTGTGTGTGTGATAATTTAACAAGATAAGTGCAGGTAAGCACATAATTAATAATGTTTGGCGAGTAGTGCAGCTAGTGTTAGTGCAGCTAGGAAAGCTCGTTTAGTTTTAGTCACTTGTATGCGATGTGGTGTTTGAGTGTGTTTGTTTGTGTTTTCCAACATTTATCATCATATTTCCTTAAAGGCTCAATTTCTTTGGAGTCTCTCTTTATTCGATTGCTGTGAGACTTGGTCTCCAGAATCTTTATCATGCCTGTTGTTGTTTTCTAGTAGAGTATGGTGGTTGACTAGCGTACTCGGTTTTTATTCGAGGCACGAGAAGTCTAACCTAATACGTCTACTTAGAACCTTCTGCTTTGTACCCTTGCACGGTCTTTCATTAGACTGACCCATGAACTTTGTTCTCCGCATGTGGGCTGGTGTCATCCGTTTGATTCGGCACATCAGGTACAGTTGCAGGACTAAAGAGGCTAGACCGACTATGAGGATGGACGGTGTTTTGTTTTCGACAAGTGTTTTGTCGTTTGTATTTATAAAAGACTTTCGCTGTGTTATATTTATTTAATTTGTAAAGACTTCCGCTGTTGTATTTCTTTTTGATGAATTGGGTCGTTTTAGGAATCATGAGTAATTCCGCGACCATGTGGTTTAATAAAAGTTATGATTTTAGTATTGTAACTATGTTTTAAGACAGTGATGTCGTTTGGAAAAGCCTGGGGTGACTTCGGGGTTTACGTCCGAGGTCATCGGCAGTAGCGCTTTCGATTTGGGTTTGTAAAATCGGGGGGTGTTACATTTAAAAACCTGACTCTGATACCACAACTGTAACACCCCCAAATCTTAACCCATTTGGAAAGGTATTACCGCCAGTGACCCCATTGTTCCTTACCGAGATCACCCAAGGCTTTACCGTTTAAATAAACATTATGAACGACAAATGATACAAAAAGCACAATCTTATTCATATAAAACATGAGTCCCAGGATTACATCCCAATCCCGAATAGGACAAACACAAAGTTTAAATAAAGTACAGCGGAAGTCTTAAACAGAACACAACGGAAGTCTTATAAAATATCTTACAAACAAAAGTCTTGACCACACTGGTCATTGCCCAAAGATCTCAACCTGATTAAAAGAAATTATTAAAAATATCTAAAAACCACCGTCGTCTTCATAGTCAGTCTAGTCTTCAAATCTGCGCTATCTGATGTGCCGAATCAAACGGATGACACCAGCCCACATGCGGAGAACAAAGTTCGTGGGTTAGTCTAATGAAAGACTAGCAAGGGAACAAAGCAGAAGGTTCGAAGTAGTTGCGTTAGGTTAGACTCATCGTCCTCGAATGATAACCGACAACGATAGTCAACCTTTACACTTCTACAGAACACGAACACGAGGTATGCACAAGAGAAGATTCTGGAAGACTGAATCTTCACAGAAATCAACCCGAAAGAAAACTCCAACGGAAGTGAGTCTTAAGGAAAGATGACAAGATCTGGAACATTACAGAATCAACCATTAATGATTTAAAAGCTGACTTAGATGTTTCGGTTCACGACCAACCTCACCGCTTATAGCGAATCCAGATTGGAAAGAGAATGTACTCTGATCAAAGTCGAGATGAGTTTTCCTAGCTGCACTATTAACTTAGCTGCACTACTCGCCAAAGATTTATTAATCATGTGCACTCGGGCACTTATCTTATTTAATTCCAAAAACGAGCATTATGTTATAAGCTTTTACATCTCCGCACAAGAGGTATCGGATCTCCTCTCAAGAGATATCAGATCTCCTCACAAGAGTTATAGAAGGGATGAACCCTGAAAGATTTGGCACTAGCGAAGTGCGCCCACCCTGTGAAAGGGTATGGTCATGACCAGAAAGAAAGTACTGGGGAGAAATTCACCAAGTACCAGTTATAAAGAAACAGCTAAACCCCCACAAGGTACATAGCGTTTCTAACCACTAGTGCTAACTAAACAGTATAAGCACAACAATAGTTCCGGATAAATCCACATAAATGCCCGGAAGGCGATCATTAATAATAGTGTTGTTCTAACAGGTATACAACCTATTATAATAACATTATTCAGTTTTCCAAAACAGTTTATAAAACCATTTCCAGACAAACACAAAAAACATTCCAAATTAATTACTCAGATAAACTACTGATAATTAATGTAAATATGGAACGATGAGCAAGAGCGAACCGCCACTTGTCTTAATCCGCAGAACAAGAATGAAGCTGAAGACAACGGGTTTTCGGGCTCGACGAAGGTATAGCTCTGACATCACAGATTCCTTTGAGTCGACCCATAAAGAAACCCTAAGTTAGATCCGACAGAATAACGGTACGAATCTAAAAACGACGGAAGGAAACGACGCCACAACGGCAACCACCAAGGCCAAGCCAACAAAGGGCCTCTGGCCACTGACGGCGGGCGTCGTGTTCATCGCGGTGGGCGCCGTGTTCATCGCGACGGTCGCCGCCACGAACACGGCGGTCGCCGTGACGAGCCCAGAATATCGGCGAGCAACGAAAACTCACCAAACGATGCGCGTTTCGACCCCTTTCTGCCTTGCCTGAGTTCTGACTTCCAAGGGCAACCAAAAGGCTTCAAAAGGGCTTTTGGAAACACCACAAAACGACACCGGCGAGCACTTGCACAACTCCGGCGAGGGCACCAAACTCCGGCGAGACAATTTTGGGGAGAATTGAGCTTGATTCTGTGCTCAATCCGATCACAAACCTTCTCTATTTATAGCCAAATGTCAGGGAACAAAATGATGGCTAGCAAAGCGACGTGGAGGGGCTAAATCGGCGATGCGTCAGACGTCTCCGGCGACCACAGGACTACGCCCCCGCTAGGAAACGGCGGGCGCCGTAAATACCCGGGTCGCCGCCTTGCAAATGGCCTACGGCGGGCGAAATGCGGTGGGCGCCGCACTTTACGGTAGTCATCGTTTTCTAGCCTGTCGCCGGGCTAGACGAAGAAGACGTGGCGCCTCGAGCCATTCGCGGCGGTCGCCGCCCTAACTGCGGCGGGCGCCGTCAGGTCATCTTTGACCGGTTGCCTCCTTGGACAATGCCGTCTTAAACCGGGATAAAAATAATCGTACACGAACGAGTATTAAAATCCAAAGTACGTCGTCTGTATCTTATTTCACTGAGAAAAATATTACAGAGGTAGAGCACATTACAGAATGTCTCAAACTGTCTGAATTAAATCCGACGTACAAAACGGGTACTCGGGAAAATTCTCAAAATTCCCAAAATAACCTTACAAAATTACGGGGTATCACATCACCTCCCCCTTAAAAGAAGTTTCGACCCCGAAACTTAGGCCGCAAATAACTCGGGAAAACGCCTGAGCATATCAGCTTCGGTTTCCCAAGTAACCTCAGTGTCACAACTGATGCAAAAGTCAGACACTGATTCAGCTTCTGAAATCTGACTTGTACTTGTCATCTCAGACAAACTTCTTGTGGACCTTGCGGAATAGACCGGTCATAGGTAGAGCGATCTTAGGAAATCCCTCAACGAACCGTTTGTAATATCCAGCAAGCCCTAGGAAACTACGCACCTCGATCACACTCTGAGGCCGCTTCCAAACAACTACCGATTCAATCTTCTGGAGATCAACCATAACCCCATTCTCATTGATCACATGGCCTAAGAAAGCCACTTCTAGATCCAAAAGTCGCACTTATACCACTTTGCGTACAGCCGACTTGGTCTAAGGACCGATAAAGCAATCCACAGATGTCCCCTGTGAGCTTCCTGTAGTTGATCCAACATATCATCAATCCTTGGAAACAGATATCTGATCTTGATCATGACTTTATTCAATTCTCGATAGTCAAAACAAGGTCGATCACCACCCCTTGACGCGACAGCTAATCCATACCGAAAATAATTATCGTATGGATCTACGGTTATTTAGGTCAAATCGCTTCGAATTTCTTACCTTTAATGGTAATCGATAATTCCTGACAGACGATTTGTTCTAACCAAATATTATCATTAAAAACATTTATAACCAATGGTTCACAAACTTAGCCGCAAACAGAACTTAACTTACAACCATCCAAAATGAAAGACTGGGTAGCACCCACATCAATAACACACCAACAAAAGTAGAATACAGATACAAAGTACTCTAAGCATTTAGAGCATAGGGTCCTTCCGCCTAAAGGCGTTGGCTCTGACTTCCAGAAGCCACTGGGGCTTTCCCCTTATCATGCGCAGTCGTCTGCATTGAAGGGCTAGGAGCTTCCACCGGACTGAACTTGGGTCGGTTGTTTTGATTAATAGACCCTTGCCGTGACTCAGCTCCTTTCCCATTCCTCCGCTGACAGAATGCCTGCATATGACCCTCCTTTCCACAGCCAAAGCACGTCTTCTTGTCCTTCAGACATTCAGTGCTCTTGTGCCTGTGCGTACCGCAGTTGAAACACTGAATAGGATTATTGCCTTGGCCCGAACGTTGCGTAGACCCATCATGAGTCTTATCCGTTCTTGCTCGGCCAGACTTGGCAAAATCAGATGGTGGCGCGGGACGTTTAAATCCACTTGCCTGAGGTTGGCTCTGCACTTGCCTCTGGCTGTTACGCTTCTTGGTTGACTCCTCCAGAGTCACCTCCAGCTTGTAGGCTGTATCCACATACTGCTCTAGAGTAGAGCATGTGTGATGCACCATCATCGGCTTGATGTCTGGACTCATCCACTCGTGGAAATACCAGATCTTTTGCTCCTCGCTGGTCACATCCGACCCAGCATACTGCATAAGGTGATTGAACTTGGTTTCCAGCTCGGTTACCTTCAATCCATCCGTCTTAGGATACAGAAACTCCTTGTGTTTCTCCTCCCTCATAGCACGAGAGAAGAAATGATTAGTCATCTTGGTCTTAAACATAGACGAGGTCAACACCGGGCTATCAGCTAAGTCGGTACTCTCCCACCATTTACTAGCTTCGTCCTTCAACTGTAGAGAAGCTATATGCAATTTCTCAGCTTTAGTGCATTCAACATTGCGGAATAACCGCTCCATGTGGGAAAACCAATGAGCCACCTTGACTGGCTCTCCCTTTCCATCGAAGTTGTCAGGCCTCATAGAGTTAACGGCCTTCAGAGCTCGGCCATACTCCCCTCTATTCCTGATCACACCTTCCTGTAGCACATGGTCCTCTTGTTCCTCAAACCTCGGAACTTCTGGAGGTACTGGCACACCTGGTGCCTGAGGCACATTCGGGCATAGCGCGTCGGCGATCGCTTGTATGACAATTCCTCGAATTTCTGCAACGGCCGCTTCATCAAATATCCTTGGAGCGTTGGCCTGATCTTGACCATTGCCTCCAGGGTTATTCTGAGACATAGACTCGTGATCCTCCACAGGATCTGCAACAATCCTTGCATCCGGTCTCGGGGCATTGCTCGGCCCAACACAAGCGCGAATAACGTTCCTCGTGTTCGCCATCTGTTTACCGATCAAATTCCAAGGATTTTATCACATTAGTATCATTCTGATATACTTATCGTAATACAATCAACTTAGAATATATCAACTTGGTAATTTCTATTGATGAACCCAAACCGAGTAACTAGGTTCTACAACCTCAAATCATAGCGAGAGAACTGGGAATTCTAGCCTTATTGGGTAAAGCAAAACCACTTTGGCTTCTCCCAAGTTCCTCTGAAGAGAACAGAATGCACCCAATCTTATGGGGCAACGGGGAAGGAATTAGTCTTTCTAGACATAGAAGCAAGCTTACTATATCAGACTGTATAGAAGACATGACTATGAACGGTGTTTTCAAATTCTTTTCACTTTGAAAATTCAGAGCCCTTTTAAAGCATTTTCAAAAATGGATAAATGATTTATTAAAATCCCAAACCCGTTTAATGTAATATCCCGTAATTTTTAAGGGTATTTTGAATTATTTTTAAATTTTTCTTATGCCTGGATTGCTAGACGGATTTAATTAAGAGAAGATAGGACATTCTGTAATATGTTCTGAGCTCTGTAAAATTTTCCGAGCATTGAATAATACAGTTGAGGTGTTTTTGGGGTTAATTTGACGTTAATGTACGAATATATTTAACCCGGAGTTAAAAAATTTGAACGAAATCGAGTTCGGACAAAAGAGGCGAGAATAAGCCTTGACCGCACCCTGCCGCACCCGCGGTGAGGAGCAATTCCCAGCAGTGTCGTCTTCCTCGCGAAGGCGGTCACTGTAACACTCTGTTGCCTCTGTTTTTGGGCAGGCAAGTGGCTCGTTCCACTTGGCCTTGGCTTGTCCCCTTGGAGGTGGTCGGATTTGGGCTATAAAAGGGAGTCGAAACCGAAGCTAAATCCTTCTTCTTCTTCCTCCTTTCTCCTCTGTTTTTCTCCTCTGTTTTCGCCATTGTTGGGGTTGTTCGAGCTCGAATCGAGAGGCCACGTGAGTTGGAGAAGGTTGCCCAAGTGTTAGGTGAAGCTTTGAGGTGTTTTTGGTTCAAGTCAAATGCAAAACGAAGCTTGGAATCGATTGGGTAATTTTCTTCCCCGCCATGGATGTGTTCGCTGAAGCTTCTCTGTTCTGACCACCGCACCCCGCGGCAGCCCTCCACCGCACCCGCGACAAGGCTGTCCGAGAGTGTGTTTTTGTGGTTTTGGCTTGGGGCTTGGCTCGATTCCTTTGATTTCTTCTTATATTCTTTTAGATTCATATATAAGTGTATTGAATCTAACTTAGGGTCTTGTTATGGGCCATTTCTTAGGGATTTAATATCCAAGATCTGCTCCAGTTTCAGATCCAGAAACTAGACGTTGCTCAGCTTGGTTCGAGTTTGTCGGATCTAAGGCAAGTGGCGGTTCTCTCTTGTTCATCATTCCATATTTCATTATTTATCAATATTTTTGTTGTTAAGTAATTTGGGATGATTGTTAAGTATGTTGGGAATTGTTTTGATAACGTTATGTGTTTAAAAGATGAACTTATACTAGGTTGTATATTCTGCTAGAACCGATGCTAGTATATTGTAGATGTTGTGCAGGTGAAGGCCGTAAGGGTCCTTGATGTAATTTTATTGTGTGTGTTTAGATTATTTAAATCTAGGGTGATAGTTGTTCAGGTTGAGCCGTGATGGTTCTCTGTGATGTGGTTGTGTGTTTAACTGTGTAGTTAGCACGAGTATTCGTAGGGACGATGGGCCGCGTGGTCCAGTCGTTTCTTTATAATCAGGTAGAGGGGTGGCTCAATTCCACCTAATACCAGCTTTGGTCTAGACTAACCTCTATACTCGAGTGGAGTTAGAGGGGGTGCACTTAAACAGTGTCACAAACCCGGTTCAATATGTGTTCCGCGAGTGGCGGGACATGTATGTTAAAAGCTTATAACGTAAAGTGTGTGTGTGTGGGTGATAATTTAACAAGATAAGTGCAGGTAAGCACATAATTAATAATGTTTGGCGAGTAGTGCAGCTAGTGTTAGTGCAGTTAGGAAAGCTCGTTTAGTTTTAGTCGCTTGTATGCGATGTGGTGTTTGAGTGTGTTTGTTTGTGTTTTCCAACATTTGTCATCATATTTCCTTAAAGGCTCAATTTCTTTGGAGTCTCTCTTTATTCGATTGCTGTGAGACTTGGTCTCCAGAATCTTTATCATGCCTGTTGTTGTTTTCTAGTAGAGTATGGTGGTTGACTAGCGTACTCAGTTTTTATTCGAGGCACGAGAAGTCTAACATAATACGTCTACTTAGAACCTTCTGCTTTGTACCATTGCACGGTCTTTCATTAGACTGACCCACGAACTTTGTTCTCCGCATGTGGGCTGGTGTCATCCGTTTGATTCGACACATCAGGTACAGTTGCAGGACTGAAGAGGCTAGACCGACTATGAGGATGGACGGTGTTTTGTTTTCGACAAGTGTTTTGTCGTTTGTATTTATAAAAGACTTCCGCTGTGTTATATTTATTTAATTTGTAAAGACTTCTGTTGTTGTATTTCTTTCTGATGAATTGGGTCGTTTTAGGAATCATGAGTAATTCCGCGACCATGCGGTTTAATAAAAGTTATGATTTTAGTATTGTAACTATGTTTTAAGACAGTGATGTCGTTTGGAAAAGCCTAGGGTGACTTCGGGGTTTACGTCCGAGGTCATCGACAGTAGCGCTTTCGATTTGGGTTTGTAAAATCGGGGGGTGTTACAGGTTTGGTATCAGAGCTAAAATTTGTTTTCAAAGGGCTCTGAGTTTTCAAATAAAAAGTCGTTCATAGTCGTGCCTTCTACAGTCTGATACGGAAGTTTGCTTCTGTGTCTAGAAAGACTAAGATTCTTTGTTTGTCGCCCGAAGGTTAAGGATGCAGTTCTCTTCAAAAGGACTCGAAAGAAGTCGAGGTGGTTTCGCCATCTCCAGTTAGACTCGAGTTTTAGTTCTCTTGTCGTGAGTTGAGGTTGTAGAACCTAAGTATTCCGGTTTGGTGTTCATCTAGGAAAGTTACCAAGCTGATCTAATCTAAGTTGACTTTTATTACATTTTGGATAGATATTAATGTGTAAAGTACTTGGACTTTGATCGGTAATCAGATGGTGAACCCGAGAAACGTTATTCGCACTGATGCTGGGCCGAGCAATGACCCGAGACCAGGTGCAAGAATTGTTCCAGACTCTGTGGAGGAGCACGAGTCGATGTCACAGAATAATCTTGGAGGCAATGGCCGAGCAGAGGTCAACGCTCCAGTAGTTTTTGATACAGCAGCTGTTGCAGCTATTCGGGAGATAATGATGCAAGTACTCGTCGAGGCTAGACAACCTGCCGCACAACAGGCACAAGCGGTGCCAATTCCTCCAGTGGTCCCCAGATTTGAGGAGCCAGCTGTTTGTGTGCACCGAGATGAGGCAATCAGGAATAGGGGTGATTATGGTCGAGTGCTGAAGACCATTACCTCTTTGAGACCTGACCATTATGATGGCAAAGGAGAGCCAGTCAGAGCTGCTCATTGGTTTTCCCACATGGAGCGGTTGTTCCGCAACGTGGATTGCACCGAGGCTGAGAAGGTGCATATCGCTTCTCTTCAATTAAAAGAAGAAGCTAGCGAATGGTGGGAGAACACTGGGTTGGCTGATAAAGCTGATTTGAATTGGGCCATGTTCAAGACGAAGATGATGGACCGTTTCTTTTCCCGATCTATGAGGGACGAGAAGCACAAGGAGTTCATGCATCCAGAGATAGAGGGGTTGAAAGTCACTGAGCTTGTGACTAAGTTCAATCACCTGTTGCAATACGCTGGGTCAGATGTAACCATCGAGGAGCAGAAGATCTGGCACTTCCATGAATGGATGGGTCTAGACATTAAGCCACTGATGGTGCATCACGAATTTTCTACTTTGGAGCAGTACGTGGATGTAGCCTATAAGCTGGAAGTGACTCTAGAGGAGTCAACCAAGAAGAGGAATCACCAGAAGTTGGTGCAAGATCAGTTCAGGCGAGCGGATTTAAACGTCCTGCGCCACCGTCTGACTTTGTCAAGGCTAGCAAAGCAAGGACAGAAATGACTCAAGGAGGGTCAACGCAACGATCGGGTCAGGACAAGAGTCTGATTCGGTGTTTTAATTGTGGCACAGCTGGGCATAAGAGCAGCGTGTGTCAGAAGGAAAAGAGAGTATGCTTTGGCTGTGGACGGGAAGGTCACATGCAGCAGTTTTGTCGACAAAGGGAGCAGAAAGAAACTGAGTTACACTAGGGGTCTGTTAACCAGAACAGTCAACCCAGGTTTAGACCAGTAGAAGCTCCTAGCCCTTCAATGCAGACAACTACACAGAATAAAGGGAAGGCTCCAGTAGCTTCTGGAAATCAAGGTCAACGTCTTTACGTGATACGTGAGGCGGATGGGCCTGATGTTCCATTTGCTTAAAAGCTTTCTACTTTTGTTGTAGGTTGTAGATGTGGGTGTTTACCCAGTCTTTTGGTTTGAACAGTTGTGTTAGTAAGTTTAAGTAGGCAGCAGGGTTTGTAACCTTTTGTTGTAAATATTCTTACTAATATAAATATATGATTGAACCCTAGAAGATTGAAACAGTTGTGTAGCAAGGTGGTACCTTTGGTACAAGTTTTGTGCTCCAAGTTAGAAACCGAAGAGGTTACTTGTGAGACTGAGGCGGGTATGCTTAGATACTTTCCCTAATTGTTTTCGGCCTGGATAATGCAAGTTTCGGGGTCGAAACTTAAAATAAGGGGGTAGTAATGTAATATCCCATAATTTTTAAGGGTATTTTGAATTATTTTTAAATTTTTCTTATGCCCGGATTGCTAGACGGATTTAATTCAGAGAAGATAGGACATTCTGTAATATGTTCTGAGCTCTGTAAATTTTTCCGAGCATTGAATAATACAGTTGAGGTGTTTTTGGGGTTAATTTGACGTTAATGTACGAATATATTTAACCCGAAGTTAAGAAATTTGAACGAAATCGAGTTCGGACAAAAGAGGCGAGAATAAGCCTTGATCGCACCCTGCCGCACCCGCGGTGAGGAGCAATTCCCAGCAGTGTCGTCTTCCTCGCGAAGGCGGTCACTGTAGCACTCTGTTGCCTCTGTTTTTGGGCAGGCAAGTGGCTCGTTCCACTTGGCCTTGGCTTGTCCCCTTGTCCCCTTGGAGGTGGTCGGATTTGGGCTATAAAAGGGAGTCGAAACCGAAGCTAAATCCTTCTTCTTCTTCCTCCTTTCTCCTCTGTTTTTCTCCTCTGTTTTCGCCATTGTTGGGGCTGTTCGAGCTCGAATCGAGAGGCCATGCGAGTTGGAAAAGGTTGCCCAAGTGTTAGGTGAAGCTTTGAGGTGTTTTTGGTTCAAGTCGAATGCAAAACAAAGCTTGGAATCGATTGGGTAATTTTCTTCCCCGCCATGGCTGTGTTCGCTGAAGCTCCTCTGTTCTGACCACCGCACCCCGCGGCAGCCCTCCACCGCACCCGCGGCAAGGCTGCCCGAGAGTGTGTTTTTGTGGTTTTGGCTTGGGGCTTGGCTTGATTCCTTTGATTTCTTCTTATATTCTTTTAGATTCATATATAAGTGTATTGAATCTAACTTAGGGTCTTGTTATGGGCCATTTCTTAGGGATTTAATATCCAAGATCTGCTCCAGTTTCAGATCCAGGAACTAGACGTTGCTCAGCTTGGTTCGAGTTTGTCGGATCTAAGGCAAGTGGCGGTTCTCTCTTGTTCATCATTCCATATTTCATTATTTATCAATATTTTTGTTGTTAAGTAATTTGGGATGATTGTTAAGTATGTTGGGAATTGTTTTGATAACGTTATGTGTTTAAAAGATGAACTTATACTAGGTTGTATATTCTGCTAGAACCGATGCTAGTATATTGTAGATGTTGTACAGGTGAAGTCCGTAAGGGTCCTTGATGTGATTTTATTGTGTGTGTTTAGATTATTTAAATCTAGGGTGATAGTTGTTCAGGTTGAGCCGCGATGGTTCTCTGTGATGTGGTTGCGTGTTTAACTGTGTAGTTAGCACGAGTATTCGTAGGGACGATGGGCCGCGTGGTCCAGTCGTTTCTTTATAATCAGGTAGAGGGGTGGCTCAATTCCACCTAATACCAGCTTTGGTCTAGACTAACCTCTATACTCGAGTGGAGTTAGAGGGGGTGCACTTAAACAGTGTCACAAACCCGGTTCGATATGTGTTCCGCGAGTGGCGGGACATGTATGTTAAAAGCTTATAACGTAAAGTGTGTGTGTGTGTGTGTGTGATAATTTAACAAGATAAGTGCAGGTAAGCACATAATTAATAATGTTTGGCGAGTAGTGCAGCTAGTGTTAGTGCAGCTAGGAAAGCTCGTTTAGTTTTAGTCACTTGTATGCGATGTGGTGTTTGAGTGTGTTTGTTTGTGTTTTCCAACATTTATCATCATATTTCCTTAAAGGCTCAATTTCTTTGGAGTCTCTCTTTATTCGATTGCTGTGAGACTTGGTCTCCAGAATCTTTATCATGCCTGTTGTTGTTTTCTAGTAGAGTATGGTGGTTGACTAGCGTACTCGGTTTTTATTCGAGGCACGAGAAGTCTAACCTAATACGTCTACTTAGAACCTTCTGCTTTGTACCCTTGCACGGTCTTTCATTAGACTGACCCATGAACTTTGTTCTCCGCATGTGGGCTGGTGTCATCCGTTTGATTCGGCACATCAGGTACAGTTGCAGGACTAAAGAGGCTAGACCGACTATGAGGATGGACGGTGTTTTGTTTTCGACAAGTGTTTTGTCGTTTGTATTTATAAAAGACTTTCGCTGTGTTATATTTATTTAATTTGTAAAGACTTCCGCTGTTGTATTTCTTTTTGATGAATTGGGTCGTTTTAGGAATCATGAGTAATTCCGCGACCATGTGGTTTAATAAAAGTTATGATTTTAGTATTGTAACTATGTTTTAAGACAGTGATGTCGTTTGGAAAAGCCTGGGGTGACTTCGGGGTTTACGTCCGAGGTCATCGGCAGTAGCGCTTTCGATTTGGGTTTGTAAAATCGGGGGGTGTTACATTTAAAAACCTGGCTCTGATACCACAACTGTAACACCCCCAAATCTTAACCCATTTGGAAAGGTATTACCGCCAGTGACCCCATTGTTCCTTACCGAGATCACCCAAGGCTTTACCGTTTAAATAAACATTATGAACGACAAATGATACAAAAAGCACAATCTTATTCATATAAAACATGAGTCCCAGGATTACATCCCAATCCCGAATAGGACAAACACAAAGTTTAAATAAAGTACAGCGGAAGTCTTAAACAGAACACAACGGAAGTCTTATAAAATATCTTACAGACAAAAGTCTTGACCACACTGGTCATTGCCCAAAGATCTCAACCTGATTAAAAGAAATTATTAAAAATATCTAAAAACCACCGTCGTCTTCATAGTCAGTCTAGTCTTCAAATCTGCGCTATCTGATGTGCCGAATCAAACGGATGACACCAGCCCACATGCGGAGAACAAAGTTCGTGGGTTAGTCTAATGAAAGACTAGCAAGGGAACAAAGCAGAAGGTTCGAAGTAGTTGCGTTAGGTTAGACTCATCGTCCTCGAATGATAACCGACAACGATAGTCAACCTTTACACTTCTACAGAACACGAACACGAGGTATGCACAAGAGAAGATTCTGGAAGACTGAATCTTCACAGAAATCAACCCGAAAGAAAACTCCAACGGAAGTGAGTCTTAAGGAAAGATGACAAGATCTGGAACATTACAGAATCAACCATTAATGATTTAAAAGCTGACTTAGATGTTTCGGTTCACGACCAACCTCACCGCTTATAGCGAATCCAGATTGGAAAGAGAATGTACTCTGATCAAAGTCGAGATGAGTTTTCCTAGCTGCACTATTAACTTAGCTGCACTACTCGCCAAAGATTTATTAATCATGTGCACTCGGGCACTTATCTTATTTAATTCCAAAAACGAGCATTATGTTATAAGCTTTTACATCTCCGCACAAGAGGTATCGGATCTCCTCTCAAGAGATATCAGATCTCCTCACAAGAGTTATAGAAGGGATGAACCCTGAAAGATTTGGCACTAGCGAAGTGCGCCCACCCTGTGAAAGGGTATGGTCATGACCAGAAAGAAAGTACTGAGGAGAAATCCACCAAGTACCAGTTATAAAGAAACAGCTAAACCCCCACAAGGTACATAGCGTTCCTAACCACTAGTGCTAACTAAACAGTATAAGCACAACAATAGTTCCGGATAAATCCACATAAATGCCCGGAAGGCGATCATTAATAATAACGTTGTTCTAACAGGTATACAACCTATTATAATAACATTATTCAGTTTTCCAAAATAGTTTATAAAACCATTTCCAGACAAACACAAAAAACATTCCAAATTAATTACTCAGATAAACTACTGATAATTAATGTAAATATGGAACGATGAGCAAGAGCGAACCGCCACTTGCCTTAATCTGCAGAACAAGAATGAAGCTGAAGACAATGTAATATCCCATAATTTATAAGAATATTTTGGAATTTTTCTAACTCCCGAATTACTAGACGGATTAATTTCTGAAGAGTTTTGGACTTTCTGTAAGAGGTTTGAACTCTGTAAATTTTTCCGAGTATTATAAAACACAGTTGAAGTGTATTTGGGGTTAATTTGACGTTAATGTACGAATATATTTAACCCGGAGTTAAGAAATTTGAACGAAAACGAGTTCGGACAAAAATGTGCAAAATAAGCCTCCACCGCACCATGCCGCACCCGCGGTGAAGGCCAAAACCCGAGCAGTGTCGTCTTCCTTGCGAAGTCGGCCACTGTAGCACTTTTCTCTGATTTTTCTGGGCTGGCAAGTGGCTCTCCAGCTGGCTTGGCTTGTGTCCCCTGTCCCCGACTTGTTCCCCATCAAGTGGCTCAGATTTTCGCTATAAAAGGGGGTCGATCCGATCTTGAGAGAGCCTTCGTCTTCCTCCTTGAACTCTCTCTGTTTTCCCCTGTTTTACCCACTGAAATTCGCCTTGTTCGTGCCTTTCGAGCTTGATTCGAGTGATCCCACGAGTTGGAGAAGCTTGCCCAGGTGTTAGGTGAAGCTTACAAGTGTTTTGTGATCAATTTGAATGCAAAACAAAGCCTTCACAATCCGGGTAAATTTCTGTCCCGCCATGGCTGTTCTTGAGCTGCTCGCTGTCAAGGTCACCGCACCCAGCGGCAAGGTTCCACCGCACCCGCGGCAGGCCTTGTCCGAGGGGTTGTGTTTGGATTTTTTGCTTGAGCAAGGCTTTAATCTTTTGATTTCTTTTCATATTCTTTTAGATTCATATGTAAGTGTATGGAATCTAACTTAGGGTCTCGTTTTGGATCGTTCCAATGGGATTTTATCCAGGTTTCGTTCCAGATTCAGATTCAGGACTCGTTCTTGAGAAGTTGTCTTAGTATTCGTCTATTCTAAGGCAAGTGGCGGTTCGCTCTTGCTTTTCATTCCATATTTCAATTATTTATCAATAGTTTAGTTGTTAAATAATTTGGGATGAATCTGAAATATGTTGGGAACTGTTTGTTTAAGTAAAATAAATGAAATCTGATATTATTATTAGGTTGTATATTTTGCTAGAACCGACGCTAGAATATATGTATATATTGTGCAGGTTGGCCATACGGGCTTGTGTAATTTGTGTGTGTGTTTGACTGAATAGTTAGCACGAGTATTCGTAGGGGCGATGGGCTCTAGATTGTGGCTCAGTCGTTTCTTTATAACAAGTGGTGAAGGGGCAGGCTAATAAGTCCCCGACACCTTGTGTTGTGGTTGTTGTGGATAAGGTCGCGGACTCTATATGTGGTCCCGTCTCTTCAGATCGTGTTGTGGTTAATTAAAAGTTTATAACGTGTTGTGGTTTGTTGTGGAATTTAAATCAAGATATAGTGCCTTAAGTGCACATGATTAATTTTCTTTGGCGAGTAGTACAGCTAGGTTCTAGTGCAGCTAGGAAAAACTCGTCTTAGTTGAGGTCGCTTGTATGCGAAGCTATTTGTGTGTTTGCTTGAGTTCCCCAACATTTGTCATATTTCCATTAAGGCTCATTTCTTTGGAGTCTCTTTTATGATTCGATTACTGTGAGACTTGGTCTCCAGAATCTCTTTCTCATGCTTATTGTTGTTTTCCAAGTAGAGTATGTTGGTTGATTATCGTACTCGGCTTTTATCCGAGGGACGATGAGTCTGACCTCTTACGTCTACTTTGAACCATCTGCTTTGTGCCCTTGCATGGTCTTTCATTAGACCGACCCACGTTAATTGTTCTCCGTATGTGGGCTGGTGTCATCCGTTTGATTCGGCACATCAGATAAATTAAGGATTCGAGAAGGTTAGAAGCGACTAGAAGATGAACGATATTTTGATAAATTGTATTTCTTTTAAGACTTCTGCTGTGTATTTATTGTAATTATTGTATTCCTTTTAAGACTTCCGCTGTAAACTTTGCTATTATGTATTTTGTTGTATGTGGGAATGGATGTATTCCCAGTACATTGACTTTGTTAAAGTTGTAATATATGGCATTATAGCCGTGATTTGATTTTATAGCAACTATAAAAGCCTGGGGTGACTTTGTGATGTAGAATCCGGGGTCATCGGCGGTAATACTTTCATTTGTCAATATCTTGCGAATTGGGGGTGTTACAGACAACGGATTCCCGGGCTCAACGCAGGTATAGCTCTGACAGCACAGATTCCTTCGAGTCGACCCATAAAGAAACCCTAAGTTAGATCCGACAGAACAACGGTACGAATCTAAAAACGACAAAAGGAAACAAAGGAAACGACGCCACAACGACAACCACCAAGGCCAAGCCAACAAAGGGGCCTCTGGCCACTGGCGGCGGGCGCCGTGTTCATCACGGCGGGCGCTGTGTTCATCGCGGCGGGCGCTGTGTTCATCGCGGCGGGCGCTGTGTTCATCGCGGCGGTCGCCGTGTTCATCGCGACGGTCGCCGCCACGAACACGGCGGTCGCCGTGACGAGCGCAGAATATCGGCGAGCAACGAAAACTCACCAAACGATGCGCGTTTCGACCCCTTTCTGCCTTGCCTGGGTTCTGACTTCCAAGGGCAACCAAAAGGCTTCAAAAGGGCTTTTGGAAACACCACCAAATGACACCGGCGAACACTTGCACAACTCCGGCGAGGGCACCAAACTCCGGCGAGACAATTTTGGGGAGAATTGAGCTTGATTCTATGCTCAATCCGATCCCAAACCTTCTCTATTTATAGCCAAATGCCAGGGAACACAATGATGGCTAGCAAAGCGACGTGGAGGGGCTAAATCGGCGAGTATTTTCTTTGGCGAGTAGTACAGCTAGGTTCTAGTGCAGCTAGGAAAAACTCGTCTTAGTTGAGGTCGCTTGTATGCGAAGCTATTTGTGTGTTTGCTTGAGTTCCCCAACATTTGTCATATTTCCATTAAGGCTCATTTCTTTGGAGTCTCTTTTATGATTCGATTACTGTGAGACTTGGTCTCCAGAATCTCTTTCTCATGCTTATTGTTGTTTTCCAAGTAGAGTATGTTGGTTGATTATCGTACTCGGCTTTTATCCGAGGGACGATGAGTCTGACCTCTTACGTCTACTTTGAACCATCTGCTTTGTGCCCTTGCATGGTCTTTCATTAGACCGACCCACGTTAATTGTTCTCCGTATGTGGGCTGGTGTCATCCGTTTGATTCGGCACATCAGATAAATTAAGGATTCGAGAAGGTTAGAAGCGACTAGAAGATGAACGATATTTTGATAAATTGTATTTCTTTTAAGACTTCTGCTGTGTATTTATTGTAATTATTGTATTCCTTTTAAGACTTCCGCTGTAAACTTTGCTATTATGTATTTTGTTGTATGTGGGAATGGATGTATTCCCAGTACATTGACTTTGTTAAAGTTGTAATATATGGCATTATAGCCGTGATTTGATTTTATAGCAACTATAAAAGCCTGGGGTGACTTTGTGATGTAGAATCCGGGGTCATCGGCGGTAATACTTTCATTTGTCAATATCTTGCGAATTGGGGGTGTTACAGACAACGGATTCCCGGGCTCAACGCAGGTATAGCTCTGACAGCACAGATTCCTTCGAGTCGACCCATAAAGAAACCCTAAGTTAGATCCGACAGAACAACGGTACGAATCTAAAAACGACAAAAGGAAACAAAGGAAACGACGCCACAACGACAACCACCAAGGCCAAGCCAACAAAGGGGCCTCTGGCCACTGGCGGCGGGCGCCGTGTTCATCACGGCGGGCGCTGTGTTCATCGCGGCGGGCGCTGTGTTCATCGCGGCGGGCGCTGTGTTCATCGCGGCGGTCGCCGTGTTCATCGCGACGGTCGCCGCCACGAACACGGCGGTCGCCGTGACGAGCGCAGAATATCGGCGAGCAACGAAAACTCACCAAACGATGCGCGTTTCGACCCCTTTCTGCCTTGCCTGGGTTCTGACTTCCAAGGGCAACCAAAAGGCTTCAAAAGGGCTTTTGGAAACACCACCAAATGACACCGGCGAACACTTGCACAACTCCGGCGAGGGCACCAAACTCCGGCGAGACAATTTTGGGGAGAATTGAGCTTGATTCTATGCTCAATCCGATCCCAAACCTTCTCTATTTATAGCCAAATGCCAGGGAACACAATGATGGCTAGCAAAGCGACGTGGAGGGGCTAAATCGGCGATGCATCAGACGTCTACGGCGACCACAGGGCTACGCCCCCGCTAGGAAACGGCGGGCGCCGTAAATACCCGGGTCACCGCCTTGCAAATGGCCTACGGCGGGCGAAATGCGGCGGTCGTCGTTTTCTAGCCTGTCGCCGGGCTAGACGAAGAAGACGTGGCGCCTCGAGCCATTCGCGGCGGTCGCCGCCCTAACTGCGGCGGGCGCCGCTAGGTCATCTTTGACCGGTTGCCTCCTTGGACAATGCCGTCTTAAACCGGGATAAAAATAATCGTACACGAACGAGTATTAAAATCCAAAGTACGTCGTCTGTATCTTATTTCACTGAGAAAAATATTACAGAGGTAAAGCACATTACAGAATGTCTCAAACTGTCTGAATTAAATCCGACGTACAAAACGGGTACTCGGGAAAATTCTCAAAATTCCCAAAATAACCTTACAAAATTACGGGGTATCACACAGTTCATGTATTTTGGATGTGATTTTCGAATTGGAATTGAGAAATCTCTCTCTAATCTCTCCCTACTGTAGTCCAAGGCAAAAATTGGAGGTATGCCTTTATTATAAATTCGATTAGTCAATTGCAGGTGTTACTCTTTCTTCCTATTTAATCATGCTTAACAAAATCGTTTATCCTTATGATTATCAACATGGTTAGTTTTAATCTGGATGAATTGATTTGTGCTAAAATTGGTTTTGTGCCACTTGTGGTTTATCCTTATGACATTTGCTTCAGGACCTTGAAGCTCACCAATCTCAGTTGTAAGTGACGACTATATCTTAGTACTATCAACACATGAACTTAACTTAGAGAAGTCTTTGTGACTATTTGTGTATTGATGTTTCTACTGATCTTTTTGTTCAGCTGGTGATCTGAACCATCTCATTCCTTCATGGTGGGGTTGTGTTGGTCTGTTGATGTACTGTTTGCTTGATTTTTGTCTCAATCTTTTTCTTCTTTTTTGGTAGTGTTGTGGCATAGATGACCATGTGAAAGAAAAGTTGATGTTGGAAAAGTTGCTTGACTGTTGTTCTGATCTTTGTAATATAAAGAAGGTATAGTTCTCAAAATTCTGTTTGCCTTACTTTCTTATGCATGACAGAGTTGGAGAGTTTTTATGGTAAAACTAAAAACAGATCTTCTGAAGCATGTTTTCTTAAGCTAAGAGTTTTAACTGATTGAATTTTTTCAGATAGATTTGGTGGGGAAGATACTAAAAGGACATTCCCTTCGGAAATGCCTTATAAAAGAGGTTAAAATCTGTCATCCCGTAGCTATGGTTGTAGGTACTAATCTGTCTTTAGAAGAAGAAGCTCTACTGATCAAATAACTGGTATATGCTTGCTTATATGACTTCATATGGTATAATTTTGGGCCAAAACTCAAATTCATGACAACAAAGAGTGAAAGATGACCTATTTATGACGGTAGAATCTGTTATTCACTTCACTTTTTGCTTATTTTCTTTGCTATATAATTTGACAGTAATTTCGCTTGCTTGACGTTTTAGGGTTCTGATTTGGGATTCCTACTTTGCTTGGTTTATAAGGACTTGCCATTGCGGAGATTTAGAGAAGCCTTTGCTGCTGGCCTGTTTTCTGATAAGCCTTTACAACAAGAGTTGAGCTCTTACCTTGCTGATGTTGTTACTCATATAGGGGTCCTGGAAGTGGGAAAGGTAGGTGTATTAGATTTCTGATGTCTTTGGGTTTACTCACTCAAGTGTTGGGGATCTGCTCAGGAAAGAAATCACTTCACATACTGAATGGGTAATATTTTCTTGCCATTACTTGATGTGTTCAAATGTGTTACTTTTCTAAACGACGTCCTTGGTTATATGTATATTTCAATTTTTTCAGTCACATGATTCTTGAAATAATTAAGGAAGGCAACAAAAGTGGCGGTTAAGTTGATTCAGGATGCTATAAGATCGATTGATAATGATGGTTTCCAAAGGACTGAATAGAACCGTATGGCTTATGAATCAATTGTGAGTGCTTCTCTGCACTATCTTTCCCTTTCTATGTTATACACTGTTCCAATTCTGAAGTTTCTTGGTAAGGAATTACATGCTCATTCAACACTTCCTTTCGTTTGCAGGCACGAACAAGAATTGTAGCATACAACGGGGAACAATTGGGTGGAGTAATTGGTGTTTTTATGCATATGGTCCAAACTGAAGGGTTCTTTTCTCTCTACAAGGGATTACTCCCTTCCATTAACAATTGGGTGGAGTAATTGGTGCTTTTGTGAACTATCACTTAAAGCACTCAAACATGATTTTATTTAAAAGAGAAAAGCCTAAGTGTAGATACAGTATATCACACAAAACAACAGTTCATTAATTGAAAACTGGCATTGAGCTTTTCGAACTAATTGGTATTTTGTTGACAATAGTTGCTCTTCTGAACTGGATATGTTATTTCGTTGTTTAGTTTTTTTTGTTGAATATTAGTTTTAAGTTAGCTAGGCTGTATAGATCTTCATATTATCTACTACTGTTGGTATAAACTGCTGTAGGAAATGTTGAGCAAGGTGTACAAATCTAATCGTATTGCAAGTACTAGCAGATAAGCAATCAATAGGAATGTTGCTTCTACATTTTGATAAGAATTGTTTTTCTTTGTATGAGAACCATGCTCATGGACTTAATAAGAATTGTTGATTCTACATTAGTTTCAGACTACTTCTCTATCTCTTTATCAATAGGAGTGAAATATAATTGTTGAAATTATATCATTAGATAGATTGGGGTTGATAAACGAAATGCATTGCTGAATCTCTAAAGACATTTTATATGTAAAATTCAATCGCATTGCCCCGTGCGTAGCACGGGGCCAACTTACTAGTTTGTAGTAATACTACTTTTTGCCAAGTTTAATAGAGGATTTTGGACTCTTTTAAAAGTTTTTAATTAATAAATTATCTCTTACTAGTATTTTTTTCTATCCTTACTAGTTTATATATTTTATTATTATTTTTCATGCCTCTTCTTTGTTTTCTCTCTCTTTAAAATATTATTTTTTGTATTAGAATTTAGGGTGTAGAGTTTAAGGTTTAAGGAAAGGGAGAGAGAAATAGTTTTCTACGGGGTTAGTTTATTAATAAAAATATCGCACATAGGTCATTCATCCAACTCATCCAGTTTAATATATGATCGTGTTATTTGTCAAAATGGGGAATGCTATGCAATTTTCTGTGATTGTGTAACGTTGGAAGATAACTTTGAATTGGCATAACTTTTGATTGGCATAACTTTTGATTGGATGATCCAAATAACTAGTATGAATACTTGTTTCGAAGGTCTCAACCCGAACTATGGCGTCAGTATCTAAGTTAAAGTTTCTATGGAAGAAATGGTCGTATAATTAAGGAGAAGTAGGCGGGCTTTGCACGCATCGATTTTGAAACGCGCATAACTTTGTGGTCTGGCATCGGATTGCAGCCTGTGTGATACACAATTTTGAAGCTCTTTTGAAGACGCAATTATTCTCAAGGCCGTAGGGCTTGACCAGTCCGGTTTTGCGAAAAAAAAGGTTGTTTGAGTATCTAAATCTGCGTTTATAAGCCGAACAACAAGTAAAAAATTACGTTTTGTTCAACACGAGCTTATCCAAATTGACGTTATTGATGCAATACATGCATACGAATTATAAAAAGTGTGGTTTGGGTAGAGACCTTCGAAATGAATGGTCATACGTATAGGAATTCTTATATATTCATTTCTCCAAACAGGTCTAAGTTTATTCGTTGTAAAGCATGAAAACAAACGTTACTAACCTTTTGAACTTTTGTTTCATATGGGCTTATCCGCATTATTAATAATACATATTGATGATAATACATATATAAGAGTTTTGGTTTGGGTTGGGATCTTCGTAACGACTCTTGAGGGCCTAACCACAAAGATTTCGCAAATAAAATATCATTTGTGCCTTCAAATCTGTGTTTATATATACCTTGCAAAGCATGAAAAAAACGTCACCTTTTGATTTTTTTATTATGCCGGCTTATCTAGATTGATCATATTGATGTAATACATGCATATGAATTGTTGTTTGGTTGAGAGCTTCAAAACGAATGGTCATATAGTATTTCTAATATAAGACTCGCTTACATCACTATTACGTGTTATTTCATAACTATTATACAACTGCTTACATCACTATTACGTGTTCTTCGTAACTATTACACAACTATTATATTGTTTTTTTTTATATTTAAATTACGACTATAACATTAATTAACTATCACGATCTATGCATGGATGTGGTTTGTTTTTGCCCCCAAAAAAATATGGTTTTAAGCCTTCAAAACTGCAATACATTAACGGCTTTTCTTGGGCACACTCTAACAAGTTATAGTATGAAACTATCTATAAAATATTCTCTACTAGAGAATGTATAAACCCTTAAGAAAAAAGATCCCTTGGAGACATATACATCGTCGTGTCCGATCTATGCATGACCGGAAGGATTTTGTGAAAAAAGACCTGTTGATCCTCCAAATGTGTGTTTACTTTTTGCAAAGAATCAAACATACGCCACTTTTCTACCTTTTTATTGTATAGGCTTATCTGGATTCATCATTCATTTAATACATGCATATGCATTGCAGTTTGGGTTGAGAGTTTCAAAACGAATGGTCCTTTATAAAATATGACTCACTTACTTACGCGTTCTTTCACCCTTACTATCATATAATTATTACATGTTCTATCATAACCCATCCATAATTTCTAATTTTGTTGTGTATAATTGTTTTTTACTCTACTCAAATTAATGCTATAACCTTAATTTATTACCACGGTCTATTCATTCGTACATTATGTTTTAACATATAATTTCAAGGTACCTATTTCATTAAATGAATTTGGTATCCCTAAATCTTGTATATGTTGGTAAATTAACCATATATCATACATTCATACATGTGACTTGCCTATTATTCATGATAGGCGTAACTATTTGTATATGTTTGTATTCTCTTCCAAATCATTTATATACGTGTTTTGGATCAATTTGTATACACTTTAATAGGTTCTAAAATTATACACAATGGAAAATCTTTTGAAGGGCTATATATCTTTAGGACCGGAAGGCATTTATTCCTTCTAAACCACATACGAAACGTCCATTTTTCAACATTTTAATTATATACACTTATCAGAATGAATTATATTGTTTTACTAACTTTACTTATATTGTACTTTAGGTCCATTTTTCAACATTTTAATTATATACATAATGAATTATACTGTTTTACTAACACATAAGTGACATATACACTTATCAGAATGAATTATATTGTTTTACTAACTTTACTTATATTGTACTTTAGGTCCATTTTTCAACATTTTAATTATATACATAATGAATTATAATGTTTTACTAACACATAAGTGACGACTCTTCCATCGGTTATGTGTGTTTGTTCACGACTCTTCCATCGGTTTTAAACATATTTTGGATTTATTCGTATTTCCTTCATCACCTTGTACACTTAACATATTAAGGACTTACATATATAACCATAAGAAGTGAAAATTAAAGAGTAGTCAAAGTAGAGAAATCATGTATTCAATACAAATCCTAACACATGATGTTATGAAAGTGGAGCATTCAATTCAAAAAATTTAAATTCAATGACTGAATGAATTCATCGAGAGAAGAAACGGAGAAGAGAAATGCAACTTACAGCGTCTATGGGAAGTAAAAACACTGAGCATTGATTGTGAGATTATCTTTATCTTGTGAATTTGGTGACAACACAAGTTTGCTTTTGTTTCATGCTTCGATAATACGTGACACGAAACTGCCACAGAGGTCCCAAGAATGCACAATTAAGATGAGATTCATCATAGAGGGTGATGATGAGTTACATAGACGTGAATTAACCATGGCATAACCAAATAGCATGTAGACGTGGTAAATCAGATTAATATGATTTACTACAACTGGTGTAATGGCCGTTAATCCAAGGAAGTTTGCATGTAACATGTAACTTAAGTGACTCATACATCAAAACACAATTTCAATTTTCAATACAATTCCTAACATCAAATAGGGAATAGAGGAGAAACAAACAAAGTAGAGAAATCATGTGTTCGAGAGTGTTTTTAGTTATACCTCTTCTCATGCCTACTCTTCTTATCCCTAGACTTCTCTCTGGATTTATGTTTCTTGGAGTGGTGCTTCTTTGAGCTCCCTGAACTTGACTTCTTTGACTTCTTTCTTTTGTCATGAGCGTCTTCACTCTCCTCCCCCTCCTCCTCCTCCTCCTCCTCCTCCTCCTCCTCCTCCTCCTCCTCATCATCATCATTAGATGACTCTTTAGATTTCCATGAGGGCCTGTCCGGACCAAAAGCTATACGACACCATCTTTCTCCCCTGGTATGATCCGAGGTCAAAAGCGGATCATACTGGGCATCTGCTGACTGGGAAATATAAGGACCCATTTCATCCATTCGTGAGCCTATGGAACCTCTACCACGCTTAACCCTGCAAACGATTCCATTAAAGTCAGCTCCTTACATCCATGGAACCGGGAAGTATGCCTGAAATATACGGACCCATATATGCACATTGCATACACCAGAACAAAATCTGCATAGAGACCAAACCTGGATCGAAGAAATTCCTCGACCTCATCATCCTTCAATCCTTCATCATCCCTCAATCCTTCATCATCTGCCCTATATCGATCACCATTTGTGTTTCTGCTTGATGGGGAAGGCACATCACCGTGTCTGTTGCTTGGTGGGTCGTGCCTGTGGCTTCTACTCATAGAAAAGTCCCTATCAACACTGCGCCTGCTAACATGGTCATTACTATCTCTCGAACAGCCTTTAATTCTATTATCCAGTTCTATCTCCTTTTGACGGACTCGCCACATCTCATTCACCTCCACAGCTCTATTTGCTGCATCCATGGAAATAATGTTCAGACACAAAAGATCATCAGGCACCAGAGAAAATGTGGAATAACGAAACGGTAATGTCTAACTCCACACTACCACAGATAAGTTCATAAGTAGCATGGTTAAGACTTAAGAGCAAGCAACAAAGAATCATGTTCAAAACTATATTGAGATTCTTATTTCAGGACCTTTAAAGTCCATAAATAGAGCATATTTTTGCTTCAAGACAAGAAAGGATCATTCATTTTTTATCCTAACCAGGCTTAACCGTTCCACAAGCAATGCTAATAATTATAATATTATGCGCAACATAGAATACAATCAACATGCTAGGGTCTTTATGCAAGAAATTAATGTTCTTTCATTAACAAAAAGGATGGGCTGCAATATAACTGAGTATGTTGTCTTGGTTTGTTTCTTGCTCTTCCAAAAAGTAAAAAGCTAAAATGAGAGATGGACCGAAGTTCTCAGCAATAAGGAAGAAAGATGCCTAACAGATAAAGGTGATCAATAATATATGCAGTTATCATGCTAATTTACGATGCAAAATTTTTTAACTCCAAATGGATGATTACCCTCTATATATGAGTGTTAATACAGGGTTGCAAGACAAACCTTGTTCGACCCCACGGACAGTAGAGGTAAGAAACCTCGAATTTGGCCGAGCCCTTACACTTGGCTTCTTAAGATAAGCAAGAACACCTTCTTGCTCAGCTTGCCTCCTTAGTTCAGCAGCCTCTTTTAAAAGAATAGCAGCTATCCTGTTCTCCGTTTCTAGATCCATGTTTACACTGCTAATAAGATCTAAAATTAAGAGAATAAAAATAAACACATGTTCCTGGAAAAAGAATATAGATCACTTAAAGCTCCCTTTTGTATGTATTGCTATTTACAGTTTACAGTGGCCAAAAACAAATGCAGAAATTCATAAACTCTGTCCCTTCAAATCATGCCATCAGTCATTAACGGTATAAAGGACAATACAGAAACATTGAAGCTAGCATATAACCGCCTTTTATAACAACATTGAGGATAAATATGAAAGGGTTGCTGCAAAATTCTCATAGCTCAATTTGTAAGCACTATTAGCAAAATATAACTGATAATATCTTAGCAACTTTCGAAAGAAAATGTACACCCAATGTAAACAAAAGCATGTCACTCAAGTTCAACGAAACATAGTAACATGAAAGCATCAAGTCAACTTGAGATAGCAAAATGCTTCTTAATTGTTCATTTGCGAACTCCTTGCTCTAATAAGTGAGAAATTACAGCTTGGGAATGAAGGTCTGAAACAATCCTATGCAAGATTTCCTAATCATAGATCACGGCTCTTAGCAACTTTTAATTTCATTATAGGTTTTTTAACTACATGTTAGTGAAGTTGTCAAGAACCCCTATCAGATATAGATTTAGAATAGAAAATACAAAACCCATAAATTTTTGAAACGATTTTTGCAGTCATGTAAAAGCTTAAAAGTCTAATTTTTACCATAATATGCAGCCCTAGCTTTTCAGGCAGCCCCTTTATACAAGATCAAAGCAAATCCATTCAAAAATTCAAGGATAAGAAACAGCGGCGACGAATAAGAAGAAAACTATTGAAATTGGGGCAAAAACCTACACGTACGATTGGACAACAACCAGCGCTGGAGGATGACGAGGACACGGCGACACTTGACGGCGAGAAAACGGACGCAACCCCCTGCCTGACTTCAAGAAGAAGAGATCGAACGAACAGATCAAACGCCCAGCTCCAGACCTTAGGAAGAGATCGAACGCATATTAATCTCGAAAATCAGACGATTAGTTAACGGAAATGCACAATATCAGTTGCAGACAAGTTCGCCGATCACCACTTGCTCCCCTCGCCTCCCCACGTGGCAGTGTAGTTGCTTACTCTTGTCTCTCCCTGTCTTGAAACTATAAATATAAAGAAAAAAGGTGATGTAACCCGGAATTGGTACTTGCAATTAGATGTCCAACCGCACCACCAAACCTTTGTTATTGAAGGATGCCCAACGGCCCCGCCGATCCAATAACCAACAATATCGTATATGTTCTGATCGCAGAACCCACCGCCATATCAATCGCACGAGTCTTTCCACCTGTGTTCACGCTAGTCGTATGCCTTTACACTATATAATAGCGCTCCATATGCGATAGTAGCGCACTAGCGCACAAGGATAATCTGGTTCAACCTGATTCTTATAGATTCTCTAATCCACTATGGTCCATTTTGTTGTCAAAATAATTTAAAAATATCAAATATAATTATTATAGTCTGGAAAAAATTGCACTTGAGTCCATTAAAAAAAACATACAATGGACTTACAAAATGGACTAGATTATCTTTACTCCAACCTCATGCGCCACCTTTTAACGCACAAGGGTGAACCGATTTTTAGGGTCTTTTTGTCATAAAGGAAAACTACTTTCTAAGCATTGCAACTTTTATCATTAATTCATCATATATTGAAAAACTATTAAACATAGGCCCTATTATATTGGAAAAGGAACACATCGTAACTATGGACACTCGGGTGAAAAATGAGACTAGCTTTTTAACAATGAAAATGTCCAAAATCCGGCCAAATTCCATCTTCATACATAGGTGTGAATTTATAACAAAAATTATCAACGAAACAACACTACCAGAAAAGAACCTGTTTATGAAAGCTGATGTAACCCGGAATCCAATCTTTTTCAAATTTAAATTGGTGTAAATATCAGTAACTAGAAGAGTTCAAACCACAAACAGCTTCCTGGTACTGACGATATGTCCTCTAACGGTGTTTTTCAATAGCTTCAAGGTTGGCAAGGCAGTTCTTTAAAAACGATTTTGCCTGCTCATTCTTTTCCAGATCTATAAGAGCAACCAGCTCGCTCTTGAACTCAACTTCTTTTGAAGGCTTTGGCTCAAAGGTCTTGCAAAGCTCAAAAACTTGGAGCAAGCATTCTGATGCAGATACGTGAACCTAAAACAGGAATTGCAGAAAGAGAATTCACCTCGTTAGTTTGTTCATGGAGAAAAAAACTAACTCAACCAGGAGAAGAGAACTACCTGGCCAATATTGACTATATGAATGCATTGGAGAACTTTTGGAGGTACTGAGATGTATAGCTGGGGACACCCAAATGGCCAAATGAAGCATAGGGTTATGGAAAAGATTGACAACAAGAATACAGAAGAGAGAGTCTGGGTGTACCTCATGAACAAAAGATGATAGGCTAGCATGTACATAATCCTCTGGAGTAGTCTCATTCATTCTCGTACAAAGCGTTTTTATTAATGAAAACCCAGAAATTTTAACTGTCAAAGAAATGTCATTAGGATTTTGGTACGTTGGAGAGGATGCTAAATAGCTGGGAAACTGAATATGAAGGTTACCTATCCACGTTGTTGCAGGTGCCAAAGATCTTGATACCACATTCATCAGAGACTGTTTCTGAAGCAGGATGTCATTTATGGGGGCCGCATGAATGCAACATCCGATACAGTCCAAGATTTTATTGTAAGAAGTATGATTATGGTCATCTACTTCAGAATCTGTGGAAACAAAGACCAAAGTTTCAAAATATAACAAGTCACCTAAAAACTAAAATTATTTTCGTTTAACATCAAAATATGATCTCAAATGCATGATAGATTATATACAGACACAGGATCAAACTCTCTCACGAACTCTGAAATAAAATGGGTTTTAATTCACAATTCCATTGACAGTCTGAACTGGATTTACCAAATTCTACATGCTTTCCCAGCACCAGTGACCAGAGTTGCTTGTATATTCTTACCTGGAGTGCCTTGGCACATGTCATAAAATTGAAGAAAGACCATATTGAAGAACTGTGGGTGGTGGAAAGCTTTGATAATCTGAAAATATTATGGAGCGTAAATGTCAATGTTACATGGTTAATCTACAAGCAAGTAAGAAGCCATTATTTATGTGGATAACCATTTAAGGGGAGCCTTATAGCATGATAGAAAAAAATGCCTGTTCCAAGGATGTTAAAGCAGCTTCTCGAAATTTCTTCTCTTTCTTTAAGCAAGCAGAAACCACCAAACTCAAAACAGCATTTGGCATGTTTGGATCGTGGGAAGAAATCGCATCATGGCAAGAGGAACAAACAGCAGCTATTGCATGTAAAAGAGCTTCCTTGCCCTGCCACATATATGAAAAAATAATCCAAATGAAGATGAAAATAAAGCTCACACGAGGTGTACATGCTAAAGAGAACCTGACCCACTTGAAAAGATGGAAACAAATCACCCATAAACTTACTGAAGGCGTTAGACTACTACCCTTACTATTTTCATGCAATAACATACCTCCCATAGTCGACCAGGAAGTTCCTTCATCAAAGAATTTAAAAGAACTTTATGATATCCCGAGAGGGATTCACCCAAAACTTCACCAAGCTTGGTAATCGCCTGTGCTGCCTGTGGTCAAGAAAATAAAGAAGGCAACCACCAAAAAATAAGTGGAGGTCTAGTATCAATATATTCATTGATCATACAATGAAGTCTTGTTACATGCCATATCAATATGAAGCTATTTCACTGCATTAAAATTTTTAACTAAGATAATATAACTCAAATGCCAGAATGGGAATAACACTAACATAGTACAGTCAAGCTTATGAAACAAGTCAAATAACCTTTTTCTTTGAAGCCCATGAAGATGCTGTAATGCTTTCACCAATGAGGGAGACGATTTCCCCTAGGTATAATTGAAGTGTTATTCTATCCCCACTTGTATTTTCCTCCCACAACTCTTCAAACAGGCTAGAAACATGCTTGTCATCATCAAATCTGCACACACAAGTGATGGCACGATAAAACTAGGATGTTGCTTCTAATCAATGATAATCTTTGTGATGATCCAGGCGCTGTATGAAGAAGTCTTATCCAGACGACAAATACAAACTCATTTCGATGCAATTCATTTGCAAAGTAGACAATGAAGGGCCAAATTACTCAATAAGCAACTCAGAGCATTCAAAGAAAGACTATGCCAATGAACAAAATCCAACATGGTAGGTATAAGCTATATAAGGATTGCCATATGCATTTCTTACAGATAAAAATATTCATTCAGAGGACAAACAAAACACAAACATGCATCACCAAGGTAAACAAACTCCAGACCTTGAAATGAATATCATAGGTATGATTATGGCTTGATAACCACTAACAACATCTGCAGCCAGGGATGAATAACTTTTCAACAACAGGGCACATGACACCTGAGAGTTCCTGTCTCCAACTTGCAAGTTTGTGGTTTCCTCAATTAGTTTTTGGGCCTGAAGGGGTGTAGAATATTTCATCACCACAGCACAGGCACTAGTAAAGGAGCGTTTAGCAGCACCACTTTTCTCTTCAACCACAGCTGGAAACAAAAGTCGCAATAGTGTAGTAGTGAAGGGTTTTATCTCAAGATTGACTCTTTGCACCAACAAGGTGATAAATGTGGCTACACCAACCCTGCAATGCCATTGAAATTTTTTTAAAACTTAGCTAGAAGCATCTGCCTCATGAGAAAGCATTCGTTCACCGAACTCTTGCAAAAATATATGAAGAATCTTAGTCTAAGGCTTGTGGGTCCAAAAGGGAATATTTTGATAGTTTAGTGAGACTACATAGCTTAAAAATGGTTTGCAGTCCTCCTGATGGTAGATGGCAGGTATAGATCTGAAATATGTAGTCTTATACATGCAGACAAAAAGGGGCGAGCCTCGAAATATCAAAGAATGTAAGCAAATCTATAAAAAAAATCTATTCAGCCCCTCCTGAAATCTTGAAAGCAGATGCTCTTTTCTTTTTTCAGTTTGGGCTCGTTGGGGAAGGAATTCAAACCTAACATGAGAAAATAAATTGAGTAGAAACTGAAAGCAATGAAGGGGTTCTGCAAAGCGCACAATGATATTGAAACAAACATATTGCTAGCTAGCAAATAAAACAAATACTACGCAGTGAAAATAAACGCTATGCCACATTATTTCTTACCTAGTATTTAAGCCAACACCAGATCTAACCAACTGAGCTAACCGAGGGACTAAGAGATCCAGTGATTGCTTATCCACAGCATCAATGCACAGCTCAAGTGTTTCCCACATAGGAGACCCTTTTGCAATTGAAATACGCAAATTTTCAAGCTTGTCAGACTGTATCCCAACATTTGCTGCATGCAACTGAAAAGATAGACCAGAATAATTAGAAGCATTTAAACAAAAAAAAAAGCGATTTCCCAGAAGTACATAAAGAAACACCTAGACATGAACACAAAATGCGCCAAACCTCAACATAATTAAGCCCCTGATCTTCAAGGCTTGATAAACTTTCCAGCATGCAACCAACTAAATCAGATAAATGTGGACGCAAAGCAATTCCAGCTCCCTATAAGAAAATTTCAAAACCAATCAAAACAATAATGTCATATGACAAACATTAATTGTAATTAGAAATAAAATCCAAGTATCCAAGTTAGGTTGGAAGAAAACATCCTATAGCTGATTAACATCCACAAATTGTTTGACAATAATAATAACAGAGATAATGATGAAGCAGCTATTTGACTATGACAACTGCTGACCAACCTTTGCAAGTTTCATAACCACTGCAATTGATGCCTTCCGTACGCTATCAACTTTGCTCATGATTCCATCTCTGAGTAAGAGAGGAAGAACAATATCCATGGCTTGCCCTGCTTCAGATTTCTCAGTAAGCGAGACATCACAGAGCCTAATGGTTAATGAACTCACTGCACGACATAACTTCTCGCCAGAAGTTCGAACAGTTTCCTTTATATCATCCATAGCTCGGAATGCAACTATCCAAATTCTCCTCAAATGATTATTCACCTGCATTATAATAAAACGATATTGTAGAAAGGAGATGGCAAGTGAAGAACAGCAGCACAGTACATGAACAATAGACAGCTACATGAACAATAGACAGATTATCATCTTCTTTTACAACAAATACAAAGAATACCAAGAGGGCATGGGAAGCCAAATCAAATTATTTCGGAGGATTATGTAAATAAAAAAAATCTGCTCTTTAAGATTCATAGTTATACAAGATAAATTCAAGTGAGATGATTACACCAACACCATCAATAAATATTAAGTCAAAAGCATTCAGGCCAAAATGTAAGATCATACATGTTCAAACTTGCGCCCTTGGAGAATATCTGCAAGGGCAAGACATGATGACTCACGGGACCGCCAAAGTCTGGATCCACTCTGTGCCAACAAATCCTCGATGATAAGATCTAAGTTGTCATCAATCGTTCTCTTTGAATCAGCCACAAGTGCTTTCCATATGTGTGCCATAGCATCCTACATTTCAGAAGAAGAACCTTTAGGCATGAGAAAGGGATTCCTTCAATAAAAGCACAGAGATCTAAGAAATAAAATAGCATTCCAGGAATTCGAACAAAACTCGTGCACATGCCTGCACATTCTTGTCAGGGTCATATTGATAGCGTACAAGCCTCGGAATAAGCGTACTAAGATGAGGTTGAAGAGCATCTCCAGCATGTTTTGCTATCCTAGAAAAGCCAAAAGCAACTCCCCTTTTGGAATTCATAGAGGCTTGATAATTGGCTAAATCCATAAACTTATAAATAAGGTCAGGCTGGCCCATCTCATTCGCTAGGCCACATAGCTCTCTGTAAGTGCTGAGTTTCCCTCCAGTGGGGCTTTCACCCATAGTGCCCTCTTGGAAAACTTCAGAATCTTCTACTAGCTAACAGTCAACATAAGCATAGAAAGAAGAATGCTTAGAAAATGTCGATTCATTACAGATATGACTAGAGAAGAGGGTAAAAACATCTCTACCTTGACAGCTCGTTTCCTCTTTCCAGAACCGGTGAGGGTGCTAACAAGCGCATTAACCAAGTTCTTTTTCATGACATCATCTCCTAGTTCATAAACAAGGCTCATTCCTTGTGATGCTAGCTCTTGTGTAAGTTCATTATGCTCACCCAGTAGGTGAGAGAAAGCTTCCTACCATAATAAAATATAAAAAGTCAAAATAGAAACGTATCATAATATTAGATTCCAGCAAAAAAGCTGCAGCCAAATATATACAGAAAGAAAGGACTTCAATATGTTGACTGCAGTCTCATCACAACTACTTGATATTCACTCAAGGAGCTATAAAGAGATAGAGAACCGAGATATTTATGATGAAGACACAGCCATTGGGCACACAAATCATAAATCAGAGAAGCAGTAACATAAATGCATAACCTTACTTATACAATATCAAACTCGTACTCCAGGTATATTTAGAATCAACTACAATCATCAGAAGGTTGAACATCAGCAAGAAATTGTGATGGAGAGCTATGACGCAATGCTTTACAAAGATTCAGACTTTCCTAATTCATTTAGCCAATCACAAGACACGGCCGATAAAAACTCAAGCACCATATTGAAATATAGTCCACAAATTTCATTCTCGAGTGTAACTCAACATCAAGCACTTAAAGATTTAGAATACCTAGCCGATACTGTAATTAATATTGTGTTTTCCTAAGACCAAACTTGAGCTCACTCCGTCTCCAAAACTATACGATGCTAAAGGCCTCCACGTTTTACCCTTTAATGTAATACCTGGATTTCAGGAAGCAACTGCTGGATCTTCGGATGATGCCCACAATACAATGTAAGAGATAGCAGCCAGACAGTTCCAGAACAACGTTCTTCTTTCCTGTTGCTATATATAAGATCATCAAATATCTTTCTACTGATGGAATCTCTGACCTTTGCATGAGTATCTTTACTAGCCTCAATTCCTTCACTTGAGAGCTCCTTACACCAAGATGGGGACACATCTCCAGTGAGAAGGTTTGACAGCATAGAAAGTGAGGTATAGTTGGTCGTTAAAATCACGTCAGCTGTCACAGGAACACTGCCCCATAAAAATGCCAAAGCTTCTCCTGCAGCAAATAGAACATCTTCTACCTGCCACAATCCAAAATATACAGATCAGTAAGGTTGCTTCATTCATATAAAAAGCCACATATTCAGCTTCATAATTACTCAATAATGGAAAAACTGTACAAACCTTTGACCTGCATAGGCCAAATACTAGCTCAAGTGCCATATTGAGATGAGAAGGGGATGATTCTTTGAAACAGACATGCCCAAGAGAAATTACGATTTTCTGAATTGCCTTAGTATCATCACCAGCAAGTAACTTGCTCAACTCCTCGCGTACAGCAGTTAGCACATTAACTACATCATAATTTCTTTATCAGAGCCATAAAAAAATACTTAAAAAGAACCAAATTTAGGATAATAGTCAACCTGGATCACATTCAGAAACAAGCATAGGTAACTGAGCACGCAATCCAATGTGACCAAGGGCTTGCATTGCGGTAGAAGCTAATGAAGCCACTTCAGAATTAACAACATTTACCAGGCATTTAAGTGTGTTCTGCAGAATGACCTCAGAAATCTGTAAAATGCAAAAGTTTCAATGAATCCCCAACATACATGCAAACTAATGCATCCATCAATCCAGCCAATAGATGCATATCTAACAAACCCGTCAAATTTTATGTATGGAAAAGGGTTGGAGCAGCATCAACTCTTGACCAGAAGATTACCAGCACAGGCAATGCAGTAAAATCAGGAATGTAGTCCAGTGCTGCTGTATACATTCCTGATTTTACTGCATTGCTGCTGTCCAGTGACTGGACAGATGGACGATATGTTGAAAAATCACTGATCAGATTATTTTCTACAACCATTAAACCTTCATATGAAATCCGGAGACGATAATAGAGCATATCATGGGACATGGGTTATAATGCAGTTCTTCTATACATGAGTAAAAAGTAAAATAAAGATAACAGATATTATAATATATATATTTAAACTGATAGAAAACTCATCTTAGACAGACCTGATAAGATCTTGATATGCAATCAGCAGCTAGATACCCAAGTGCACACAATGCTCCATGTTGCACCTCAAACCTGAACTCATATCGGCTCAGGAATCAGTACCAAAATTCATAGTCCTCAGCAGAAAGTAAATATAGAAAGGATAATCATAAGATATCTCCTCTTGAAAAAGAGAAATTCAAACCTTGACTTCTGTGATCCACTGGCAACAGAAATTAGTTCTCCTATGAGATTAGAAGATTTATTTACAGGAAGAGCAGATGAAGCTATTCCCAGCAACCGTGCCGCAGCTTCCCTTGTATCAAGGTCTAAATGAGAAAGCAATTGTCTTAACCAGGATATTTTTGATACATATCGTATTGCCAACATCTGTCAAGAAAGCAACAACGTCAATGAGGGAAACAAAACAAGTGGGCTCAGAGAACATTTAGGAAAAGAAATACCTCTGGAAAGTGAGAAGTAATAGCAATCAAAGCCTGTGAGGCATTAGCATGCAGCTCAACAGAACCTTCAATTGCCAAAGCATGCTCTGTCAGTGAGCACAATCTCTCCACATGACATTGAAACTCTGCTTCTTTTGAGCAATTTGCCAATAAATCAACCTCAAAGCACCTCAAAAGGAATTTGATCATTGCAACATAAGTCTGGGATGGAAAGAGTAGCTTTTGTCCCCTCATTTCAGAGGAATCTAATACTCTTGGTTGCATCTTAGTAATATAAATTAGCATGTCTTGAAGATGAGGATATTTCATATCCAAATTTTGGGCAATCAGTTGTCCTTCAGCAGGAAACAAGCCTTGAGTTGCCATCTCTCTGAAAAGGTAAAAGAAGGCATTAACTATGCAGAAGTGCGTATAACAACGGGAGCCTTCATTTTAAAAAGCACTTTTTCTTTTATAGAAGTTACAGCATGAATAAAACAGGTCAACATAAAAAACACACCTAGCTAACACTCCAATCTCAAAAAAAATAATCAGCTCTCTCTTCACCTCCCCTTGTCATATAGCCTTCATTCTGAGGAACACTTGGTTCTTTTACAGAAGTTACAGCATGAATAAAACAGGTCAACATTAAAACACCTAGCTTACATCCTATCTCAATAAAAATCAGCTCTCTCTTCAACTTACCCTTGTTATAACTACTAAATATACCATTACGCCAATATAACAAATTATGTCAATTGCAGTCTCCCCCCTTTCACCTTACCTTATAAAATATAGTACAAAACATCCACGAGGATAATCTCAGAATACACAACAGAGAAGTTAAAAAAAGCAATTAGATAACAAACTACAATAGGACTTATGTTAGAAGTGAAGCACCTTATATCCAATCTAGGATCTGCAGCTCCAACCATACACAAAAACCGGCTTGGGCAATGTTGCAAACCAAATACAGATGTTGCCCACCTCATAACGCAGAAACGAACCTCATCCTGTTCCTGTAAGCAACTCCAAAAGGATTTAAAATAGCAAAGTATTGATCAGATACAGCACAGCAAATGTAAATCTAATAAAAGAGGAGATACTGTTGCAGCTTTCAGGTAGTCATAGTACCAACTGGCAATTCTCAAGCAACAGCTTTTCCAAGTCTTTCAAAATGTTTGCTGGTGCCTCCTGAATTTTACAAAGACCTTTTTAGAAAATAGTTACTCTGCAAGATAGGGAAAACTCCAGACTAGATGGATGCCATCTATCAACAACTAGCCACAACAGTAAAACAACAGAAATAATGGTAATAAGAAAATGTTTAAGACATTCAGAGCAGTAAACTAGTTAAGAATCAAGATAGGACTCAATTCAAAAATAAAGTACCTATACCATAACAAAGAATTCAATAACCGCAATTTATTGATAACATCGATATCATAACATATTTGATATCAGAGAACATATATAATTGTAAGACCAGAGTATATAAACAAGGCAATCTATTACCAACAAAGGAACTTTTATAATGGTTTTGTTGTCCCTATTAACATGCATAAGAGGTTCTCCATGCATAAGATGTTCTCTTTTTTTTCTAAGTTACAAAACATTGGCTTCTCCATGGAAACAGAGCCATGCATGGCATAGACAGATTATCAAATAATTAGGAAAATCAACCCATGGACATATTATCAAATAATGTTTTTGCTAATGATGAAACTCCTGTGTATCAAAATATGATTATATTGTACTCATTACCAATTTGATACAACGTTGAATTGAGTTCACTTCAAGTGGTTTCACACTAGGATTAGTGCAGAACCTTTCAAACATCTTATCTCAGCGTCATAATTTTGAAAGATGACATCACAACATTTCAGTAAGCTTACTTAAATTTTAAAAAACATCTAGTCATGAATAAGCACACCTACTATTATCAACATCACCATAATTCTAACGTATTAATTTATTAATCTACATTGAGTTCAGAGAAGAAAATCTTCAAGGATAATAACGGAAGCTCAAGAAGGCTACATCTAAGAAGACCAAGAAGACTACATCTAATAAGAAGACCACCCTTAACTTATCCCTCCCCTATGGTTTATACACGCAGGCAAGATATATCAATCATTCTTAGTAGTATGTATGCCAACATGGTATCATACTACATAATACTAAACAATTTGTTCCAACTTACCTTATAGGCAGTGGTAAGAGAATTTGCAGCTTCTTGAACGAATATGCGAAGAGGTTGAGATTCTGACTTCAAAGCGTTAAAAAGGCGAACAGCAATGTCAATTTTATCCCTGAAAGGCAGGAACATTTTTGTGAAACTCATTCAGAACCAGAGCATGCACAAGCTAAGATGCGGACCTCACCTAAAAAGCTGAGGCATGCGTTCAGCAAGCTTTCCAATTCCTTGAAAGGCAAATGTTTTGGTTTGCCTTGCAATGCTATCTGAGTACATGAATAATTAAGACTAATAAGCAAATTCTTACGAGGTTAAAAAAACTCAGCAGCTGTAATTAAAACAGATCAGAATTAAATACTAGAGCACCTGCTTCAAAACTTCCATAGCTATCAAGAGACTTCAGAATCCCATTCAAAATTAGAGGGCCCATAACCTTCAGCTGTTCATTTCTTGCCTACATTTAGTAAATTGATTCATTTTATTGGGTTCTTATCAGTAACTTCCCATTATTGCATAAAAAAAGACTTGCAAACAACGAACATAAACAAGCATATTTTTGCTTCGTATTGACACCATTATTGCATGAACAATAGCTTTTGTCCAAAGAGTAACAAACAATATCATACAGTAAAGAAATCCCACCATACATATGATACCCTGAACCACCTAGAGAGTAGTGTATCCCATTGTCGACATGTGGAAACGTAAGGAAACGGAAGGAGACGATTCCCTTATACTCTGGGAAATGGTCGTCTTGACCAGTGGAGATGATACGGGGATAAAAACGGGCTGGGACACGAGGATGATACCATACACGAGAGTCCTCTCTCTCAAGTCTCACACCCTCTCTGCAAATTCCTATCCTCTAATCTGTAGCAGTCGCATGCCCACCCAAAAGCCAAAAGGACACCACTGCACCAGCAGACAACCATCACAGCACCAGCCAGCAGCTGCCACCTTTCCTGCACAGCCAGTCTCTCCCCACACCTGCTTGATCTCACTTCTCTCTCTTCAATTTCAATAAATCTGCTTTACTTCTTTATTTGGTTTAGTTGAGTGATTGTTAGGGATATAATCATCACAGCGCCAGCCAGCAGCTGCCACCTTTCCTGCACAGCCAGTCTCTCCCCACACCTGCTTGATCTCACTTCTCTCTGTTCAATTTCAATAAATCTGCTTTACTTCTTTATTTGGTTTAGTTGAGTGATCGTTAGGGATATAATCCATTAGGGTTTTGTCGTTTTGAAAAATCCCTGTGAGTGAACAGGAAGTGTAGATGGAAGCAACTAGAAAACAACAATGATTCAGGAAAACACTAAGAATTTGGGATATAGCCCTACAGGAAAATAGGAAAGAAGTTTCACTCGTAAAATTTGTATGGAAAGAAGAACACTTGCACTAGAAATTTGGGGACGGGATAACAGATACATTATCAAGTTAGTGGATTCTGACACACATTCTCTCTCCTTTTAATTAGTAACTCGTTTCATGAATGTTTATTTATCAGGTAATGTAAATGACTTAAAATGCTTATATTAATATTGTCCACTTCGTTTCATGAATGTTTTGAAGATAGATACAATGTTTGTCTTCAAGGACTATATTAACCTATTACATGCAGACCTTTGGGAGAGGTGTACCCCCTTTTCCCTATGGTTTCCGTAGTATCACTTCAAATTCCCTAGTCTATTAAAGAAAAACGACAAGGGAATAATACAGACACATAAAAGAATATAGTATTCATTAACAATTAGAAAAGGATCACACTGCATCTCTTAAATGACTAGTCCTGTGTGAATTACCCCAACCATATTTTGACCACAGAAGCAACTAAACATAAAAACTGGTGCAATTGTGCAAACTTTATAAAAGGCATAGCTATTCTCTAAAGCAGATGAAAATTATAAAGCAGGTATTAAAGTACGATCACATACATGTTTGAAGACCCAAAAGGCAAATTCCATTCCCAACTGTTTCAGCCTGGATGTTGTGTCAATGCCTATGAAATGATACCCATAAACCATTTTGTAATTGTAGAGAAATAAATTGATAATTCACATTAAACAATAGTGTTAGTAAATTTTTTTTTTTAAATGTTAAGAATTCTCAAAAATATATAATATGGTAAAGAAAGTTCAATTCATGTATGCTTCAACATTGATCCTAACATTAATACATTATAGGAATGTGGTGAAATAAATGAATTAGAACACTTCATGCAGCAGTGGATGGTCTCTTGAGCAGAGAATGCAAATTAAGAAGCTCGGATAATCCAAATAAACAGCCCTCGCCTCAGGGTTAATTTGGAAAACCAGTAGGAATATAGCAGGCATGGGAAAAAATAAGTTTTAACAAGCATACATGTGCAGTTCCAAACCTTTTTCCCAATTATGCATAACAACATCCTTACCAATCTAAAGTTGTGTTATACATACCTTCTCCTCTAGCAAATTATTGCTGCTTTAGGGTTTGACATAAATAAATTACCAACTACAGCTTCTGAAAAGCTTACTAGTCCTTAAGGGGTTACTTTGTTACTCGTGATTAAAAGTTTGCATCCAGCTTCTAACTGTAAAGCAAGAATCACATCCACCAGTCGTCTTAATCACATGAATAATTCAATACATTACAATAACGTTGTTCAACAACACAGCCATTATGATAAAAGTTTCAAAACAGCTGCTAACACCCAATTGCTAGCCACATAAGAACCCCTGATTTAGACACAATAACATTGTTCAATAACACAACCATCATATGGGAATCACAAGAATGACAATGTTCACATAAAAGTAAACAGGGAACATGGTAACAAAACAAAAAGAAATTAACAAATCTTACCATATATACAGCTGAAAATGCACTGCAAGGTTGAAGGAAAACTATTTGCTGCAGTGATGGAGCGACAAAAAACAAACATAATTCTAGCTTTCAAGGCAGAGTTTACAGGGACAACTTTCAACTCTGGAGTAATATTTTCAGCTACAGCATGTCCTGCCCAACGAAAGAAATACAGAAGAGTTGAATTGTTCATGAAACCTGCCCCTCTCAGATGTAGTGAATCCAATTTCTGGAATATATGAATATATAACACTAGAAAGCTTTTCAAAACTTGAATAGCTATATATAACGGCATAAGCTTTAATAGGAAATATAGATGGAACTTAAGACCATCATTCCACATGCCAAACATGCATTTGAATGGCAAAAAGACATATTACGTAAATTATTTAGGCTCTGTACATGTGCCGAATATTAAAATCTTTCTAGTCAAAGAATACCAGTTCATGAGTTGAATAATGGTGATGATCAATTGTTTGATGATTATAAACAGATGAAGACAAGATCATCTGTAAATACATTAGTCCTCATTATGAAGGGCTCTTTTACGTATCTTTCAAAATTCATTATTAGACTTGTAATTATTGTGGACAATAACACACAAGCAGCATAATGGCAGAGCAAATTACAAAATTTTCATACCAGTAAAGAGGAAAAATAGCTGTTTGGTCAAATTGGAATCATCAAAATCAGCAACAGAACACTTTTTCTTCAACAGTTCCTCCCCTTTCTTAACAACAGCCTCTTGACTTGCATAAAATACCATTGTAAAGCATTATTTCATACAAATCACCAAACTTCCATCATTTAAATTGCAATACAAAACCAAAAATATTCAGTATACCTGTCTACGCAAGCAGCAAGATATATGGGGTATGCAAGCTCTGCAGTTAGCTCCATAGAATTTGTTACATTAAGGAGACCCAACTGTGGAAAAAAGCATTGAGTGTTCATGAAAAATGGGATGTATGATCAGTATAAAATATAATGGTCTTACACATAAATATAATCCATTATAGGCTACATGAATTAGTGCATTAATACGCACCTTCATATTCTGAAGTGTTTCATATGTTAGTGGCTGCTTCCCACTAACACGTTCAGCCTGAGCCAATGAAAGCCCAGCAGGGCATTTTCCACTGAAGAAAAGTCATTGCTAAGCTTAAGTATCTTTGTGAGTAAAATAAATCAACCTCTCATTAACTATACGATAAGATCCCGAGATTAAAAGATCCAAAAGCATACCCTTGAGAAGGTGGTTGATACAACATACAATGAAGGCAAAATTCAAGAAATAGTTGAGAATCCTGAGAGCCATTAATCATTCTGTACTTTGCAGCAATAACGTCATCAAATTCGCTAGAGTGAGACTCACCAATGACCTAAATGAAACACATAATTGGAATGGTGAGAACTTTGCTAACTTTAAAGGGGATCCTATATTCTAAGGTTCATATTATAGAAGATAAAAAAATGTATGTAAATTATCATAGAAATCACATAAACTTATCACAATCATGCTTGTAAAGAAGGGACACAACTGTGAATGACAATGATCAACCCTATATCGTACTGCACGGGAAAAGAGGAACAAACAACACGATTATTGTATGATTATGCATGTTTACCATGACACATGCCCGCAAAACTATTTCTTGATGTTGAGGAGGAAGTTTAGAGATATTTGCCAAAAGGCTGGGAGCCATATTTTTCTTCTCCTGGAACAGAGGTAAATGAATGTATTCATTGAGTTCTCAAATATACAAAAAAATTAAACCTCAAGAAGTAGGGTTAGTGAGTGAAAAAAAACCTCTAGCAGAGCACGCTCAAATGCCATCTCAATATAGATGATGCAAAAGTTGCGGACTAATGGAGCAGAACTGGCTTCATACATGTTCCAAAGTTCTGACAATGGCAACGCAATGCTGGTATTGTGTTTCACTCGCTTGTTTACATGAGTCAATATCTCAACAACCTAACGAAGAGTTTCATCGTCAAAACCCTAATTTCCGAATTGAAAACACACTTGGAAAAACCCTAGACGCTGTACATGTAGTCGAACTAAAAATAAAAAGCAAATTCAAGTAATAAAAAAACACCTTGTTCCGTACGGCAGTAGAGTTGGAGGAAAGCGAGGAGATGGCGGAGGGGAGAAGCTTGGATACTAAGCCTCCGAGCTTGGAGTCGTCACAAAACGCCAAACTCGTTAGCATTCGATCGAGGATTTCTTCTGTTTCTTCATCGGATTTCGACACGATCCGCGCTGTGCCCGACGAAGAAGATGAATTTGTCGTCATCGTTTTGGGTTTTTCGTCCGCCGGTTAGAACTAAAAGAGACTTGGGAGCAAATTTTGGACAGTGTGGTCTGCTCCAATATATAGGATATCTGAATCCTTGCGCAAGTAACCAGATATGTATATTTCTATAGAAAAAGAAAATAACAGGATATTTAAAATTTTATGCTGACCTAATCAACGCAACGAAAATTGAAATTATTGCCTTGTTGGGCTAAACTGGTTATACATATGGGCCTAACCTTCCTTTTACCTGGGCTCACAAAAATCAAGTCAATTTTTTTCTTTTTATAAAAATCATTTCATAAAATCCAATACATTAATAAAAGGATTTATTTCTTTTAGGGAAAAATTAATTAAAATAATCCAAAGGAGGTAGGTAGTAAATAAATAATCCAATCTTTAAAAAGGTAAAAAACTAACCCAAACTTTAAATAATATGTTAAAATAATAACATGTACTTATTATTTAATATTTTTTCTACACAAAAATATGAGGTGTCATTTTAATTAATGATGTGACATTCTCTAATGATAATTTGGCAACTAAGCATATGCCCGTTCAATTGAACTGAATTTGCAGCAGAGATTGTCAAATTAATCAATCTCCCCTGTAGGCTGTAGCTAGCCATGCCGAGTCAACAGTGGTCAGGTTCAACCCCCTCCATTTTCTACACCCTCTGCAGCAGAGTGCACCTCCTCCGAGTAGAGTGAAGAAATACGTCATTTAATCAATGTGGCAATTACTAATTATAGAATAGGATTAATAATAGAAATTCATAATTCGGATATTTTGAGTAATCTTAGTGTTTTGCTAGAAGTCAACTATAACGTATGAGATAAATTATATTAAGTTTATTGCTATTATAACCGGGTCCTATAAGGTCACACATAATAAAGTAATTGGATTGGATCAAGCGAAATCGAAGGCCCAGTAAGGCTTTAGGATTTTCGGCCTTGTGGAAGATTAAGAAGGTGGATTGCTCACCGAGTAAGAAATAATAATTAAGGATGGACAAAAATAGACCGGATCGGATCGTAAATTTACGGTCCGGGATTTTTACATTTCCGGTCTTACGGTCGGTCTGGACCATAATTTTTACGGTCTGGATCAGTCGGACCGTAAAAATTAAAAAAACGTTTAAAACATTTTTGGGCAAGAACAAAGTGATCCAGATCCGTGCTCGTGTGGACTAAGGGCTCGTTCGGTAAGATGGAAGGGGGGCAGTAGCGGAGTGGATCGGAATCCATGACTTCATCTCCCTCACCATTGCGAAAGGGTGTTCGGCTGGATGGAAGGAGGTAGTGGAAGGAAGAGGAAGGAAGTGGAAGGGAGATGAAGGAAATGGGGATTTCATCTCCCTCACCGCCATTTCCTTCCCGTCCACCCCCCCCCCCCCCCCCCCCACACACACACACGGTGAGCAACAGTACTGAGTGAAAGTGTTTGCAAATCTTCCTTTTACCCTTGAGATTTCTCACTCCTCCTTCGATCAGCCTCGGTGGAGCTCCCTTCCATTTCTGGTGTGTTAGGGTTTTGGCTGGCTTTAAGCTTTCATCCCGAATTCGAAGCTGATCTTTCATCCCCGAAGTGAAGTTCGATCCAAGGTATAGTTGAAAACTTGCTTTGAACCCAATTTCTAGCCACTTCAAGTCGATCCTAGCCTAAATTATGTATTCCCCGATATTTTTATATGTTGTTTCAGGATTATTGGATGAAAACTTGCTCGAACATCTCAGTATGTGGGTCGATTCGATCTAGATTTCGCGTTGCAAGTTGAATGATTGGGCAAGAACAGGGTAAGTATGTAATTGTACTTTTATTTCAACTGTTAATTGAAGCATGCTCAAACCCTAAACCCCCAATTATTTGTAATCTGTTATCCGAGTATGAAATTGAACCTAAAACCCCAAATTTTTAGTGTATGAATTGAACTCTTATCATAATATGTTAATCTTGGTTTTAGTGTATGAATTTGACTAATAAAACCCCAAATTTTCACCCACTACAAACCCTAATTTAAGGTATTGAAAATTTCCAAAGTTGATAGGCATCTGTTCATGATCATTTTGTGCACTTTAGGTGTTTGATGAAATGGTTGTGTTTGTTTGTATTAATTTGAAGTAATCTGTCAAATGATGGTCTTCGAAGCTTGCCATTTTTTGTTGGTTGGTTGTGTTATGTTGAGATACTCGTGTTTTGTATGAAAAATGAACAAAGAATTATCGGTGAGCATGCATGAAACCAAGCTATTTCTCAGTTGAAGTAGGAATCTGTGAAATGGTGGTCTTGAAAGTGGGAATCTGACAAATGGAGCTATTACTAGAATTGTTAGCACTTCTTTTTTACCATGAGCTTGCATGAAACCAAATATGCTATATTGTAGGAGCAACAACATTGAAGTATTCACGTTTGTTAAAAATGAGCTTGCATGAATCTGTTAAATTCTACTTCTCATTTACTGAGCTTGCATGAAAATGTTAGCCACTTTTTTGTCAACAAGCTTGCGCTAGCATGAATAATAATGTGCTAAAATTCTCGATTGATGTGCTAATTCTGAGTTGATGTATGCTAGTACAATTTTGATTTTCATAGTAGATGCATTCTTGTTCAGCTAAACGTCTAATATAAATGTGCAACTTCTTATCTAAAATCCAACTTCTCTTATGTTCATCAATGGCTTCTATTGATGCGGTTTATGAAGAGGAGTATGTTGGCCTCCCAACTGAGTTGCTTGAAACAATGATTGATTACAACCTCAATAGCTCTAATGCCAGCAAACCCGATGAGCTTAAATGGTGGCGGGTAAACCCTTTACCATGTGGCCTGATTGATCATAACATTCATCTCTGAGTTGTCTCTTTTCCTGAACTTATGCTTACTTATCTTCAAACCATATATGTAGGAATATGATGTGTCAAGGTTTGATGACCTAATCAATGGAATTGAAAACTCACCGCATGCACGCTTGATGCAACAAGTTGCCAAAACACTCAGAGGACATGTGGCCGAGCTTCAATTGGATCTTAACCAAGCACTCATCAAGCATGAACAACTTAGCGGTGAACTACAAGAAGAGTGTGCCCAGGTGGCTGATGTGGCTAAAAACCTACCCGCATGTGTACGAGATCAGTTGTAGTAGTCAAGTGTCGATCCCACAGAGACCAATGTAATATTAATTGAAACACTACTAGTGAACTAGGCCATGAAAGATATGAGATTGGGTAAAACTATAACTAAGCTAACAAATAATAATAAAGAAAATAGATAAAAATTTATGGGATAAATGTGTCTAAGGTTAAGGATCACCACAACGATGCTATAGTAAATAAAATCACACTTCACCTGAATCTAGTCCAAATTATTTGAAGGTAGGCTATCTAAGGTAATCTACTAACTCCTCTCAGACGATAGTAAACGTGCCTGAACTAAACTAACAATCGATGTCGCATAGAGCTAATCTCATCCAAATCCTTTAACGCACTTAGAGTCTAGGAATAAACTGAAATGACATTCGTTGTCGCGCTCCGCTAATCCAACTCAAACCTAGAACATCTATAATAGTCTATTAATCCTCAAGAGTAATTAAGTTGTTGTCGCACAAATAACACTCAGGTTCAATTCCTATGATTCCAGTAGAAGTTATCACCCCTCAGTCTCAAACCCTACCTAACTACCTATTAAAGTTATCACATTTCAGTCTCAAACCCTAATAGGATCCAATTCGCATAAGCTACTATGGGCATAAAGCATCAAGGAACAAATCAAATATTATTTCAATTCAAGCAAAGAAGTAATTCTAAATACATACGCATCGTCGGGATCACCCCAACCCTAGAACTAGGAATTTAGCCAAGCATGATCGAAGACATCAATAGGTTTAAACTAGTCATCAACATATATGGATTATGCAATAAACATTGAAGATAAAATTGAATCTCAATAACAAAATAATCCAAATTGACAAAAGACTAGAACGATAATACCAATCTTCGAATTGTGCTAAGGCTTAAAATTCCTTCTTGAAATTCCACTGTTCGTGCGGCTGAACAAAGATAAAAACTAAACTAAAAAACTCAAACTCAAACTAAAAACTCCATAGCAAAACTCCTATTAAAACCTAAAAGTAAAAGCTAAATTAAAGCTAAAATTACGTAATCAAACTAGATATCGAAGCTCGTGCTTCGCACGGGCCATTTGTATATATGTAGTATCACGGTATAAATATGAGTTTGTAATATATGGATCGTTATTTTATGTTAGACATATTATTTGATATGCAATGAAATGATTCGTTGTTTTATGTTAGACCTATATTATTTGCAATACGTGTTTCTACTTTTATGTTTGCATGTATATGATAAGAAGTTGATCCATCAATATCATCACCTTTCTTATAATGTCCCTTTCCATGTGATGCTATGTTGTTTCCAGGAATGCCTTCCCCAAAAATCTCCTTGCTAACTACCAAAGAGGACACTAGTTTATGAGGAATAGAATACCAAAAAATAGCATGGAAAAGCTATGTTGTAGACAGTAAAGAAGAACCAAGAACGCGCAAGCTACTTTGTGCATTGCAGAGAAGGATATAATACGGCAAAACACATACCTGACCTCAATTAAGCTACAACATAGCTTAACCTTTTAAGGAAAAATATAAATATAGAAAAGAAAATCACTATTTGATACAAAGAAGCCACAACAAAGCCATGAAAGATACAATACTTTCAGAAGTGTTGATTGTAGTTCGGTTGTCCCAACTCTTAATGCTGATGCAGAGGCTTGATCCATTGATATATTTTTTGGTAGTGTCACGGTATAAATATGAGTTTGTAATATATGAATCATTATTTTATGTTAGACATATTATTTAATATGCAATGAAATGATTCATTGTTTTATGTTAGACATATATTATTTGTAATACGCGTTTCTACTTTTATGTTTGCATGTATATGATAAGAAGTTGATCCATCAATATCATCACCTTTCTTATACTGTCCTTTTCCATGTGATGCTACGCTATTTCCAAGAATGCCTTCCCCAAAAATCTCCTTGCTAACTACCAAAGAGGACACTAGTTTATGAGGAATAGAATACCAAAAAATAGCATGGAAAAGCTATGTTGTAGACAATAAAGAAGAACCAAGAACGCACAAGCTACTTTGTGCATTACAGAGAAGGATATAATACGGCAAAACACATACCTGACCTCAATTAAGCTACATCATAGCTTAACCTTATAAGGAAAAATATAAATATAGAAAAGAAAATCACTATTTGATACAAAGAAGCCACAACAAAGCCATGAAAGATACAATACTTTCAGAAGTGTTGATTGTAGTTCGGTTGTCCCAACTCTTAATGCTGATGCAGAGGCTTGATCCATTGATATATTTTTTGGTAGTGTCACGATATAAATATGAGTTTGTAATATATGGATCGTTATTTTGTGTTAGACATATTATTTGATATGCAATGAAATGATTCGTTGTTTTATGCTAGACATATATTATTTGTAATACGCGTTTCTACTTTTATGTTTGCATGTATATGATAAGAAGTTGATCCATCAATATCACCACATTTCTTATAATGTCCCTTTCCATGTGATGCTACGCTGTTTCCAGGAATGCCTTCCCCAAAAATCTCCTTGCTAACTACCAAAGAGGACATCAGTTTATGAGGAATAGAATACCAAAAAATAGCATGGAAAAGCTATGTTATAGACAGTAAAGAAAAACCAAGAACGCGCAAGCTACTTTGTGCATTACAGAGAAGGATATAATACGGCAGAACACATACCTGACCTCAATTAAGCTACATCATAGCTTAACCTTTTAAGGGAAAATATAAATATAGAAAAAAAAATCACTATTTGATACAAAGAAGTCACAACAAAGCCATGAAAGATTCAATACTTTCAGAAGTGTTGATTGTAGTTCGATTGTCTCAACTCTTAATGCTGCTGCAGAGGCTTGATCCATTGATTGACTGAGTTCTAACAACATTGACAATGAAAACCAAGATACAAAATAAGACAAAGAAAGAATTTTATAGGAACAAAAATTATAGCTCAAATGTTGCTCAACTACTTTAGGGTGTTAGCATTTATGTTCATGACTTTATGTATGATATTACATACAAATGATTCCATTGCATTTGATAATCAACATGATGAGGCTTGTGATGCTATGCAAGGAGAACATACGTATCTGCATCTATTTCAGTGTTTCTATAATAGATTAACAAAAGCAACAAAAGTGGAGGTTTGATCTTCAACGTGATGAGGCTTGCATTTGATAATCAAACTCTTTTCATCAATCATACAATTTATAGCAAACATATGAAGGACCATATTTAACAACTTTTTCATCATAATTTCTTTGTGGTTGTGATGAGACTTGCATTTGGATCAACAGGAGTCTGCTTTTAGTGATAAAAGCAGGGAAGTCTAATATTGGCTTTTCTTAGAGAAGAGAGGTCAGAATGCCTTTGCATGTTTTTAGAATGTTCTTATGACCAAAGGATAGAACGGAGTAAAAATCGATGATCTAGATTCTCTTCAGAAACCACTGACAAATATATAGATACAAATGTGATGACATTCTTATAGAAGAATGGCGCTTAATTAACAGCAAAGCCAAATTATATATAGAAAGCAAAAATAAGAAGGACAAGACAATCATTTGATTTCTTGTCAGATCCAATATTAATAATGGTTACACAAATTAGGGGCATCCTACTGAAAAGTTGCAAAGAAACGTGGGTGCATATAAAAGCATGAGTTCATGATCAACAAAACCCATGGTTAACTACACATTCGGTTTGACCAAAATAATGGTCCCTAAACAAAACATTAACTTAAACTATCACTATAAGAATGAAGAAAAGGCAAACCCTAAAACGTATAACAACCAATCCATCAGCCACCAGGCAACAAAACAAAGCTTAAGCACGTTCACCCCTGATCCTCCTAGCAAGCTGAATATCCTTGGGCATGATCGTCACGCGCTTGGCATGGATGGCATAGAGGTTAGTGTCCTCAAACAACCCCACAAGGTAGGCCTCAGCAGCCTCCTGAAGAGCCAACACGGTAGGGCTCTGGAAATGCAGATCAGTTTTGAAGTCCTGTGCAATCTCACAAACCAGCCTCTGGAATGGCAACTTCCTGATCAGAAGCTCAGTACTCTTCTGGTACTTGCGGATAAATCCATCTAGTTGAGCACTGGCAGAGGAGAAACTTCAATTGAAAATCCACAAGCATAATACACATACTTACAATAGCCCTCTCAACAACCATATTATGAGGCAATTGCCTTAGAGTCCCATCAACATCATTAGTTTCCTTGTAGTGCTCCCGAATTTTCTGGATGTCATCTCTTTGTAATAGCTCAATAGTCAAGAAAGACTCTTTTTCCAAAACAAAATCTAAATTGAAGAAAGTAATGGGTAAATTAACATTTGAAATCCACATCATAAGTCCAGTAAAGGATATCCCCATCTCTTGGATCAAGAATCATACTAACAACACTTTTCCATTCTCCTTTGAGCAATACAGAACCAATGTGGTGAGTTGGCACCGTCCCACTTCCAAACCGCTGCATTGAGCCATTGAATATAAGAAAGTAAGTAGAAAGAACATGTTGCTATCAGAAACTCTTTGATAAAAGGAGGTATAAGAAGCTCAAGCACAAAATAGAGGGTAACCAAGGACGACTTGCAGACCAAAATAGTTAATAAATCCATACTTTCCCAAGTCAGACAAAGCAACTTTGATAGTCTCTTCAGATTCAGCAACAACCCCTCTGTATGCGTACACACATAAGCATAGGGTATATAAAAAAATCGTAAGGGAGAAGGCTAATAAAAGTATGCAACATACATTTCTAGCATACCTTAACGTAATTGTGAACCTGTTGCCTAGGAGTTGTCCAAGCACTAATCCATCCTTGGCATAGCTGAATAATAAAAAAGCTCTTTGATTTTCTCAATTCTGCCATACAAGTAAGTAACACCAATACAAATAATCTAGCTCATTAAGCTTACCTAAAGTCACCGACTTTTATACCAAAATGAAATAATTGAAACAAAATCAAAAGCATAAAAGTAATTAACCAGAGGAATTCAGATGATCCATATCAAAAACTCGCTAATTTCATCTTAATTTTGCTCCCTTATTAGACTATTTTACCCCTAATCTAACTAATTATTACCACACCAGACCAACATTCAAGAGGAAGACGAACTTCCATTTGCTGCAACCCTAATTTTGTCGCCATTGTTGCCGAAATCGAGGTTCAAATCCCTCTTGAAGGAGGAGGTGTTCTTGTGATTGTGCATCCACACCTTGAAAACGCCTCTCTCGCCGTAGAATTTTGCCACCGTCGCCTCGCTCCCCCGCTGCATCTTCCACCCGATCTCCTCCGCGAACCCTAGCATCTTCTCCTTTTGCTCCTGGCTGAATTTTGTCCGGATCCGCTTCCTCCCGAACGGCGTTTGGGGTTATTCGGACTCTATTTAAGGGAGAGCATTCCGGACTGTTTGCAACTTGTGCAGGCAAAAGGGTGGCCACTGTAACACCCCCAAATCTGAACCCATTTGGAAAGGTATTACCGCCAGTGACCCCAGTGTCCCTTACCAAAGTCACCCAAGGCTAATACCAGTTTAAATACAATAATGAAATACGAATGATACACAATGATCAAAGCATTCAAACCCGAACATAGCATTGTTCAACCAAAACATAAGTTACGGGATTACAACCCAATCCCGAATAGGTAAAACAGAGTCTCAAACCAAATACAGCGGAAGTCTTAGATTACAGCGGAAGTCTCAAAGTTGTAAACAGAATACAGAGTATAGCGGAAGTCTTTCTTAAACTCATTACAAACAAATGTCATCACCCAAAATAGCTCGACCTTATAAAAGATAACATTAAAACGTTTGAAAACCACCGTTGACTCCATAGTCCTTCTATTCTTCATAACTACCTCCTATCTGTAGTGCCGAAACGAACGGATGACAACAGCCCACATGCAGAGAACAATGTACGTGGGTTAGTCTACGAAATAGACTAGCAAGGGAACAAAGCAGAAGGTTCGAAGCAGTCGTATTAGGTCTAAACACCTCGCTTCTTGAATAAAAGCCGAGAACGAGAATCAACCTTCATACTTCTACTAGAATATGAAAAGAGGTATGCACAAGAGACGACTTTGGAAGACTGAATCTCCACTGAGACCGACTCGAAAAGAGACTCCAAAAGATTGAGTCTAACAGAAATATGACAAGTCTGGAACTTTACAGAATCACATGATAGATGATTAAAAACTAGGGATGTTCATGGGTGGACCGGACCGGATTTTCGGACCGGACCGGAAATGACTGGACCGGTAAAATTCCGGTCCGGTCTCCGGTCCACCATTTCCCCAAAATTCGGTTCTGGTCCGGTCCGGTCCAAACCCGGAAAAAATCCGGTCCGGACCGGAAGACCGGAATTTTAAAAAAAAAAATTTTTTTTTGTAATTTATATGTTTTTTATATTTTTTTAGAGATTTATATGTATTTTTTTGTAGATATTTTTTTAAATTTAATAAGTTAGGAGTATATATGTTTTATAAATATTTTTTTAGATATTTTTTATAGATTTTAAATAAGAATTTAATTTTTTTATTTTTAAAAATTAAATCCGGTCCAAGACCGGACCGGACCGGATTAAGACCGGACCGGACCTATCCGGTCCGGTCTTCGGTCCACATATGCCCAAAAATCCCGTCCGGTCCGGACCGGATGAACACCCCTATTAAAAACTGACTGAGATGCTTCGATCCACAACCAACCTCACCGCTTTACAGCGAATCCAAATTGGAAAGAAGACGTACTACATTCGAGTCAAGACGAGCTTTCCTAGCTGCACTATTACTTAGCTGCACTACTCACCGATTGTTCATTATTAATGTGCGTCAAGTAGCACTTATCTGATTATGTTTCAAAAACACAAATCACGTTATAAGACTTTTATATGTGTACCCCAACGTTGGAACGACACATCTTAGTATGCGTTTTCTAGAGAGGGACGCACACCGAAAAGGGAAAGAGATCCCAGAACAATGACACCAGCTAAGTGTCCTGCCTCTACACTCTTGTGAAAGAGACCGATCATGACCGTGAAATGGTATTGGATGGGGACGAGCCACCCCTCTACCCGAGTTATAAAGAAACGACCGGACCGAGTCCAAGTAACGTTCCTGCCTAACAGTGCTAAGTAAACAGTTACAGCACAACAACAATATAGGATAAAATCCACATAAATGCCCGAAAGGTGATCATCAATAATAGTGCTGTTATAACAGATATATAACCTATTATATGATTTTTCCAAAACAGTTTATAAAAACCTTTACCAGACAAACTCAGATATCGTCCCAAATTAATTACTCAGATAAATGACTGATAACTAATGTAAATATGGAACGAAGAATCAAGAGCGAACCACCACTTGCCTTAGTCCGCAGAAAAGCCTAAAAACAACAACGGGATTCCCGGGCTCGACACGCGTATAGCTCTGCTAGCACAAACACCTTCGAGTCGACCCATAAAAGGAAACCTAAGTTAGATCTGACATAACAACAGTACGAATCTAAAAACGGCGAAAGAAATCGAAAGGAAAGACGCCACAACGACAACCAACCAAGCCAAAGCCACGAAGGCATTCTGGGCACTGGCGGCGGTCGCCGTTCTTGGCGGCGGTCGCCGCATTCATCACGGCGGTCGCCGTGAAGAACTCAGACGACAGAAACGAGAGGAAATCTCACCAAAACTCACGCGAGGGGTACCCTTTGGCCTTGCTTTGGACTCCACCCTCCACTAAGCTTCCAAAGGCACCACAAGGCTACTGGAAAATACACCAAAAGGCCTCCGAAGAACACTCCAGAAATCCGGCGAAATACAACTCCGACGAGGAAAGAATTTGGCAGAGATTCGGAGCTGGGATGGCTCAAAACCCTTCCCCCAACACCTCCTTTTATAGCCAAAGCAACGGGGACATCATCATCACCCTAGACGAGGCCGAGCAGGGCTAGATCGGCGCGGCCAGAGCTCGCCGGCGACCAACGGGTAATGACTGCTGGGTAATCACGGCGGGCGCCGCAACTTTGCCTACGGCGGGCCGCGGCGGGCGCCGCAATTACGGCGGTCGCCGTTCCTAGCCCTGGCGAGCCTAGAGTAGGAGCGACGGCCTGACACATCGGGCCCAACGACGGCGGGCGCCGCCACTGTACGGCGGTCGCCGCGACTGGCTTTTCCCGCCCGTTCAGCTTTTAACGAACAAGACATTAACCCAGGATAAAAATTATCGTACGCGAACGCGTATAAACATCCGAAGCACATCGTCTATATTTTATTTCACAGAGAAAAATATTACAGATACAAAGCATATTATAGAATGTCTCAAGCTACCTGAATTAAATCCGACGTACTAAACGGGTACTCGGAAAAATTTCCAAAATAACCTTACAAAAATACGGGGTATCACAACCATATAATTGCAGACATGGCAACCCAATTGGTAGTTGTAATTGCATCAGTTTGAGTAGGAGAACGGTCATGTACATGAAGGGTTATATATATATGTGCTGGTTCAGCTAAGGGTCTCTTTGACTGAGTAATTGTAAGTGACAATAAATTGCTTAAAAAGCTAAGTTTATAGTATATTAGGAAGCTAGGCTCAAAAAACAATTCTCCCCCCTGCGTTGCTTGTGGAGGACACCTGAATTGATGATGGACCGATGTCCACCTCACCAAACATCAAGCCGACCCATTGTCTTCAACTAGAAATCGAAGCCCGTGCTTCGCACGGGCCATTTCTATAGAATTTTATATTTTAGTTAAATTATCATATTTTTTAATATTTATTTTAAATATTAAAATTACAAGTATTATCAAACACGTAGAATAATAAATTGTCTTTAATGTAGGATGACATTGTTTTTCTAATTTTTTTTATAAGGTAATAATTATATGTTTGGTAAAACATTCTCACTTTGAGAATTGAAACAAAATGTCATTTTCAAATTGATTATTTGAGGATTCTCACTTTGTTAAAGAGATTTCACAGGGTGACAAAACTAAATTAATAGATAAAAGAAGATGTAAAGGATACGAATAATTCCGGTAAAACGGCGACGGTATACACGATTGATCACGTGCTCTTCTACATAAGGGATCTAGATAAATAAGTGGGCAATATAGTCTGCCAACTCGGACCCTTAATTAGTTACTTAAAATGTAAAAGAATAATATTAATTGGGGAATCAATAACTTAACAAAAGCTGAATATTGATGGTAGACCTGATGGGGCCTAAATGAGTTATCAAGTGGAGTAGACAGCTGGAATGATAAGCTCGGCTTTTGGAGGTGATTAGCCGACAAAGAAACAAAATGTTTACTTGCTATATCCAATCTGAACAGGACCAGTCAAGGATATGGAAAATTTAGGTTCATGAACAGTGAAAGTGCATATATATTTAACCAAAATTTGATGATTATGCAATGGACAATGTAAATGAGACATTTTGTTTAAAAATCCAAACGGTACACCTGATGTCTCATGCAAAGACGCGGTTGCACCAGTAGAGAGTCATATAGACAAGCTTTGCAAAATGACATTATCTTTTAATGGAAGCCAAAGATACAAGAAACATTGAGAAATCTCATTCAACTAATCTTGTGAAACGCATACCCAACTTTAGAGAAAAAATAAGAAAAAGAGGTCTTTCATGCTAATCCCACACAGTGCAAATATATGCATACACAGATATCTCAGTATCTACCGTTCTCCTTTGATGTAAAGAGAAATAAAAATATCTCCAGCACCAGTTGGAAAGCAAAATGAAAATGTATCTCCCTATCTTCCCAGTAATGTGCAAAAAAAGGTCACCCCGCCCGCACCCACTCTCAATGAAAGGCAATAAAATTTGTCCCTCTACTCCCAGTAAAGGACAATAATGCTAAACAACTTATAACAAACAATGAGAATAACTCACGTTTTCCTTGTTTCTACATTGCCAAGATCACTGTCAAGTACTGCTATCTCTGAGCTATCAATTTTAACTGCTCTTGTAACATATATTAGTGTCTGAGTTTCTTCAGTGGCATACATGTTGCTCTGATCTGGTTCATTAAACACAATCTGTAATACATACTCGCCATCAATCATGGATATGAATATCAAATCAAAAGTTACAATGAACAAAAAAATTACCTCAAATACAAAAGTGTAGATGCCAACATCAGCATTTTTGGGAAGAACATCCAAAACATGAAGGCCATTGGATGCATCAAACTTGACTTCCTACAATAAGAAAATTACAATCAATCTAGTAATCATTTAAAGCCATTTCCGCAATGTTTTTTTATCCACTAACCACTTCCATTTTGAACACTCAGACTATCTCACTGCAGTTGTAAGTTTAATTCAGCAATTTACAGAAAGCAAGTACAAAATAAGTGAGAATATGAGCTCGAGCCACCACCAGAATAAGTAGGCAGATCCCTTATGTTTGATAAGTAGGCAGATCGTCCAACAATATGAGCTCAAAGATGAAAAGGGTAATATTTAGAGGCTAACCAATCGCATTCCATCCCATAGCCTTTTTCCAGCAGGTCTTTAGGGGCAATATAGTCTGGTGTACCAACTATAGAATAAGCATGCATCACATTGTCAATTGTTTTAGAAATATGTTCACTTTGTGCAGAACTGCTTCATGGCATCAAAACTCAAGTGGCTTTGCTCCAAAATAACATCATTATATCTAACAACTTCACATAATGTCATTAATTTATGAAAGAAGTAAATAGTTTGAAGTGGAAAAAAGTATGATGGAAAAAAATGCAAATCACATAGATAAAATGCATTAGAAAAAATATTAAATTGAGTTCTCTATGATGATGGCACTTAAATCAAGATGAAGCGTCGAAGGATTACAAAAAAACAGCAGTGTTGATCTCTTAAAACTTTTGTGGTTTAAATCACCAATTTATGAGAGCTTTCGTCAGTTGAGTACTTTTGCAATATAGAGCAAAATGAATAAGTAGTTTGAGATTGTATCCATTTCGATGATTTTTATCAGGCAAATGGCAAGATTACTTACCAACATCCTTCTATTCTTTTGCCAATGCAACAATTGCTCCTGTTGGGTGCGTTTTGGGGGTGCTGGTCGTCCATCACTTTGAAGAGCCCCACTGTAGTTATTCCCAACAGAGAAGTCTTTCTCCTGGAGATCCCGACAATCTAGGGGTTTACACAATCCAAAATCTGAAAGTTTCATGTGACCATGTCGATCCAACAACAAGTTATCAGGCTTAATGTCCCTGTTACATGATTCATAAAAAACAACAATACTCAAGCCAAAGAAAGATGTACATGAGCCCCTAAAGCATGAAACAATAGAAAGATGAGTGAAACATGTGGACATATTTATGCTTATGGATTGACTCTATAGACAGGACTGTATACCAGAGGCGACGTCACTATGGCAAGGCGTCGGAAAAAGGGTATGCATACCAGAGGCGACGTCTGAGGACAACCACATGATTGCTTAGTCGACCAATATACCAAACATTTATCTTATCAAGTGATTGCTTACAACATCAACATGCTACCAAATAATTAAACCCAGACTTGGTTAGTGAACAGAATGCAGTGTGAAGCTCATCTTCAGACACTGTTTATCGCACTTAATATCACCCTCTAAAATAGATCTCTACCTTTCAGCCCTTGAGGAAATCCTTCAAAGAAAATTGTAGACTCGCATCCTACAAAAAACATGACAAAAAGTTTTATGTTGCATATGAATCACTAAGCTAGGGAGATTATGCAGCTCGGGTTTTGTAAGTTACTGTTTTGTCATTCCATGTTATTGAATCTTACAGGTTTTTAACTTGCTACATCACACTTTTCATTTGACATCCATTTACTGGTGAGTAAACTAAATACTGTCAAACCAATGACTGGCTGTATCTTTAGGGTTTTCCATTTACTTTCTATCCATTTACAAAACTATGTAATAGGCAAGCTGAATACTACCTTTCCTTGATCTTGATTCAAGTTTTGCATAACAACTGTAGTTTGTTGAATGAGCCTTTCTAGGGAGGAATAGCTTGGCAGATTTAAAGAACCTGAGATATCGATACAAAGATCAGAACTATGATAGGACGAATTAGAGCATATTAGTACTTGAGCAGCCAAGTAGTGTTTGCAAAGTGTAACATCAAAAAATCCAGGCAATACATCAACAAATGACGAACCAAGAATTGCTCGATTCAAGCTCTCTGCAACTTGCTGGCTATAGTCTGGGCTAAGGAGATGAAACATAGGTGATTTTTCAGGCTCCTCATAAGCTAGTAATGCCATGAAGTCCTGCAAAGCAAGTAATCCTTGTCTTCTTAGTGGTTGGCTAAATATCCAAAGAAAAGCTAAATGTCTAAGCAGATTCATTTTAGTGGGACATTTCCATTAAAAGAAAATAGTACCTCATGTTTCTTGCAATACTTTTGCACCTTCCCAAAAGAAGTCAACTTTTTCTCAGCAAATTCAATAGCTTCTGTGCTGGCATAGAAATCGTATGTGAACAAAAAGAGACTTTTACAACTTGAGCATAGCTTATACAGTTACATGTACTTCACTTACCATTTTTTGGCACAGACAAGCTCCACAAAATGCAGACTCAAAAGGTCTTTGAGACTTTTGTGCTGTCATACAAGTATTTTCATTGAAGGTCTTCGAGACTTCAGCTGTAGCCTCCACAATTTCCTATAGGACACCAGACAAGTATTACAGATATAAAAAGGAAAATAATATCAGAAACTGGAAATGTCAACTTGTCCACCTACAACTCTACAAGCATCTGAAACTGGTTAAAGCCTGGTGTAATTTGATCACTCTGATGGTATTCACATAGAAGCAGAAAATCTCAATTCACCACCTTCACCTGATCATTCCCAATCGAAGATTTCTTGAATCCTATACCAACCACCCAAATCTTCTCCAGAATCGCCATTAGCTTCTTCTTGATAGCACCCCTTGCCTTCTTCCTCTTCTCCTGTTTCTTCAATCCTATACCAACCACCCAAATCTTCTCTGGCAGATTACTGGCGAGAACTCTCCATTCTCGCATGATTTTCTTGTGAAACCCGCTCGCTCCGCTGTTGGCGGTGGCGGGCTTCGATTCCTTGAAGAAGAAGAAGAAGCTGACGATTAATATGCCTCTTGCTGTACGTGAAGCTCAAAGGGACAACCGTCATACTCTTGACATTCAATTCCTCAGCCGTTTAGTCTGTATTTTTACTTTAGGTTGAGGGACAACCAACAGACTCTTGAAATTTCTCAACCGTTTAGTCTATATTTTTACTTTAGGTTGGGCTATCCTTGAGGTCCAATTCTGAGATGCTCTTTCAGGCCGTGGGTTGGAAAATAAGGCCCATTTCAAAAAGTGAGCCCATTTTATAATTATTTTAGGCTAAACGTAAGTTGTTAAGAGGGTGATAAGTCAGGCCCATTTCAGAATTGTTTACGTTTTGGGATTAAAAGTTAGCATTCATTACACCATGAAGCTAACTTTTAAATATATATTGATGATTTGCAATCCGATCACGTGTGCTGCCTCGTTTTGCATCCACTTGGGCCGGTCAATCTAATGGGCCACTATTTTTGGCAATTGTTACAGCACAACGGATGTATAATATTTAGCACCATGTTATCTGCTTTCGTCTATGGTCCAAAATTCATCATCTTATCTTTCCTCAAGTCCCGTATTAATTAGCCTAAAAATACCTGAAATACATAAAAATACGAGTGTAGACTCCGAATACAAAATAATGCAAAATTAACAATAAAATATATAAAATATGCATGCCAATGAACTATTTTAATATGCAACTAGACTCCTAAAATATGTATAAAATAGATGTTATCAGTGGCGCATCTAGATGATGAGAACCAAGAACTAGTTGAGTATGTATCCACACTAGCAACTTCAAACGTTCAGCTAGCATTACACCGTGACACCCTCCTCGCTGCAAACATGGAGGTCTTTGATGCTTCAAGGATCAGGTTATATTACGCTGTGGTGGTTACTATTTTCCTCGTACTGGTTGTTTTGTATGTTATCATCCGTTATGCAATTCTGTAATTGATCTTTAGGGAAAATCTTCAGGGAATCACCTTTGTTGACAATTTGGGTGATAATTATGATATGGATGTAACACCCCCAAATTTCATCTCTTTGAAAGTATTACTGCCGATGACCCCGGATGAAAACCCGAAGTCACCCCAGGCTTTTCCAAACGATATAACTATCAAAACACAGTTACAATACCAAATATCATAACTTTTATTAAACCACATAGTCGCGGAATGTCAACACAATTCCAAATACGACCAAATACATCAGAAATACAACATCAGAATTTAATACAGCGGAAGTCTTTATATCAAAGCATTATTAACACAGCGAAAGTCTTAAAACAATGAATATAGCACAGCGGAAGTCTTTTAAATACAACAAAAAAACAACTTGTTGAAAACACCGTTCATCCTCATAGTCGCTCTAGCCTCCTCGGATCTGCAACTTATCTGATGTGCCGAATCAAACGGATGACACCAGCCCACATGCGGAGAATAATTTACGTGGGTCAGTCTAATGAAAGACTGTGCAAGGGTACAAAACAGATGGTTCTAAGTAGACATATTAGGTTAGACTCATCGTCCCTCGAATAATAACCGAGTACGCTAGTCAACCACCATACTCTACTGGAATACAACAACAGGCATGGGAAGAAAAGATTCTGGAGACCAAGCCTCACAACAATCGAACACAAAAGAGACTCCAATGAATTGAGTCTTAACGGAAATAATGACAAATGTTGGGAAACATTCAAACAAGCTTTAGTTAAATAATTCACAACCGCACTTTAACTTAATCAATTATAAAACACACAAACACGCTATAAGCTCTTAGATCATCTCACCCCTAAGGATATCGAGATACAAAGTCGGGAACTAAATCCCTCAGGGAACTAAATCCTTAATTATGTACATCACTGTACTTAACTTATTCACTTAATCTTGGCTACCTTAAAATAGAAGAACACACATATTTCTCATTTCCTTAAATGAGAAAAAACCCGAGCTCACACATTAACTTCTTATAATTAGACATTAACCTTAATAACCTCGAATCTTACAACCTCAACTTCTTTAAGATACTTTCCATAATTCCATTATTCATTAACATCAGAATTGGCCCTTATGCCAAATTCTAACTTAAAATCCTTTCGGTAATGACTTAACCCATTCCTTTAATCACTTTATAACTCAAACTTCCAAGATTCCTTAACTCTTTCTCAACATAATCACCGCACCCTATAGTCCTTGAAACAGATCACAAGAGATATTACTCTTAATTCCTTAAGATATCATTCTGAAAATGATTCATCCACCTTAATGCTTATAACACAATCTCACTTATAAGAGATAACTCTTAATCTCTTAGAACGTTAACTCCACACATTTATCCTTAATCACGACATCATCTCACAACCTTATCTCCATACTACACATCATGTAATAATTCTCACCATATCCATATACCACACTCACAACAACGTTAATACTTTTAATAATATTAAAAGCAGCTACGAAGCTTTAAACCTCAGGGTGACAATTATGCCCACCCAACTTAATACAACTACCAAAGCTTATTAACTATGTGCTTAACCGCACTTATCTTGTTCAATTACAACACACACACACACACACACACACACACACACACACACACACACACACACACACACACACACACACACACACACACACACACACACACACACACACACACACACACACACACACACACACACACACACACACACACACACACACACACACTTAATTCACAAAATCACAGTATCGCATACGAGCGATCTACAACTAAGATGAGTTTTCCTAGCTGTACTAGCGCTTAGCTGCACTACTCGCCAAAGTATATTAATTATGTGCATACTCATCGGCACTTATCTTATTAAATTACCACACACACACATCACGTTATAAGCTTTTAACATATATGTCTCGCCACCTGTGGGACACATCGAACCGGGACACATAAGATATGTGTCCCGCAGGTGGCGAGACATATATGTTAAAAGCTTATAACGTGATGTGTGTGTGTGGTAATTTAATAAGATAAGTGCCGATGAGTATGCACATAATTAATATACTTTGGCGAGTAGTGCAGCTAAGCGCTAGTACAGCTAGGAAAACTCGTCTTAGTTGTAGATCGCTCGTATGCGATACTGTGATTTTGTGAATTAAGTGTGTGTGTGTGTGTGTGTGTTGTAATTGAACAAGATAAGTGCGGTTAAGCACATAGTTAATAAGCTTTGGTAGTTGTATTAAGTTGGGTGGACATAATTGTCACCCTGAGGTTTAAAGCTTCGTAGCTGCTTTTAATATTATTAAAAGTATTAACGTTGTTATGAGTGTGGTATATGGATATGGTGAGAATTATTACATGATGTGTAGTATGGAGATAAGGTTGTGAGATGATGTCGTGATTAAGGATAAATGTGTGGAGTTAACGTTCTAAGAGATTAAGAGTTATCTCTTATAAGTGAGATTGTGTTATAAGCATTAAGGTGGATGAATCATTTTCAGAATGATATCTTAAAGAATTAAGAGTAATATCTCTTGTGATCTGTTTCAAGGATTATATGGTGCGGTGATTATGTTGAGAAAGAGTTAAGGAATCTTGGAAGTTTGAGTTATAAAGTGATTAAAGGAATGGGTTAAGTCATTACCGAAATGATTTTAAGTTAGAATTTGGCATAAGGGCCAATTCTGATGTTAATGAATAATGGAATTGTGGGAAGTATCTTAAAGAAGTTGAGGTTGTAAGATTCAAGGTTATTAAGGTTAATATCTAATTATAAGAAGTTAATGTGTGAGCTCGGGTTTTTTCTCATTTAAGGAAATGAGAAATATGTGTGTTCTTCTATTTTAAGGTAGCCAAGATTAAGTGAATAAGTTAAGTACGGTGATGTACATAATTAAGGATTTAGTTCCCTGAGGAATTTAGTTCCCGACTTTGTATCTCGATATCCTTAGGGGTGAGATGATCTAAGAGCTTATAGCGTGTTTGTGTGTTTTATAATTGATTAAGTTAAAGTGCGGTTGTGAATTATTTAACTAAAGCTTGTTTGAATGTTTCCCAACATTTGTCATTATTTCCGTTAAGACTCAATTCATTGGAGTCTCTTTTGTGTTCGACTGCTGTGAGGCTTGGTCTCCAGAATCTTTTCTTCTCATGCATGTTGTTGTATTCCAGTAGAGTATGGTGGTTGACTAGCGTACTCGGTTATTATTCGAGGGACGATGAGTCTAACCTAATTTGTCTACTTAGAACCATCTGCTTTGTACCCTTGCACATTCTTTCATTAGACTGACCCACGTAAATTGTTCTCCGTATGTGGGCTGGTGTCATCCGTTTGATTCGGCACATCAGATAAGTTGTAGATCCGAGGAGGCTAGAGCGACTATGAGGATGAACGGTGTTTTCAACAAGTTGTTTTGTTGTTGTATTTAAAAGACTTCCGTTGTGCTATATTCATTGTTTTAAGACTTCCGTTGTGTTAATAATGCTTTGATATAAAGACTTCCGTTGTATTAAATTCTGATGTTGTATTTCTGATGTATTTGGTCGTATTTGGAATTGTGTTGACATTCCGCGACTATGTGGTTTAATAAAAGTTATGATATTTGGTATTGTAACTATGTTTTGATAGTTATATCGTTTGGAAAAGCCTGGGGTGACTTCGGGTTTTCATCCGGGGTCATCGGCAGTAATACTTTCAAAGAGATGAAATTTGGGGGTGTTACAGATTTGCCTTAGATCCGACGAGTTCAAACAAGGCTTAGCAACGTCTAGTTCCTGGATCTGAAACTGGGGCAGATCTTGGATAATAAATCCCTAAGAAATGGCCCATAATAAGACCCTAAGTTAGATTCAATACACTTATATATGAACCTAAAAGAATACGAAAAGAAATCAAAGGAATCGAGCCACGCCCCAAGCCAAACCATAAGAACACACTCTCGGATAAGGCTCGCTGCGGGTGCGGTGAGAGCCATACCGCGGGGTGCGGTGGTGTGACAGTGGCGAGCTTCGCGAGATAGCATCCATGGAGAAAAAAAAATACCCAAATCGTTTGTATGCTTCGATTTGCTTCGGGTTTGATCTCCCAACTCCTCAAAGCTTCACACAACACTTGAGGTAACCTCCACAACTCAAGAAACCCCTCGAATCGAGCTCGAAACAGAACGAAAATGGCAATTTCAGAGAGAAAAACAGAGGAAACAGGGGAGGAAGAAGACGAGCTGCACAACGTCTGATCTCGACCCCTTTTATAGCTCGAAAATGAGCCTCCTCAAAGGGAACCAGTTGGGGGACAAGGGGACAAGGCGAAGGGCCACTTGGACGTCCACTTGACTGCTCAAACAGACCGACACAGTGCCACTTGCGAAGACGATGATGATGCTCTATTTTTGGTCCTCGCCGCGGGTGCGATGGCATCTACCGCTGGGTGCGGTGAAGGCCAAAACGCTTCGTCTTATCCGAAATCACTTTGGGTTAATTTCCTTAAATCCGGGTTAAATATATTCGTACCTTAACGACAAATTAACCCCGAAAACACTTCAACTATATTAAATATTACTCAGAAAAATATACAGAGCTCAAACATATTACAGAATATCCGATCTTCTCTGAATTTAATCCGTCTAGTAATACGGGCATACGAAAAATTCAAAATACCCTTACAAAATACGGGGTATTACAATGGAAGAGCTTCATATAAGAATAATATATTAGGAGAGAACTAAGAAATTACCTAGATCATTGATCACAAATCAATCGGACGGCTGGGGCAACACCTCCTCCAACTACTTGCAGACTCCCGAACGACGTCGTACGATCTTGCCTTCACCTTCCACTCCACTCCTCCTCACCATCTCCTCCAAGCCATTCCTCATTCTCTCTCCTTACTCGTCGATCTCGCAACCGGCGATGGCTTCGATTCCATTCTCTACCTCCTTCGGCCAGAGTGGTGAAGATCGTGCAGGTGGAGAACGGGCGACTGCAATTCCTCAATAGGAAGGCGTTCCGGCAAGTCAGGGCAAAATTGAGGGAGAAGGGTCGCCGGAGCGAGTCGACCGGGCGGCTGTGGCTCGGTTTCAGAGAGATCACGATGCTGTCGGCGATGACAGCGTGGATGGGGAACCCTCTGGCGTCGGCGCCTAATTGGATTGAGGTTTGTGGAGTGTAGAGAAGGGGGATGGGGCAAGCTGTGGAGAAGCCGAAGGGGTAGGGGAGGCGGTGGGCACCACATGTGGAGTTACAAGCGGCGGATGATGACGTGGCGGCGGCGGTGAAGAGGAATTGCAATTTTGCTCATAAAAAAAATTACGATTATATATAGGGGTGTGTATATTCGGCCCGGACCAGAAAAATGGACCGGACCGGACCGGGAGAAATACGGTCCGGTCCGCGGTCCACATTTTTTTAGAATTTTGGTTCCGGTCCGGTCCAAACTCGGCCGGTTTCCGGACCGGATGGACCGGTTTTTTATTATTTTTAATTTAATTATATATATTAATATCTTATAATGTTATTAAAAATTATTTTTAGTATAAATATAAATAAATAACAAAATATATTGTCTAATATTATACACAATAATTATAAAAATAGAAAAAAATAATTAAATTTTCATTTAAATAAAACTAAAAAATAAAAAATATGTAAACCGGTCCAATCGGTCCAAGACCGGACCGGACCGGAAACCGGACCGGACCGGAAACCGGACCAGACCGAATCATACCGGTCCGGTCCGGTCTTCGGTCCAAGATTTCCAAAAATTCCGGTCTGGACCGGATGCACAGCCCTAATTATATACGATTTTGGAATTCATATTTACTTGATTCATGATTCATGACCTTGAATGCGTATGTGCAATCATATAGTGTTTTGAAATTCTAGGTACTTCAGAATGAGTTTGAATATTTGATAGGGTAATCTCTGAGCATGTTTTTTCAATGATTCGTGTAAAGTGAGATACAACTGGTTCCCTTTGCGTAAGTATTACACCAAAGCGGCTTCTGCATGAATCTATATAAAAGCTAGGGTAGTAAATTTTGGATACTTAGTATAAGGATTACAACATATCTATTACAACATATCTAAGTATCTCTTGTCCATTTACTGTTATTTAAGTATATTTGAACGTTTGTACTGATGTCCTTGAACATGCATGTAAAAGGCTAAAAACATTTGAGAGAAAAAGTTCATGAACTGTCATTTAAGTATCCTTGAACGTTTGTACTGATGTCCTTGAACATGGATGTAAAAGGCTGAAAACAGTTGAGAGAAAAAGTCCATGATCTGTCATTTAAGTATCATTGAACGTTTGTATTGATGTCCTTGAACATGGATGTAAAAGGCTGGAACCAATTGAGAGAAAAAGTCTATGAACAGTCATTTAAATATCCCTGAACGTTTATACTGATGTCCTTGAACATGGATGTAAAAGGCTAGAAACAATTGAGAGAAAAAGTCTATGAACGGTCATTTAAATATCTTTGAACGTTTGTACTGATGTCCTTGAACATGAATGTAAAAGGCTGGAAACAGTTGAGAGAAAAAAATCATGAACTGTCATTTAAGTATCCTTGAACGTTTGTACTTATGTCCTTGAACATGGATGTAAAAGGCTGGAAACAGTTGAGAGAAAAAGTCCATGAACTGTTATTTAAGTATCCTTGAACTAATTGTTTACTGTCCATGAACAAACTTGAGCGCTACCTTTCTTTCCTTTTTTTTTTAGGTTTACACGCGCGCGCCTACCATTTTTTACGACTAGCTTACGTGGATAGCTGTGATTTATTCTTAGTTCTCTCTTAGGGAATGGTTCTCACAAGAACCGCACCCAATTTTGCTACACTAATGTTCAATCTATATGTATTGTAATGTTTATGTATGTTTGAAGCTTTTATATATTATTGGTCGAGACATTATAAGTATATGTTGGTTGCAATGACTTTGATGGTTCTTCTTCTTTTATTTCTGTTTATATGTGTGGTTTGTTGTGATATACGATTGTGTAATAATATTGGTATAATAGTAAGCATTTTTACATATATAGTTCATACTTTATAGTTTATATGATTTGTTGATATTCACATGTTAAGAAAAATAAAAAAGTATATGTACAAAATGTCAGAAGCTCTATGCCTCACCTCTGATGCGACCCTGCCCTCTAGGAAGACCGCGTTCTTCCATGACAGACTCGCATCGAGCTCAGAGCACGCGATCAACAAGATACATCTATCTTTTGGCTCAGAGATCGCGATCTCATCCAACTTCCTTCATCCAAGCATGAGATCGCGTTCTTCATCAGAAACTTGGCCATCTCCTTCGAACGCGTTCCTCGCGTTCTTCAGTCGAGACACTCGTCAACATCGACAATGCGTTCTACCTGAAGATCCACCCAACAATCTGGCGAACGCGTTCTATTTGAATCGACTAAGATCTTCAGCATTGAAGAGCATTAATTGCGAGATATTCGGCATTGAATGCAAGATCCATTTGAATTGGATCATGATCCTTGTAATTAAATGTAATTATCTTAGCATTAATTTCGTAGATTTGGGTCATTAAGACCCCGATTAGACTAGTATAAATAGGGCCCTTTGGCCATTGTATCAAGCACGTTCACTTTGAATCAAGAGCTTGAGTTTGAGAGCTAAAACGCCTCCTCCCTTTTGATCGGACGTCACACTCTGTCTTCTCATCCCCTTCCTCTGCCGCCGACGCTACGGCACCGCTTGAGATCCTCTCTCAAGCAAGTCTATCTTCTCAACTCCTTCATCCGCGCCGACGCTACGGAAACCATCTCGATCCCATCGAGAATATCCCCGCGCCGACACTACGGCAATCAACTCGATCTCTGTCGAGTTCAACCCCCCTCCGCTGCCGATGCTACGGCTCAAGCTCGACCACTTTCGAGCCATTACCTCCGCTGCCACCTCCATTTCATCGCGTTCATAGTCCAAAACACCGCGTTCCTTCATCACTCCACCTTTCGAAGACCGCGCAACTCACATTACAAGATCGAGATCCTTTCGTCCCAAGCAGGAACGCATCAACTGGTATCAGAGCCTTGATCTTGTAAGTCGCTTCCAAGTACTTTTGTTCACGAATTTTATTTTCCTCTACCACCCTAATTGCTTCCGCCACCGCCATCATTCAAAAAACACCAAAAAATTTTCTTTTACCCCACCTTCGGTTTCTACAAGAGCAATCTTGGCCGAATCACTATCCCCTGCAAACTTGTGTGTTTTGCTTGTTTTGAAAATTTCCGTAATTATCTGTTTGATTTTCTTAATTGATTGTAAAAACAACACGGTGAATACTTGACATATTCAACGCGTTGACCAAAAAAATCTACATCAATCTCTCTTTCTCCTATCACGACATCAAAAACGTGATTTCTTGCTACTAGTTACTTAGCCGTTATTTTATTTTCATTTAATTCAGATCCGATCTTCAATCAATACAAGATCTCGGATTTGAAATTCAAAAAAAAAAAAGTTGACATCGCATTTTCAAAAAAAAAGATCGCGACGATTTCACAAAAAAATAAAATAAAATTTGGAGGTCGCATTTTCAAAAAAGATCGCGACGATTTCAAAAAAAAAAAAAAAAGAGAAGTAAAACCAAAATAAGGCAACCTTCTCCCACCAACGGCTAGGCTCATCTTCTTAATCCCCCCCACCGTCTAGTGTCTCGCGTGGTTTATTGTCTTGTTTTAACGCGTTCTTTACGCAAAAAATTATGACTTCATTCTTTTGGTTACGTGGTTTTCTTGCTTGCATTTCACACTTGTTTTGCTAGCCTGTTAGTCGCCCTCACAGCCAAAAGAACGCGATAACCCACGTGAACATTTGTTACTTGCTAGTTGCTTGCTTGCTCTTGGTTGTGTTGCTTTTTGTTCGTTTTTACTCGGGATGTCTGGTTATCGTGTCTTAGGTATGGAGAACGCGCGAACAACGCGATCAACTTACTACACCGAGGAACCACACTTTCGGCCACCAGACAACAGATCGCGTTACAACACGCAAGAAGATACTACTCTGCGTCGATCCCTTCGACGTCAACAATGCGATGAATATCGCGTGAGCTCACCTGTCACACCCCCACTCCAGTACAGTGTTCGTGACAACCATGCCTACCAGAGTATGCACAGTTCGCGTGATGACTATTATGGCTATGGCTACACGGCGCCAACCAACCACCATACCTATGAGGAGTACGACGATGAAGAATATGAAGACTCAGGTATGACACATCCTGCCCCTTCTAACCGATCTTTTCGAAACCCACTGTATGTGCAGGACCACAATGCGGATTGGATTCCTCCACCACTTTTACAAGGTCGAAGAGATCGCGATCATGGCATTGGCGGCGAGCGCCGCGATGTCAGACACACAAAGGTTCATAGAGAGGAGTACAGAAGCCAATCGCGACAACGTCGACGAGATGACGCCTACGCGCCAAGGGATTGTTTTGCTCGCAGCGAACCACAACTTGCTCGCAGCAAATCACGTCTTGCATGCGAAAGGCGATGCGATAAACGCGTTGAAGAGACACGTCTCTACGAGGTCGCGCCACAGAACGTGACAAATGTTGTCCTTGCACAACCTCCATATCAACCACATGAGGAACATGATCATCCAACTCCCCATATGCCAGAAAAGGACCCATTCGTTGAGTTGACCGACAAACAATAGTCGATCATAGCTCTTCAACAAGAAATTGCAGCTTGTGAAGCAAGACAACGAGCAAGGGAACGCGATACACAAATCACGCTCACTAAACCTCCACCGTGCCAGGTAAGGTATGATCCTCCCGCTTGTCCTTCCATTATTTCTGATGTGCGTGTCCTAGCTTCAGGAGCCAATACGTACAACCAAGGAAATGACGCTCCGCTTGCGATGCCGCCAAAAACGGCTTCTCTCGCGACCGCGCAACAGGCCACATCACAGTCTGGAGGACAAGATCAACAGAGGGATTCGCCTCAACAGAAGCATATCCACTTCTCCACTATGGACGCGAGCAATCAATCTTCCAAGGAGGATACCCCGCGTAAGTCAGTGGTCGGATTCCAAGGTGCTACCTTTGATGTAGACGCGCCCAGAAATGGGTTTGTTCACGGAGAAGATGAGGAGCACCACCAGCTCAACCAAAGCACGCACTCATCTGAGCAACGTCACATCCAACAAGGGTATGTTTCTAACCTTAGTCCATTCCTTGTTACTAAAGTGTGTGTTCCAGTGTCCGGGTTCACAGAGAAAGACCAGGCCCAAGACGCCACCATCGCGACGCTTACTTCTACAGCGTCTCAAGACCAGGTCGCGATGATCATTTCACCGGCCTATCCAACGATCGCGCCAAAGATCACATACCAGGGATCAACTCCCACAGATGACGATGAATTCATCAACGCTGGTGATCGCGATCTTTCCCACATGGATTGTCAAGAGAAGGAACAAGACCCCTTCTACACTGTTGGCATGGAAGATGTGTCTAAAATGGAGGAGACTCCGCTACCGACACTTACAAAAGCTTCCCCTGATGCTACTAAGGATGCAGAGACATCTGAGGCTGCCGCGATCTATGATGGCAGCTACTTTGAGGTCCAAATTGGCTCCATGATCATACCTATCAAGCAGCCAACGAGACTTCACCACCACCCATGTGACCAACAGGAGATATCCCCCATCTCAGGTAACACTGTGTCACCACAATGCACTATTCTCTTTCCTTTTGGTCAATACAATACAAACTTTTTGAGTAGTTTGGTTGCAATGGACGTCAACAATCTCTTCCTTGGGTGTCCATGGCAGTCCATTCATCGCGTTCTTCTCGATGCGTATATAAACACTTCTGTGTTTACATACCCCGGGAAGCACGTGGATTTTTTACCTTTGCCAATTTTTGAGGATTCGAAGGATCAGGTAACGCGTACTATAGCAAAGGGAATCAACGCGTTCAACAACGCATTAACACCAGAAGAACAAACCCTCGATCCCGGAGATTCTCCCTCAAGGCACCAAGTAGGCTCAGCAAACAGCGCGAACACTATTATCACGTGCTGCAACATGCCTGCAAACACCGCGTTGCAGGAACATTGTCATCAAAAGGAGCTTCATCAGCAAAATGAGGACGCCTTCAATCAACAGGCGCTTCTCGATCTGACTCATCTGCAGGAGCTTCTAGCCTATGAAGCAGACAACTGTGACGCTGCCGCGCTCCATGCTGGCACAACATTGTGCCTTAGCACAAGGCACATTCTCAACGACAAGGACGACAAGTTCATCGATCAACGCATGCATAGCTGTGTCACGCGTTGCATGTCTTAGACCGCGTCGCTGAGTTTCTTACAGAATGGAGGGCGCTGTTGTAACATCTTCCCTGAGAAGGCAGTCAACTATATCAGCCTTAAGACAAGGCCTCCTCCACAGCCCAACGGACTCCAAAGGATAGCTTCCACAGGTAACATTGTCTCGCGACAATGTCTCTTTCCTTTTTCCTTTGAGTCTTCCACGAATTACACTTCTTTTCATGAGATGACATTGGACGCAATCACCATCTTGCTTGGGCGTCCATTGCCATCAAGTCACGTACTTCACGCAGTGTATCTAAACACAATTGTGTTTACCTACCACGTGAAGCATGTGATTGTGTTATTACCCTATTTCCGTGAGAGATTGCAGACACAGGTGGAGCATCTTCACCACAAGGCTTGGCCTTCAGACAAGGTCGGGTTCATAGCACCGCGGCACATTAAATCTGGCGTGACATTCACAAAGCCAAGCCCAGGCGACCATAGAACGCGTCCTCCGTCAGAACACCACAGCGCTTCACAGTTCAGCGCGCTGAAGGATGGAACGCGTTGTCCAACCACAGATAGTACAGTGCTTGAGAGCACTACGTTGCAGGGTCATGGTGACAACAAGGCGACGGTCAACGAGAGTGTGCCAACGCACACAAAGCCAAAGGCAATTCAAGGCCTCGACGTTGCGTCCTTAAAGGAGGCCATCAAACGCGTCCTACCCAAACCACCTGATCCACGGAAATGTGATCTACCAAGGCTATCTTCCAACACAGGTAACACTGTCCAACGACAGTGTCTCTTTACCTTGTCCTTTGGTCATATTCATACGACACTTTTCTATGCTATGATTGGAATGGACGCCATCCCTCTCTTACTTGGGCGTCCATGGTTGTCTGATCGCCGCGTTCTTCCTGATTGGTATCTAAACACCGCTGTGTTTACCTACCACAGGGAGAGCGTGACATTCTCATCTCTGCCTTTCTCTGAGAGCTTACAGGAACATGTTGAGTTTGCTCAAGCACAAATTGTGCCTATCGGAACAACCGCGTCAAAATCAACGCGATGCAGTTCAAAACCTAGATGTGCTTCCAAGACAAGCAAATACAGTAGAAAGCCAACGCATTCTTTTCCAAGGCATGATGACGCCTACAAAGATGACGCGCATAAGGCTAGCACCGCTGGCACATACAATGCAAGCACAGTGCCAATTCCCAGAGTGCAGCGTGTCTACATCACTGAGCCTTTGCCACCAGAGGCGCCTCCAACCACTGGGCCACCCTTGTGTAGTCTTACACAACCACTTAACTGGGTGCCTGGCACCTATCTGCCCCAACACGGATGTCCTCGCTTCGTGTTCGATACTGGCGATCTAACATGGACGTACTTACACATAGAGGAAAGCGCATCGCAGCAGCAGCACCCTTTGACTCCATGCAGAGAGCAGCAATTCCGCGAAGTGCAAGGCATGGCATATTTGGCTAACCATATTGAGCTGTCCAGAAGACATAGCGTGCAGGTGGCCTTCCAGATTCCATCTTTGCACAAGTACGAGGAGTTGTTGTTCAACAAAGGTGAAGCGGGGACGCTTCACAGCCAAGTGGGGGAGGGTGATGTGACTCTGCCCTCTAGGAAGACCGCGTTCTTCCATGACAGACTCACATCGAGCTCAGAGCACGCGATCAACAAGATACATCTATCTTTTGGCTCAGAGATCGCGATCTCATCCAACTTCCTTCATCCAAGCATGAGATCGCGTTCTTCATCAGAAACTTGGCCATCTCCTTCGAACGCGTTCCTCGCGTTCTTCAGTCGAGACACTCGTCAACATCGACAACGCGTTCTACCTGAAGATCCACCCAACAATCTGGCGAACGCGTTCTATTTGAATCGACTAAGATATTCAGCATTGAAGAGCATTAATTGCGAGATATTCGGCATTGAATGCAAGATCCATTTGAATTGGATCATGATCCTTGTAATTAAATGTAATTATCTTAGCATTAATTTCGTAGATTTGGGTCATTAAGACCCCGATTAGACTAGTATAAATAGGGCCCTTTGGCCATTGTATCAAGCACGTTCACTTTGAATCAAGAGCTTGAGTTTGAGAGCTAAAACGCCTCCTCCCTTTTGATCGGACGTCACACTCTGTCTTCTCATCCCCTTCCTCCGCCGCCGACGCTAGGGGCACCGCTTGAGATCCTCTCTCAAGCAAGTCTATCTTCTCAACTCCTTCCTCCGCGCCGACGCTACGGCAACCATCTCGATCCCATCGAGAATATCCCCGTGCCGACACTACGGCAATCAACTCGATCTCTGTCGAGTTCAACCCCCCTCCGCTGCCGACGCTATGGCTCAAGCTCGACCACTTTCGAGCCATTACCTCCGCTGCCACCTCCATTTCATCGCGTTCATAGTCCAAAACACTGTGTTCCTTCATCACTCCACCTTTCGAAGACCGCGCGACTCACATTACAAGATCGAGATCCTTTCGTCCCAAGCAGGAACGCATCAACCTCTCTATATAAGGCCTTTCATCCTTTTCTTTTCCCTCAAACCCAGTATTAAGGCAGCAAGACATCTCTACTTTACAACATACAAGCATAGTAGTCGAAGAATGTCGGGTAATATATCTACCTATAGTATGGTTGTATATATATATGTGTGTAGGTGTTTATCCATAAGATTTGTACCTCTAGTTGTTGTACAAGTGACCTATTATTGTTTGTGCATAGGAGCAAGCATGACGAACGTTTTCCCATGGAATGATGAAGACAATAACACTTCGCTGCTAGTGTGCATACGACACAGTGAATGATTTAGGGCATACGGGAGTTTCGCATGGAATTACATATGCGATGAGTTTAAAGGTGCTACGGGTCGAGATGCAAATGTTAGAATGTTGAAGAACAAGTTTGAATTTCTGAAGAAAAAATGGAATTTATGGAATAGCCTTGTCAGGTCTGGCGATGTTGAGTACGACAACGAAACCGGTGCTATACTGCGAGATGACGAATGGTGAGACAATAAGTCGATGGTGAGTAATTTCAATTATTGGTATGATCTTAACAAATGCATTTGGTAATATGTCCAATGCTGTGAATGCCTTTCTTTTAGTTGGACGAATATTTCCGCACGTTTCATTTTAAGCCGATGACTCCCACCATGAAGGAGTTGTGTACTCGGCTCTTCTACGCATAAGACATGATGAATCTCACCATGAAGGAGTTTTGGGCTCAACTCTTCTACGCATAAGGAGTTGTTTCCTTAAATTATGTTGTTTACCTAATGTTGATCACCCGTTTGTGTTGTTTATCTTATTTTGTTGTTTACCTTATGTTGGTCACCTGTTGATGTTCTCTATCCAACTTATGCTCTTTATCTTAAATTATGTTGTTTACCTTATATTGATCACATGTTTGTGTGGCAGTTTGTTGTTTATCTCATTAATAAGTGTAATATGTCCTATAGTGTTGCATGCTTAGCTTATGATTATTTTTGCTCGTCATGATTTCAAACTTAATTAACCTTAAGCTAGTGTATTAGGGTTTAATGTTTAAATAAGGTAAATGCCCGTTCGGTACTATGTGTTTCAAATATAATAACCACAAATTATTGGTATCAAATTTGTGGTTAGACAATATCAGCACAGCCCATAAACTGCGAGTTGTCCAGCCATAATTTTGCATGCTTTTTTGTCTCTCTGTTGTGCCTTGCTGCTTGCCATGTTTGTTTTTTCGTGTGTTGTTGTTTTCTTCACTGGTTGGTTTTTCTTGTCCTTTAATCTTTTCTTCCTTCATGGCTAAATTCAGTTTTTCACTCATGTAAGTACACTGGGAGTTCAGAAACAATTACTGCTTGTGCCATCCATCTCCGAACAACACGATGCATGTCAGCCTCCGTTTCCGAACAACGCGGTTGTTCAAATTGTTCCCTTCCAATTCACCCATCTCCGAACAACGCAATGCCTGTCATCCTTGGTTTCCGAACAACGCGGCCTCATTTGTTCTTAATTAGCTTCAATCCTTACCGCTTGTAGCGCGAGCATAATCCCCATTCAGTACATATTCTGAATTTGGATCACGCACTTTGAAATTGAATAAGAATTCGGCGGATTTGGTTAAGTGTTGTCCAGATTTTGAGAAATTTGTGAGCACGACGATTTTGATTTGGTTTGGCTATCCGAAGTCGACGGCGTAAATCCATGGAGATTTGATCGGTTGGGAATCCGCCATTAAAGCCCTTGCTGCTCCTCTTCTGCTTTGTAGTCTTCTTCTCCTCCTCCATCGCGAATCGCCGCCTCCACCACAGAACGCGTCTTCCTCCTCCACAGAACATGTTGATCTGCTACGCTGCCACGTTGATCTGCTGAACCGGCGCGTCGATCTCCTTCTTTGCCGGACCGATTTGCCTCTCAACAGCATCGCGTCCCTCTTCCTTTGCCTGGATGCTATGCGAACGCGTTGAGTGATTGCGTGTCGGAAGTGCTCAGAAAAATGGAGACTCTGTAAAACATGCTCGAATCCGAGGCCCAAAATAGGGAGAACTTGCCAAGGCCAATTTCGCATCCCTCGTCCTTCTCCTTCTTCGCTGCGTCGATCTGCTGTGCCGCCACGTCGATCTGCTGAGCCGGCGCGTCGATCTCCTTCTTTGTCGCGCCGATTTGCCTCTCAGCAGCATCGCATCCATCTTCCTTCGCCTGGATGATATGCGAACGCGTTGAGTGATCGCGTGTCGGAAGTCCTCGAAAACATGGAGAATCTGCAAAACATGCTCGAATCCGAGGTCCAAAATAGGGAGAAATCAAAGGAAGATGATCTCGCCAAGGCCAATTTCACCAAGCTCGATTTCAAGACCTACTTGAAGAAGGACGTAATCAGGCCGCAGAGATTGTAGTTGTTGGGATTTAGGTTATTGCCTCTGATTTCTTCAAATCTGTTTTAATATAGAAGAAATTACGCTGAATTGGCATTCACCTTTATGAATTGGTCTATTTGTTTCCCTTGCAGTATCAATCTTCTTCTCGATTAAAAGAACTGAGATGTTTGTATGAAGAAAGGATTGCAATTTTGAAAAAGTTATTGCAGGTTCAGGCAAGTATTTCTGCTTCTTCTGTGTACCTTTGTTTCTTATCTTGCTTTTAAAGTGATATTTGATTTACAAGCACCTATTATTGTATATATTTCCCCAAAAAATTGTAATTTAAACGAGGTGTTGATTGACAGAGCACACTGAGAACTCTGAAGTGCATATCCTCTTCCAATGCCTTTGTGTTGGTAAGTGAACAACTTGAGAAGTCTAAACTAGAGCCGATACAATATAAGACCTTGTATGAGAAGCTTCAGGTTGTACCTCATTTCTGGTTTCATGTATATATGACTGAAGCAGCTGCTATGATCATGTGTAACGTTGTCTCTTATGCTCTGTTGGCGTAGGCTGAGAGAGATAATCTTGCTTGGCATGAAAGAGAAGCAAACATTAAAGATGATTTAGCCGATGTCTTCCGAAGATCTTGTGATGTTGCTGATTCAAGGATACATGATCTTGGAGTAGAGATACAATAAAATCTTGCCGAGAGAAGGCAGATAGAAGCTAGGCTACAAGATTCTACTAAAGTTGTAGGTAGAGAATGATATAAGTTGATCATTTTAAGAAAAACTGTTAGTGATAAGAGAGAATATCACTCAAGCATAAGGTAAATCACCCTTGAATTCAATGAGAATTTCCAGGGAGGGTATCTTATTGCTCAAGGAATCCCAAAAGTGCACGACTCTTGAGGGCCTAAGGCATCCTCCGTACACAACTACAAAAATTGGATAAAAATCATCAGGCTACTCCCCTGTTATATATACTACTCATGGTTGTGAGCTAACGAAGTTGACTGTCGCATTGCTTTAGCCAATAACTCATAACAACCATTAGTCCCCATCTCCCCTTCTAACTTGGGTTTGTGTAGACCCACTGGATGATATAAACTGCCTCTTGAATCTTCTCCTCTCAAATTCCCTCAATGGTGCTGCATCATGTATCAAAAGATTCAAAAGCCATCATATACCGTTGTTTGTCATGTATGATTTCTACCAGGTTAAAGAATTGTATTCATCTTGGGAACTTTTTTTTTCCGGGAACAAAATATGTCACCTCCAATTATAAAGAATTAGTTTCCTTGTTCCCTGAGGACATGAACATTATGCAGAGTCAGCTGAGCAAGTACAAATAAATAACTGCTAATATTCATTGTCTTCGAGCCCATGTGCAGTGTGGCAGAATTGTTCTTAACAGGAAGGTCAATCTCTTGCCAAAGTTTGTTCATTCCTTCATATCTTTTCATGTGTTAGTATCATATTATGTACTGCCATCTAATAGGCAAGAGAGTTGGAGACAATGTCTGCTAAATCTGTCAGTAATGGAGCAGAAATACGAAGGCTTCAGTCTGTGTTATGATTACTGGAATTAATTGTTGATTCTTATACTTGATTTGATTACCTCTAGACAGATCCTATTTTTTTTATTCCATTTTAGTTCCTTTTCTATAATTTTCTTTCATGTGAGCAGCTTTTCTAAAGTTGGACTGTAGTCGCGGTAGACAGTAGGCTTTTTTGGTCGGAATTAGGTAGGCTTCATTTACGTGGCTATAATGTTAGTGTTTTGTCCAAACCTTTTTTTATTGGGCGCTCTTAACTGTTTGCGCGAGTAGATTGTTGTCTAACTATATGGTGATTAGCATTCTTAGACATCTTCTCATTCTTGTCACATCAAAGTGCTGAATGGGATATTATGTGATCAATTAGTGTTTCTGAAATGATACATATATTGGTACCTCAATGATTTGCTGAAATTGTCAAATGGTTGTTTGCTTCTTAATGTTTATGATCTTGCTTGTGTTTTTTTATTCTTTGCCAAGTTTAATAGCCACTTTTTACTGCAGATTAAAAAAGAACATGTGTTCGTATACATCCTATGATTTTTTTATGCTATTATGTAGGTTAGATTATCTGTATGGCTTACTTATGGTTAGCGCGGTATAGTAAAGAGTAATATAGAGGGACCCCAAGGATGACGTTTCTGCTTGAGGAGAAGTTGTTCGAGTCTTACAACAAAAAGGAAACACAGAGGCCCTCTCAATAATTCAGTTGTGTGCCAAAGATATTTCACGGCCTATGTAAAGGAGTAGAATAAACACGAGAATGACTGTAACAGCCCAGCCATACATGCCTCTTTTTCGCGCAAGCGCCGATTGATAGTCAAGCATTTCCAGCAGCCCTCGGGCGTGGGCAACTTCTTCGTCGTAACATTTTTGTTTCCACTCAACGTGTGCGCACTGGAAATCTACTTCGTCACTTAGGTGTGCGACTTTGGCAATCTTGGTGTCGAGCCGTGTTTGGAGAATTTCAACTTGATCTTCTAAATCAAGTTCCTGTTTGCACATACAAATGTAATGGGAATAGATGCAAAGTAGTGCGATCGATGTAATGCAGTTTATAGGGTGTGAGATAGTACCTCGATATAGGCATCAATGTTTCTGTTTGTAATGCTATCATCGCTTGTTGGAGCTGAAACCATATTTGCTTTCTGCACAAATGCTTTACATAAACATTCTAACTCATGAGCTGATTAGCGTAAAGCCATTTTGATGCGGCGCATAAAATGTAACACTCCCAAATCTTAACCCATTTGGAAAGATATTACCGCGAGTAACCTCGGTTTTCCTCACCGAAGCCACCCCAGGTTTTACCGTTTAAATACAAATCATGAAACACTTATGATACAAAATCATCATAATATTCAATTAAAACATGAGTTTCGGGATTACATCCCAATCCCGAATAGGACAAACATACATAGTTAAACAAAATACAGCGGAAGTCTTTTAAAATATTACAGACAAGGGTCTTGATCACTATGATCATCTCCCAAGGATCTCAACCTGATTAAAATCATCAAAACCATCCCTAAACCACCGTTGTCTTCATAGTCATTCTAGTCTCCTCGTATCTGCACTTTATCTGATGTGCCGAATCAAACGGATGACACCAGCCAACCATGTAGAGAACAATTTCGGTTGGTTAGTCTAATGAATGACTATGTAAGGATACAAAGCAGAATGGTTCTAAGTAGTCGTATTGGGTTAGACTCATCGTTCTTCGAATAATAACTGATAGCGATGGTCAACCACCATACTTCTACTGAAATATAGAAAAGGCATGATCAAAAGAAGATTCCAACTGAAGTGAATCGTATCGGAACATCCAAGAGAAGACTCCAAAAGATTGAGTCTTTAACGAAAGTATGACAAAGTCTAGAACATCATAGTATCGCATATGAGCGATTAAAAGTTACGACGAGTTTTCCTAGCTGCACTATCGCCTAGCTGCACTACTCGCCCAAAGGTATATTAATCATGTGCGAACCTACAACACTTATCTGATTTAATTTCCAAAACGCACAACACGTTACACGTTTTTATAATCACCTCATCCGAGACAAGAGATCGGTTGGGAGCAACTCCCGAGATTTGTGACACTGGCTAAGTGCACCACCTCTATACTGAGCGTATAGAGGCCGGTCTTGACCAACAGAATAATGTTAGGGGTTTTGCCGCCCTACACACCATTTAATATTATAAAGAAACGCTTGGACGTCGAAGAGTCAAACGTTCCTACAACTACTCGTGCTAACTAAACAGTTCAAGCATACGATAGTTCACAAAAAATGCCTTCATGGCCTCTAACATAAATATATTTCTATAATAGCGTTGTTCTAACAGATATACAACCTATTATAATATCATATTTTAGTTTTCCAAAACAGTTATCAAAATCTGTTCCCAGACGAAAAGAATATTCATTCCAAATCAATTACTCAATTAAACAATTGATAATTAATGGAAATATGGAATGATGAGCAAGAGCGAACCGTCACTTGCCTTAGATTTGCAAAAGCTTAAACGAAGCTTAGAGATGACGATGGGTTTCCGGGCTCGACACAGGGACAGATCTGGTAACACAGATTCCTTCGGATCGACCCATAAAGAAACCCTAAGTTAGATTCGACAATAACGAGTACGAATCTAAAGAATAACGAAAGAAATCAAAAGGAACGAAGCCCTAATCGAAAGCCACAAGCCCAAGCCACAAATAGGCTTGAAAACAGACGGCCGCGGGCGCGGTTTAAAGGCCGCGGTCGCTATTTTCTGGGCAACAAAGCCCTTCACCAGAAGCTTGGCCGCGGTCGCGGTTTTCAGGCCGCGGTCGCGGCCACGAACAGAGCAAAAATTCGAGAAGAGAATTCTCACCGGCGATGATGGTTTTGCTTCCTTTTTGGATTGCTTTGGCTTCTAATCCTTCCTTGGGACACCAAAGCTTCACTTGGGACCAACCAAATCAAGAACACAGCTCCGGCGATCGATTTGAGTTTTCCGGCGAAAGCTCAAATTTTCCGGCGAAGGTTTTATGGGGAGATTGAGCTCGGATTTGTGCTCCAATTCAGCTCCCAATTCACTCCTTAAATAGCCCAAACCAGAGGAGACAAGAAGGGGCATGTGCAAGGCCACAATTTGGAGGTCTTCAAATCGCCGGCAAGGTAGGAGCTAGGCTCTGACATCTCCGACCTAGGCCACGGGCGCGGCCGTCGGCACGGGTCGCGGCCTTCACTTTCGGCCTTGGCCGCGGCCCTACAGAGCCACTTGGCAACTGTGATGATGACGACGTCGGCATTCCTTGGCCTCGGGCGCGGTTATCTGGCCGCGGTCGCGGCCCATGCCATTTCTCGTCCGTTTTGCCTTGAAACGACATGGCCTTAGCCCGGGTTAATAATATTTGTACACGAACGAATATATGAGTCTCGAAATATGTCGAATGTACTTTATTTTACTCAAAAAAATATTACAGAGATTGAGAACATTACAGAATGTCTTATTCTCTCTGAAATTAATTCGACGTACAAAACAGGCGTTCAGGAACTTCCCAAATACCTGTACAAAAGTGAGGGGTATTACATCACCTCCCCCTTAAAAGAAATTTCGACCCCGAAACTTAGGTTGAAAATAACCCGGGAAAACATCTAAGCATATCCTCTTCGGTTTCCCACGTTTCCCAAGTAACTTCTTCAGTCCCAGACTTGGACCACAGAATCCGTACCAATGGTACTATCTTGTTGCGCAAATGCTTCTCACGACGCTCGAGAATACGCACAGGCATCTCCTTGTAGGTACCATTTGCCTGAATCTCGATGTCCTCATAGCTCAGCACATGAGACTCATCTGGCACGTACTTCCTTAGCAAGGATACGTGGAACACATTATGTATTGGGTGTGCCGATGGCGACAATGCCAAGCGGTATGCTAGAGATCCCACTCTATCAAGAATCTCAAATGGTCCCATGTAGCGAGGGTTAAGCTTCCCACGCTTGCCAAATCTGAATACACCCTTAGATGGTGATACTTTGACAAATTCCTTGTCACCAACCTCGAACTCGACAGGTCTACGCTTCCGATCCGCGTAAGACTTTTGTCGACTTTGGGCGGTTAACATCCTCTGTCTAATCAAAGCAATGTCTGAAGCTGTCCTTTCAACTAACTCTGGCCCAAGCAGAATCTTGTCGGCATTTTCATCCCAACAAATCGGAGATCTGCATTTGCGACCATACAAAGCTTCAAACGGAGCCATCTTAATGGTAGCATGCCAACTATTGTTGTACGTAAATTCGATCAGACTTAAGTTGTCCTCCTAGCTAGTCGGACGATCGAGTATACATGCCCTTAGCATATCCTCCAAGGTTTGGATAGTCCTTTCAGACTGTCCATCCGTGTGAGGATGAAACGAGTGTTGAACCTTAACTCGGTTCCCATGGCCTTGTGGAGTTCCTTCCAGAAACTTGACATGAATCAGCCATCACGATCTGATATAATGGTCTTTGGAGTACCATGTAGACGGATAATCTCGTGTAAGAACACTTATGATAGCTTCTGGGTTCCCCAGGTTGACTTGATGGCTATGAAATGAGCACTCTTCGTAAGCATGTCCACGATTACCCATATAGCATCTTTCTGACTTTGAGTCTTTGGTAACCATGTGACGAAATCCATCACAATATCTTCCTATTTCCATTCTGGAACTGGAAGAGGTGGCAACTCACCGCCTGGCCTACGGTGTTCAATCTTGACCTTTTGGCAAGTCAAGCATTTTGCCACGAACTCTGCTATATCCCATTTCATGTTGGGCCACCAGAAATTCTTTCTGAGGTCCTTGTACATCTTGCTAGAGCCTGGATGTACAGAATAAGCTGACGAATGGGCTTCCCTCATCACTAACTGGCAAAGACCTTCTGTGTCAGGCACACAGATCCAGTCCTGAAATCAAAGTGATCCATCATCCTGAATCACAAAACCGGGAGCTTTCCCGTCCATTACTCCACTGCTTATCTTTACCAAGATTATGTCATCGACTTGCTTTTCTCTGATTTGATCCAGTAGCATAGCCTGAATCTCTAGCATACTCAGGTATCCTCTACGCTGATCGTATAAGACTTCAACTTCGCATGACTCTTGGTTTAGCTTGGTCTGAGCAGTAAGTAGAGCAACTGCAGTTTCGTGCATTGTCTTCCGGCTCAGTGCATCGGCTACCACATTAGCCTTGCCCGGATGATACAACAATTCGATGTCGTAGTCCTTGAGTAACTCTAGCCAGCGGTGTTGTCTCATATTCAATTCCTTCTGAGTGAACACGTACTTGAGACTCTTGTAATCGGTGAAGACTTGACATTTCACACCATAGAGGTAATGCCTCCAAATCTTCAGTGCAAAAACTACCGCTGCTAATTCAAGATCATGTGTCGGATAGTTTTCTTCATAAGTTTTGAGTTGTCTGGATGCGTATGCAATAACTATGCCTTTCTGCGTCAATACACAACCCAAACCACTTTTCGAAGCATCACTATAGACCACATAATCGTCATTACCTTCTGGTAGTGCTAACACTGGTGTAGTGGTCAAACGTTGTTTCAATTCTTGAAAACTGGCCTCGCACTTGTCATTCCAGACAAATTTCTTGTGGACCTTGCGGAGTAAACTGGTCATGGGTAGAGCGATCTTAGAAAATCCCTCTACGAACCGTCTATAATATCCGGCAAGTCCAAGAAAACTGCGTACCTCCTTCACATTCTGAGGCTGCTTCCAATTAGCTACAATTTCAATCTTCTAGGGATCGACCATAACCCCGTTCTCATTGATCACATGGCCTAAGAAAGCCACTTCTCTCATCCAGAAGTCACACTTAGGCAATTTGGCATACAACTTGTAATATCCCTCATTTTATAAGGATATTTTGGAATTTTTCTAACTCCCGAATTACTAGTCGGATTAATTTTAGAAGAGTTTCGAATATTTTGTAAATGGTTTGAACTCTGTAAATTTTTCTGAGTAATATATAATACTGTTGAAGTGTTTTCGAGGTTAATTTGTCGTTAATGTACGAATATATTTAACCCGGAGTTAAGAAATTTAACCCAAGGTGAATCGGATAAGACGAAACCATTTTAGCCTTCACCGCACCCAGCGGCAGGACTCCACTGCACCCGCGGCAAGGGCAAGAAAACAGGGGTCGTCGTCTTCGCGATAAGGCCGGTCTGACACGGCCGTTTGAGCAGCCAAGTGGACGGCCAAGTGGGCTCTTTTCCTTGTCCCCTTGTTCCCGGTTGTCCCCTTGCTTGTTCCCTTTGAGAAAACTCGGATTTGAGCTATAAAAGGGGTCGGATCAGAGGATGAAGAAGCTCTTCATCTCCTTCCCCTGTCTCCTCTGTTTTTCCCTCTGAAATTCGCCATTGTTGAGCTGTTCCGAGCTCCCTTCGAGTCGTTTCTTGAGTTGAGAAGGGTACCTCAAGTGTTATTTGAAGGTTTAAGGTGTTGGGAGATCAAACCACAAGCAAATCGAAGCATACAAACGATTTGGGTAAGATTTTCTCCATTGAAGCTGTCGCGAGAAAGCTCGCCACTGTCTGTCCACCGCACCCCGCGACAAGCTTCCACCGCACCCGCGACGAGCCTTGTCCGAGTGTGTGTTTTTGGATGTTGGCTTTGGGCGAGGCTCATTTCCTTCAATTCTTTTCGTATTCTTTTAGATTCATATATAAGTGTATTGAATCTAACTTAGGGTCTTGTTATGGGTCGTTTCTTAGGGATTTATTATCCAAGATTTGCCCCAGTTTCAGATCCAGGAACCAGACGTTGCTAAGCCTTGTTCGAACTCGTCGGATCTAAGGCAAGTGGCGGTTCGCTCTTGCTCATCATTCCATACTTCCATTAATTATCAATCGTTTAGTTGTTAATTAATTTGGGATGATTCTTGTTTATGTTGGGAACAGTTGTAGTAATTAATATAATTAAAATCTGATATTATAATAGGTTGTATATTCTGCTAGAACCGACGCTATTATAGATAGTTTGTGCATGTGTGGGCCGTGATGGCTCTGTGTGATTTATTGTTGTGTTTAACTGTTTAGTTAGCACGAGTATTCGTAGGGGCGCTGGGCTCTATATTTGAGGCCCTGTCGTCTCTTGATAATATAGTGGTGAAGGGGCAGTTGTGAGACCCCGACATCAACTCCTGGTAACTGTGGTAACTGTGATTGTTGTGGTATCGGGCGATGGGTCCTATGTATGGCCCAGTCGTTCGAGATGTGGTTAATTAAAAACTTATAACGTGATGCGTATGTGGTAATTAACTCAGATATAGTGCTCTTTACGCACATAATTAATATACCCTGGCGAGTAGTGCAGCTAGGAAAAACTCGTCTTAGTTTAGATCGCTCATATGCGATGCTGTGATTGTGTGTTTATTTGAGTTCCCAACATTTGTCATATTTCCGTTAAGGCTCATTTCATTGGAGTCTCTTTTGTGTTCGATTGCTGTGAGGCTTGGTCTCCAGAATCTTTTCTTCTCATGCCTGTTGTTGTATTCTCGTAGAGTATGGTGGTTGACTATCATACTCGGTTATTATTCGAGGGACGATGAGTCTAACCTAATATGTCTACTTAGAACCTTCTGCTTTGTGCCCTTGCATGGTCTTTCATTAGACTAACCAACCATAATTGTTCTCTGCATGGTTGGCTGGTGTCATCCGTTTGATTCGGCACATCAGATAAATTGAGGATCCGAGAAGGCTAGAGCGACTATAAGGATGGACGGTGTTTTGATAAACTATTTTTGTTTTAAGACTTCCGCTGTGTTATCTTGTATTATATTTAAGACTTCCGTTGTAATCATTCTGATCTTGTATTTTGTTGTATTTGGAAATGGTTGTGTTTCCGAAACGTTGGTTTTTATTAAGAGTTATGATAATTATGTATTGTAACTGTGTTTGATGGTTTATATCAACTGGAAAAGTCTGGGATGACTTCGGAATGTTATATCCGGGGTCATTGGCAATAATACTTTCAAAGGTGAGTTTTGGGGGTGTTACACAACTGATTTTGTCTAAGGACTGATAAAGCGATCCGCAGATGTTTCTCGTGAGCCTCCTCACTCGGGGAATAGATCAGAATGTCGTCGATGAAGACCACCACAAACTTATCCAAGTATTGGTGAAAACATCGATGCATCAGATCCATGAAGACTGTTGGGGCATTAGTAAGTCCGAAAGGCATAACTATGAACTCGTAATGACCATACTTGGTCCGGAACGCAGTTCTCGGGATATCTTCCTCACGAATTCTGAGCTGATGATAACCAGATCTCAGATCGATCTTGGAGAAGACCTTTGCTCCTTGTAATTGATCCAACAAATAATCAATTCTTGGCAATGGATACTTATTCTTGATCGTGACTTTATTCAACTCTCAATAGTCGATGCAAAGTCGAAACGATCCATCCTTCTTCTTGACAAATAATACCGGAGCACCCCAAGGCGATGCACTCGGCCTGATATAACCCTTGTCAAGAAGATCTTCAAGTTGTTTCTTCAATTCTTGCATCTCCGCAGAAGCCATCCGGTATGGTGCCTTAGAAATCGGCGCAGTACCAGGCTCAAGATCAATAGTAAATTCCACGTCACGATTTGGGGGTAATCCTGGAATTTCTTTTGGAAAGACATCCAAAAACTCCCTAACCACATGAATATCAAGAATTGATGGTTCATCTTTTGTGGGTTGATCCAGGTTGCAAAGGTACCTGACACAACCTTGTCGAAGTAGCTTAAATGCAGTCATCGCATTGATAAGCCTACCGTTATTAGCGTTATTCCGACCCTTAAACTTGCATACACACTGGCCCCCAGATGACACCATCACCGTTCTTGAACTAAAGTCGATCACCACCCCATGATGCGTCAGCCAATCCATATCGAGAATAATATCGTATGGAGCCATGGCTATACAAATCAAATCTGCCTCGAATTTCTTACCCTGAATGGTAATTGGAAATTCAGACAAACGCTTGGTCCCAACCAGACGATCACCATTAGGAAGATTTACAACGAAAGGCTCACAAGCTTCGTTGCACACTAAACCTAACTTGCTAACACAACTATCCGAAATAAAGGAATGGGTAGCACCCGAATCAAATAGAATACACACTGAAGTAGAATGAAGGTATAAGGTACCTTGGGCAATGAGAGCATTGGGTCCATCCGCCTCACGCATCTCGTAAAGGCGTTGACCCTGACCTCCTGAAGCAGCTGGGGCTTTCCCTTTATTCTGGGCAGTTGTCTGCATAGAAGGACTAGGAGTCTCCGCTGGTTTGAATCTAGGCCGATTACTCTGATTAACTGACCCCTATTGTGACTCCAATCCTTTCTGCTTTCCATGCCGACATAATTTCTGCATATTTCCTTTCCGTCCACACTCAAAGCGTGTCTTTCTTTCCTTCTGGCACACACTGCTCTTGTGCCCAGCAACACCACAATTGTAACATTGGATTGGATTCTTGCTCTGGCCCGACTGCTGCGTTGACCCCTGATGCGACCCTACCCGCGATGACAGCCACCGAGGAGGAGGAAGCCATGGAACTTCGCAATGAAGGGCCAATCACACGAGCTCGTGCAAAGGCCATTTCCAAAGCAACACAGTCCATAGTCGCGAGGCTTGTCGCAAGCCAGGGCGCTCCAGAGAACGCGCAAAGATCCATGCTTCTGCTCACAAACGAAGAACGCGTTCTTCAAGACTCAACTCCACCAGGCTGAACATCAACGCGTTCCTTGTTACACAAAGACCGCGTTCCTTTGTTTTTGATTGAAACATTCTTAGTACTTTCTTCATTCAGTACTTTCTATTTATAGCGCACTTTCTATTTTTGGACGCGTGCCCACAATTGCATTGTGGGCTAGTCCATTAGGTTTGCTCGGCCCATTTAGAGCCGATTACTTGTCTATTTAAGGCACTCTTAACCTTTGTAACAAGGTTACGCATCATTTTAATCCTAAACGTTGTTGAGAGCCAACGCCTCCTCTTAGGGTTTGCGTCACCGGAAACTATCTTCTTCCCTTTTCTTCGCGCCGACGCTACGGCACCTTAGATCGACTCACGTCGATCATATCCCCTTAGCCATCTCTTTGGCCTTAGTTCGATCTCTTTCGAACCCTCACTCTTGAGTCCTCTCGAGTCCATCCGCAGCCGACGCTACGGCAATCACCGCCTCGCTCAACACATCGCTTCCGCCACTCAACATCATCACCTTCATCGCGTTGTACTCAACGCGTTGTTCCATTCACATTGCTGTCCAAAGTCCCTCGAAAACCCACCATCGGCGACCCACTACAAGACTTGATCCTAAGTTCACTACACTTGTGATACTCAGCGAGATAGGGACGCATCAACTGGCATCAGAGCCAAAGGTCTTGTAAGTCGCTTCTTGCTTCATTGTTCACGAAATTTTTTCTTCCCCACCATCAAGCTTCCGCCATCATCAAAAAATTTTCTTGCGTAAATTTGCATGTCCTAATCGGTTCCTCAAGATCCGCTCTTGCCGATTTTACAAAAATACCCTCGCGAGATTATAGGGATTTGTCCGTTAGAGATTTGCCGAGATTTACTTGCCATATTTGTTGATTATCGCGTGATTTGATTGCTTGCATATCTTGCCTGATTTTCTTGCATTAACCACCAAATCTACACGATATATTCTCTCTCCTATCACCAAAATTCTCGGTGATTTCTTTCTCAAATTAAGTCACTTAGCCGATGTTTTTTTTTTTATTTCCTTATTTTTTTAAAAATAAAAATAAATTCCGAATCAAATCAAAAAGATTTTGGCAATCAAATTCAAAATTTGAAAAAAGTCAAAGTCAAAAAAACAAAAGAGACATCGACTTTCAAAAAAAAAAAAGAAGATGCAAAGCCAAAATAAGGTAATCGTCTTCCCTCATTCGGCTAGGCTCATTTCTCTATCCCTCCGTTGTCTCGGTTCATGCTAGAAGGTCTGGTCTTTTGTGTCGAGTGATTGATCGCGTTGGTAATTAAGAAATTTGACGCGTTGTTTCTGCTTATTTCTTGCTTGCTTATCTATCTTCTCTCGCTTGACTTGAGCCGCCCTCACGGCTAAACAGACCTGCCTTCCTCGTGAACTTTGGTGGCTAGTTGTGATTACTTGTCTTTGGTTGTGTTGTTTGTTTCTTGTGCTCCCTTACTTTGATGACTGGTCACATTGTGATAGGCACTATGACCGTGCCAACTAGAGGTTCCAGCAATGGAGACGGCACGCTAGAGAACCCTGCCAACACGGCACTTCAACAATAATAGGATGCCAACCAACAAGAACATCCTCCATTGGAGCTCACGGCTGAGCAACGTCAAATACAAGAGTTGCTCCGCCGCATTGCCGAGTTGGAAAGCGCCCATGTCGCCAACCCAACTAAGCCAGTGGAGATCATGCAACATGCACCACACCCTACCGTTGCGGGTACCAGCACGGCACGCCTCGACAAAGGCAAGGGTATCATGCCCTCAACCTCGCAGCCTCAACCGCGGCTCAATCGCATCCAATCTGTGATTGAGAGTCGCCAGGGTCACGCGTCACCTCAAGGACAACGCGCTGATGAGACAGCGCCACAAGACTACTATGCAGAAGACAACGAGGCTCGCGATGACCAAGGTAATTTTTCTGACCCATATGTTTTTGATGACAGGTATGCCGCGGACAGATCAGCGCGACAAACCCAGCGAGCCACTGAGCTCATTGCAAGACCTCAATCACCTGACGCACGCGGCAATGCAATTGTACAAGCAACACCTCAGAAAGCGACCCTCCATCTCTGTGGCGCCGTCGACATTGAGGACCAAATTCCTGAGTGGCCTCAACGTGTCAATCAGAGATCAACTTGAGGTGCTTCCAATCAAAGACCTCAATCACCTGACGCACGCGGCAATGCAATTGCACAAGCAACACCTCAGAAAGCGTCAAGGACCATACTCTTCATATGGTAACCAGAGGTACAATTCTAACCCTAATGGCTCCCCTTACACTAATGTACGTTCCAGTGCTGCAGGGACCACCGCGCCTAACCAAGGCCGTCCGCCAAAAGCCACGGCGCCGCCATCAACATCCAAAGGCAATGCGGCGCCGAAGCCAACTACTGTTGGTCCAATACGCCCTTCCCAGACTGAATGTTACAAGTGTGGTGGTCGGGGCCACTACATGAAGGATTGCCCCAACGCCAACCGCGTTCTTTTCTCCACGTTGACCACTGGCTACGAGACAGTGGACGATGAGGAGGAGAACGCGTTAGATTACAATGAGGAACGCGTGGAGGAGGAAGACGACGCGTACACCTGTGAGGCCGCTGGCCTCCATGCTGGCACACCATTGAGCCTTGTCACCAGGCGCATCCTAACGGTGAAGGAGGCATCACTGGGTGATCAATGCGAGAACCTTTTTCACACAAGGTGTCTCGTCAAGACGGTCTCCCTAAGTGTCATCATCGACGGTAGGAGCTGCTGCAACATTATAAATGAGAAGGTCGTCAAACACTTCAACTTAGAGACGACACCGCACCCGCAACCATACGGTCTTCAGTGGATTAGCTCCACTTCAGGTAACACTGTCTCACGACAGTGTCTCATTTCCTTTTCCATAGGAGCTTATCATGACACTATTTTATGTGATGTGATTGCTATGGACGCCACCCATCTCTTGCTTGGGCGCCCATGGCAATTCGATCGTCGGGTGCTTCACGACGGATACCTAAACACTTATGTGTTTACTTATCACGGAAAGCGCGTGACCCTATTACCCATGTCTCCTCATGAGATTTTGCAGGACCAGGTGGAGCGCGATAGGCAGAAGGCTATTGAAGCAGCCACTGCACAGGCTCAGACACCGCGGAAAAACACGCCTCAACGCGTTGATCCCAACCCTGGTGATTCTGCTTTTACTACAGGAACCGTGTCCAAGAAGCCCAGTTCCACGCCACACGACGCGAACAAATCGTCGCATTCCCAGAACACAACGCCATTGCAGGGACGCTGCGAACCGCGTTTGCTTCTGGCCAGGCCTAGCGACTTGACACCTGCACTAAAGGGGAACAGACCTTGTTTCCTACTAGTCCCTACAATTGTGGTAGAAGGCGATGCGGAGAAGCCATTACCTCCACCAATTGCCGCATTGTTACTTGAGTTCGCTGATATCATGCCCGAGGAGTTGCCCCAAGGTTTGCCTCCAGCGCGTGGCATAGAGCATCAGATTGATCTCGTTCCTGGCGCGTCTTTGCCCAACAGAGCCGTGTACAAAGCTGGCCCGGAGGAGACGAAGGAGCTGCAGCGCCAGGTGCAGGATTTGCTGGACAAGGGCTACGTCAGAGAAAGCTTGAGCCCATGTGTTGTGCCCGTGATCTTGGTGCCAAAGAAGGATGGCTCCTGGAGGATGTGTGTGGACTGCCGCGCCATCAACCAGATCACGGTGAAGTATCGCCACCCGATTCCCCGATTGGACGACATGTTGTATGAGCTCCATGGCGCTTGTGTCTTCTCCAAGATCGACTTGCGCAGTGGGTATCATCAAATGCGGATGAAGGAGGGGGACGAGTGTAAGACTACTTTCAAGACCAAGTATGGTCTATATGAGTGGCTTGTGATGCCATTCGGCCTCACCAACGCGCCTAACACCTTCATGCGCCTCATGAACCACGTCTTGCGGGAATTTCTAGGTACGTTTGTTGTGGTTTATTTTGATGACATTCTTGTGTTTTCTCATAGCTTGCAGGATCATGTGGAGCATTTGAAAAGGGTGTTTACCAAACTTTGCGACGAAAAGCTCTACGCAAACCTCAAGAAATGCAGCTTTGTCTCGGAGTCCATAAATTTTTTGGGCTTTGTTGTCTCCCAGGAGGGCCTACGCGTGGATACTGAAAAGATCAACGCGATAAAGGAGTGGCCAACACGTACCACTGCAACAATGGTGCGATCATTCCTTGGTTTAGCCGGCTTCTACCGCCGCTTTGTTCGCGATTTCTCCACAATCGCCGCGCCGCTGCACGAGTTGACCAAGAAAGGAACAATCGTCGACTGGCTCCCTAAGCATGCAGCCGCATTTGAAGCTTTGAAGAACGCGTTGTGCCAAGCGCCTCTCCTGCAATTGCCAGACTTCTCCAAGCACTTCGAGATTGAGTGCGACGCGTCTGATGTCGGCATTGGCGGCGTTCTTCACCAAGACAAAAGACCCATCGCGTTCTTCAGTGAAAAGCTAACAGGTGCGACTCTAAATTACCCTACCTATGATAAGGAATTGTATGCTTTGGTTAGGGTCCTCAAGACGTGGCAACACTATCTTTGGCCACGAGAGTTCGTGATACATTCGGATCACTCCGCGCTGAGCTTCCTCAAGAGGCAGACTACCCTAAACAAGCGCCACGCGCGATGGGTAGAGTTCATGGAGACGTTCCCCTATGTGGTCGTCCACAAGAAAGGCAAGGAGAACGTGGTGGCAGATGCACTCTCGCGTAGGTAGTCTCTTCTCACTTATTTACAAACTAAGGTACTTGGCTTTTCTTTGATTAAAGATTTGTATTTGAGTGACGCGTTCTTCCAGCCTATCTACGCGCGCTGTTTAGAGAGTCGAGAGTTTGATTCTTATTTTGTGGATGAGGGGTATTTATATAAGGCAGGGAGGTTGTGTATCCCTAGTTCTTCCATTAGGCACCTCCTCATTCAAGAGGCACATGATGGCCGCGGCCACTTTGGGATCGCGAGGACCTTGGCCGCGTTGAGGGAACATTTCTTTTGGCCACACATGGCGCGCCAAGTTAGGAAATATTGTGAGGGTTGTGTGAGTTGTCAAAGAGGGAAGTCTAGATCCAGCCCCCAAGGTTTAGACACACCCTTACCCATACCTGCTGGTCCTTGGGAAGATTTGTCAATGGATTTTATTACTGGATTGCCGCGGTCTAGGAAAGGCAGTGACTCGATCTTTGTGGTTGTGGATAGGTTTTCCAAGATGAGCCACTTTATACCCTGTAAGACCACGAACAATGCCAGTGAGATAGCCGAGTTGTTCTTTGAGTATGTGGTTCGTTTACACGGAGTGCCGCATACTATTGTGAGTGATCGCGACACTAAGTTTGTTGGGCATTTTTGGAGGACACTATGGGGTAAACTTGGGACTAAGCTGTTATTTCCCACCTCTTACCACCCTCAGACCGATGGACAAACTGAGGTCACCAATAGGACCCTAGGAGCCCTCCTACGCACCATGCTCAAGGCCAATCCCAGGCGTTGGGAGGATCTCATCCCGTTTGTTGAGTTTGCTTATAACAGGTCACGACATAGCGCAACACGCCTCACTCCCTGTGAGGTTGTGTATGGAAGGAACCCGTTGACGCCTTTGGACATGCCACTTCGCGATGGAGAAAATGTCAGCGCGATGCAGCGCGCTAATCAGATTCTTAAACTCCACCGAAGAACGCGTGAGCAATTGGAAAGGCGATCTAAGCAGTATGAGGCCCAGCACATCAAGGGACGGCGCCGAGTCACTTATGCTCCTGGCGATCTCGTTTGGTTGCACTTGAACAAAGAGAGATTCCCCAATCTCCGCAAAAGCAAGTTGTCGCCCCGTGGGGATGGCCCCTTCAAGGTCATCAAGGCAATCGGCGACAACGCTTATGAGTTGGAGCTACCACCGGATTTTGGAGTGCACACGACATTCAACGTCGCAGACCTTTCTCCGTACTTGGCTCCAGAGTTTAATGACGGTGAAGCGGGGACGCTTCACACCCAAGTGGGGGAGGGTGATGCGACCCTACCCGCGATGACAGCCACCGAGGAGGAGGAAGCCATGGAACTTCGCAGTGAAGGGCCAATCACACGAGCTTGTGCAAAGGCCATTTCCAAAGCAACACAGTCCATAGTCGCGAGGCTTGTCGCAAGCCAGGGCGCTCCAGAGAACGCGCAAAGATCCATGCTTCTGCTCACAAACGAAGAACGCGTTCTTCAAGACTCAACTCCACCAGGCTGAACATCAACGCGTTCCTTGTTACACAAAGACCGCGTTCCTTTGTTTTTGATTGAAACATTCTTAGTACTTTCTTCATTCAGTACTTTCTATTTATAGCGCACTTTCTATTTTTGGACGCGTGCCCACAATTGCATTGTGGGCTAGTCCATTAGGTTTGCTCGGCCCATTTAGAGCCGATTACTTGTCTATTTAAGGCACTCTTAACCTTTGTAACAAGGTTACGCATCATTTTAATCCTAAACGTTGTTGAGAGCCAACGCCTCCTCTTAGGGTTTGCGTCACCGGAAACTATCTTCTTCCCTTTTCTTCGCGCCGACGCTACGGCACCTTAGATCGACTCACGTCGATCATATCCCCTTAGCCATCTCTTTGGCCTTAGTTCGATCTCTTTCGAACCCTCACTCTCGAGTCCTCTCGAGTCCATCCGCAGCCGACGCTACGACAATCACCGCCTCGCTCAACACATCGCTTCCGCCACTCAACATCTTCACCTTCATCGCGTTGTACTCAACGCGCTGTTCTATTCGCTTTGCTGTCCGAAGTCCCTCGAAAACCCACCATCGGCGACCCACTACAAGACTTGATCCTCAGTTCACTACACTTGTGATACTCAGCGAGATAGGGACGCATCAACCCCCCTTGAGTCATATCAGTCTTTGCTTTACTAGACTTGACAAAGTTAGACGGTGGCGCAGGTCGCTTGAATCCACTCCCTTGATTCTGCATCGACCTCTGTCGATTACGTCTCTTGGTTGACTCCTCCAGAGTCACCTCTAGCTTGTAGGCTGCATCCACATACTGCTCCAAGGTAGAGCATGTGTGGTGCTATAATATCCCTATATTTTAGTAAGGGTATTTGGGTAATTATTCCCATCCTTCGTTCAATAAATTTTTCGCTTTCAGTGGAGTTTGGATTTTCAGTAATATTCATGATCTCCGAAATAATTCTTTGAGTGGTATAAAATACATTCAATGTATTTTCGGGACTTAGAATATTTGTTTGGATACAAATATATAATTTCCGGGGTTTAAAACCCATACCAAAGCTTTTCCCCAAAAAGCTTGCGTGGCCTTGTCTTTTCCCAAACAAATTTTGTGTGCCCATAAAAGTGACCCGTAGCCTCGTTCTCTCCCGCTAGCGTGTCTATGGTGATCGGGCACCCACGTCTCCTTCCTGGGGCTATTTAAGGGAGCCAGAACTGGAGGGGATCGAGAGACACGCAGCTCCTCAGCTCACCCATTCAATCTCCCCTGCTCTAGTCGCAAACCTCCCTTGCTCGCCATCGTCGCCTCTCCTCTCCCAGCGCCGCGAGGCCTCTACTGCTCGTGCTGTTGGTGGTTGCACGTCCCGGTGAAGGTGAACCACCGACGAGGCACCGCAAAGCCGCTGCCGAGTCGCCGTTGTCGCCGCCGTTGTCGCCGCCGTTGCTGCCCATAGCCATCGTCGCTGCTGTTCTTCCCGGCGTCGTGGTGCTGCTGGTGGTGGTGCATGCTCTCCCCGACGACGAGGCGGTGAGAAGACCAGCGCCGGCGTGGTCATTGCTGCCGATGTGCCCTGTTGCTGTTGTTTGAACAGAGAAGAAGGAGATTCGAAAGGAGGAAGGAAGTGAACAGTGGAGTGGACCCCCTTTTAATTGTTGGTATTGGGCCGAAAGCCCATTAGGCTTCCAGTCCAGATTTAACCCAAAATTATACGAGCGGTATAATTTTGATTTCCTTTCATCCGTATTTTTCTTTAGGAAAATTTAATAAATATTTTTATGATTTAATATCATAAAAAATTATTAAATTTAATTCCTTGAATTCGTCGAGTCAAATTAATTGATAGATAAATTAATTTGTCAGTTAGAACGTGATCTGATGGATCACATGTGGACTCGTAATCTGTTGGAGCTATTTGAAGCATAGGCCATATCATCGGAAAGGATATCATCAGTAGTCGTCTCGTCTAGATTCATCGTCGAATCTACTCCAGGCAAGTGGCGGTTCACTCTTGCTTATCATTCCATATTTCCATTAATTATCAATTGTTTAATTGTTAATTAATTTGGATTGATTATTGTTCATGTCTGGGAATAGTTTTATGAAACTATCTTTAGAAATTAAAATGGATATTATAATAGGTTGTGTTTCTGCTAGAATCAACGCTATTATAGATATATTGTGTAGATGTGGGCCTTGGTGGCTTTGGTGTAATGTATTGTTGTGTTGAACTGTTAGTTAGCACGAGTATTCGTAGGGACGATGTGCTCTATGTGAGGTCCAGTCGTTTATTGATAATTATTGGTGAAAGGGCAGTGGAGACCCTGAAACCAATGGATGTGGATCAGATGTGGATACGGACGTTGGGCTCTATGTGAGGTCCAGTCGTTCTTGATCGTGTTGTGGATATCTAAAAGCTTATAACGTGATGTGGTTTGTTTTGGAATTAAATAAGATAAGTGCCGATGAGTATGCACATGATTAATATACCCCTTGACGAGTAGCGCAGCTAAGTAATAGTACGGCTAGGAAAACTCGTTTAGACTTGATCAGAGTACGTTCTCTTTCCAATCTGGATTCGCCATGAGGCGGTGAGGTTGGTTGTGAACCAAAACATCTCGTCAGTTTTTGAACGCTTGTATGAGATGTTTATGTTCCAGACTTTGTCATGTTTTCGATAAAGACTCAAGTTCTTAGAGTCTTCTCTTGAATTATTCCTATAAGGCTCACTTCAGTTGGAGTCTTCTTTGATCATGCCTCTTGATATATATTCAGTAGAAGTATGAAGGTTGACTATCGTTATCGACTGTTATTCGAGAAGCGATGAGCCTAACCTAATACGACTACTCGAACCACTCTGCTTTGTACCCTTGCATAGTCTTTCATTAGACTAACCAACCGTAATTGTTCTCTACATGGTTGGCTGGTGTCATCCGTTCGATTCGGCACATCAGATGAGTTGAGGGGGCTAAAGATGCACAAGCAAATGTCATTGATTAGCATTATCAAAGTAAATTATCCTAACAAACCCACTAAACAGAAGTATAGCAGACAAGTAAGGGTCGATCCCACAGAGAAGGTTTGATGTAGTATGCAACCGTGAATGACAAATAACACAAACGGGGGGTTTAGTTATCAAGAGAACAAAGCAAACCAAGCAAATGAATTGAGTTGAGTTGAGAAAATATAATGAGGGAAAAGTAGTTCCACTAGAGCGAAATCCACAAGTACAGAGATAAAGTTCAATCACTGAAATCTATTTCGTCCAAGTTCTTTAATTATCTTTATAGTCGTTCCCACCCTGATCTTAAGTACTATTGATTCTCACAGTTGTCAATAGACTTATTACTATGCCAATGATAAAATACCACTGATTCTCACAGTTGTCAGTGTACCTTAGCACCAACACAGCAATAGCAATGCACACAAGGATATATGATACATGCAAGTAGAAAGACGTACAAGTACTCACTCCCCTACTTAACATGCAAGTATGCAACTGATTCTCACTCACAATTGTATGCTCGGAACCCCTATACGCACAATTGTGTTTGCCACTAGATATGCACTCGGAACCCCTATATGCAATCCTAGCAATTGATAAAAATCATTCAACCTAGTTGATCAGACTAAGAAGAACAACAAGAAATCGATATCAATATAACCAAGAGAATCAATCCAACACTTATAAGGATAAGAACAAGGAATAGAAATCTCACAAACATATCAACTGTACTGCTTCAATCGTCTAGCAGAACAAGGGTGAAGTTAGTTCTCCATCAAAGGGGATAAAAAACTCTATAGAAAATAACGTCTGAAAACGGAAGCAATCAAGTGATGATAAGTCTCTCCTTCCTCTTAACCTAGAAAAGAGGCTTAAATAGTCTTAACAAACTAGGTTAAACTAAAGCTGAAATTAAAGGAAACAGAATAATAATAAAATAAAGTCTCAAATATAAAAGGAAACTAAATCGTCTCTGGCGCGAGGTCATTAAGCACAGCCATCGCGGGGCGGTGAATTCCACCGCGAGGCGTCGAACTTCCATCGCTGGGCGGTGGCATCCTCTGGCGCGGGCTTCATCTTCACTGAGAGTCACCGCCGGGTCGCGGTACTTCTGATGCGGGGCGGTGAGCTCATTTCTCCAGCTCTCTTCTTCTCTGCTTTTGCTGCTCTTCAATCCTACCAAGTGTTGGTAGTCTTCTCCATAGATGCTCCAGCAGCTCCATCCATCCTCATGCTCCATCTAAGCTGCAAATCCTTGGATTTTTTCACTTCTCTCCAAAACATCTGGATTGCAGACTTAGCACCAAAACTCATCCAAAACCTCTCCAAATCATGCTAATAATTGCTAGTAAAGGTGTATGAAATAACACCTATCAAATTCCCCCATGCTTAGACCTTTACTCGTCCCGAGTAAACTAAAGAAAAGCTCACTCTCTCAATCAACACCAAGGCCTCAGGAAGTATAAGACAATATGACATTAGCAACTACAACATATCAGCAATAAGCTCCAGACAACCAAAACAAGTGATGCAAAGATAATCTAATCCTAACTCCAATCTAGCTCCTTTTCGCTCCAAGAGTGGCCTACCCGAGTCCTCCTTATGACTCCCCTTCTTATGACGCCTCGCCAAGAAATATAGAGAAATCCTAGAATCACTCTTCTTCTTTTACGCTCATCTTGCCTAGGCGCCCTTTCGGGTTTTCACCTAGCCATTCATTTCATTTTGCTAGATATCTCACATATACTCGCATCACTCCAGTCCAATTTTGCCCTGGTCCATACCAGCCGAACTACCTGCTTTTTACCTGAACCGCCCTTTTGGGTTTTCGGTCCATCCTAGGATTTTGGTTGCCTTTTTACCTCTCTTTTTTTGGCTTTTTCGATTTAAAAAAAAAAAAATGGAGAAACAACGACAAACAGCAATGCAGAAACGAAACTATGTACACTAGCTAGATAGAAAGCAAGATAGCAAATCTATATCCCTCCCCCATACTTAAACCGAACATTGTCTATTCTTTTGAAAGGACTCGGAAGGTGCCGAGATAATTCTATCATCTCTAGTAAGGTTAGATTTCCCTGTTTCTCAGAGATATTTCGAGGTTGAAGGACCTAGTAGTTCCCTCGAAGGTATCAAGTATGTACTTCCTGAGTTGGTAGTACTAATATTCTAGTGTTGTAATCTTCGAGTAACTTGGTGTGAACGCTCGAGAGATTAGTGTAGATGAATCTTGTGCCCTATGTTCATAATTCATTTATAGAATTACCAAGTTGATCTATTCTAAGTGATTTTATTATATTGATATATGGGATAATTAAGGAATCACTCTTAGGAGTTTTGATGTCTAAGTGATTTTTGTTCCATTAGAAGTATATAGAGGTGGACTAGTACAAAGTCCGGAATGCCTAGTTGTGGAATCAGGGTGTAAGCATTAATGTGGATAAAGTGTTGTGAAGGAATAAGTTGATTAAGGGAATAGTTCATCAAGAACTCGTTTTCCCTATTGCAATCTTGAGTAAGACTGTGAAATCTGGAGTTATGATGGTCAGGATCATAAGTAAGTATGACCTATGCAGGACCAATGGTTAAAGCTTTTGGAAAATCCAAGTGTACGAAATCATAGGTATCCTTTGGGAAGATCTATTTGAGATTCGTTTGAGGCAATATAAGGATATGATGCGATTAAATCCTGGATGGATAGTAGATTGTGTGAAGAATATAAGGGTTTTAACTTAGAAATAAGTCATTTAAGACAGTATGAATCATTGGACTCGATAAGTGGAATTTCCAGAGGATGAAGAGTTATGACTCTTGGGAATTGTCAAGGATTGACATCTTGTGAGTATGTCATCTATAAGGCTTATTGTAATATCCCTCATTTTATAAGGGTATTTTGGAATTTTCCAACTCCCGTATTACTAGACGGATTAAATTCAGAGAAGTTCGGACATTCTGTAATATGTTTGAGCTCTGTAAATTTTTCTGAGTAATATAAAATACAGTTGTCGTGTTTTCGGGGTTAACTTGTCGTTAGTGTACGAATATATTTAACCCGGGGTTAATGAAATTAACCCAAAAGTGAAAACGGATAAGACGAAACATTTAGCCTTCACCGCACCCAGCGGCAGACGCCACCGCACCCGCGGCAAGGGCAAAAGCAGAGTCATCGTCTTCGCGATAAGCTCCAGCTGCAAGTGGCACTGTGACAGCCGTTTGGGCAGCCAAGTGGACAGCCAAGTGGGCTCTTTCCCTTGTCCTCTTGCTTGTTCCCCCTGAGGAGGCTCAATTTTGAGCTATAAAAGGGATCGAAATCCGAAGATGAAGAAGCTTCATCTCTCTCCTCTGTTTTCTCCTCTGTTTTTCTCTGTTTTCGCCATTGTTGAGCTGCTCCGAGCTCTCTTCGAGTGCTTTCTTGAGTTGAGAAGGGTGCTCCTAGGTGTTGTGCAAAGGTTGTGAGTGTTAGGAGATCAAACCATAAGCAAATCGAAGCATACAAGCGATTTGGGTAAGTTTCTCCATTGATGCATTGTCGAAGCTCTTGCCACTGTCTGACCACCGCACCCCGCGGTAAGACTCTCACCGCACCCGTGGCGAGTCTTGTCCGAGGATGTGTTCTTGTGTGTTGGCTTTGGGCGTGGCTTGATTCCTTCGATTCTTTTCGTATTCTTTTAGATTCATATATAAGTGTATTGAATCTAACTTAGGGTCTCATTTTGGATCGTTCCATTGGGATTTTTATCCAAGATTTTGCCCCAATTTCAGATCCAAGAACTTGACGTTTCTAAGCCTTGTTTGAACTCGTTTAATCTAAGGCAAGTGGCGGTTCGCTCTTGCTCATCATTCCATACTTCCATTAATTATCAATCATTTAGTTGTTAATTAATTTGGGATGACTCTTGTTTATGTTGGGAATAATTGTGTTTATTAATATAATTAAAAGATGATATGGATTATTGTGTAGGTGTGGGCCGTGATGGCTTTGATGTGATTTATTGTGTGCTTGATCTGTGTAGATAGCATGAGTATTTGTAGGAACGTTACTGAGGCCCTAGGGTCCAGTCGTTTCTTTATAATCAGGTAGAGAGGTGGCTCGTCCCCACCTAATACCAATTGGATGGTCATGACCTACCTCTTTACTCGGGTGAAGAGGTGGTGCACTTAAACAGTGTCACAAATCTAGGGAGTGTTCCCAAAAGATCTCTCGTCTCGGGACGAGCAGATCATAAAAGTTTATAACATAATGTGTGTTTTGGAATTAACCAAGATAAGTGTCGTAGGTTCGCACATGATTAATATACCTTGGCGAGTAGTGCAGCTAAGCGCTAGTGCAGCTAGGAAAAACTCGTCTTAGTTGTAGATCGCTCGTATGCGATACTGTGATTCTGTGATTGTGTGTTTGTTTAAGTTTCCCAACATTTGTCATATTTCCTATAAGACTCAATTCATTGGAGTCTCTTTTGTGTTCGATTGTTGTGAGGCTTGGTCTCCAGAATCTTTCTTCTCATGCCTGTTGTTGTTTTCCAGTAGAGTATGGTGGTTGACTATCGTACTCGGCTTTTATTCGAGGGACGATGAGTCTAACCTAATATGTCTACTTAGAACATTCTGCTTTGTACCCTTGCACAGTCTTTCATTAGACTGACCCACGTAAATTGTTCTTCGCATGTGGGCTGGTGTCATCCGTTTGATTCGGCACATCAGATAAGTTGCAGATCCGAGGAGGCTAGAGCGACTATAAGGATGAACGGTGTTTTGATGAACTATTTTGTTTTAAGACTTCCGCTGTGTTAATAATGCTTTGATATACAGACTTCCGCTGTATTAAATTCTGATTATGTATTTCGTTATGTCTGGAATCATGTGTAATTCCGAGACTGTGGTTTAATAAAAGTTATGATATTTGGTATTGTAACTGTGGTTTGATAGTTATATCGTTTGGAAAAGCCTGGGATGATTTCGGGTTTTCATCCAAGGTCATCGGCAGTAATACTTTCAAAGAGGTGAAAATTTAGGGGTGTTACACTTATGGTATTACTCTCTTTGAGGAAATAGGAGTAATATCTTATGTGATACGTTTCGAGGAACGTAGGAATAAGATATTGTGATTGCTCTGGAATTTTAAAGGAGATAAGTTAGAAATTGTTTAAAGAGATGTGTTAAACTATTCTTGTAAGGATGTTAAGTTAGAATTGGCGTAAGGTCAGTCTTACTTTAAATGATGAGATTGTGTAAAGTATCATTAAGGGAATTAAGGAAGTTATGATTCGAGGTTACTAAGATTTGATGTCTAAGTTGTAAGAAGATAATGTGTAAACCTTGGGTTTATCTATAAGAGGATTGAAGGAGAAATGTGTGTTCTCCTATTAAAGGTGCAGTAATATCGTTAAGATAGTGGTGGAAGACCATTATTCTAAGGTAGACGTGATTTGATGGAGGTAGTAAGAGTTATTACCTGGTGAGCTGTATGGAGATAATGTTGTGAGATGATGTCCTGATTGAGGATATTAAGTTCAGATAGTAAGTTTGTGGGTGAGGCAGGTTTCTCATTGGTTTAATGCAAGTTTCAGGGTCAAAACTTTCCTTAAGGGGGTAGTAATATAATATCTCTATATTTTAGTAAGGGTATTTGGGTAATTATTCTCATCCTTCGTTCAATAAATTTTTCGCTTTAAGTGGAGTTTGGATTTTCAGTAATATTCATGATCTCTGAAATAATTCTTTGAGTGGTATAAAATACATTCAATGTATTTTCGGGACTTAGAATATTTGTTTGGATACAAACATATAATTTTCGGGGTTTAAAACCCATACCAAAGCTTTTCCCCAAAAAGCTTGTGTGGCCTTGTCTTTTCCCAAACAAATTTTGTGCGCCCATAAAAGTGACCCGTAGCCTCGTTCTCTCCCGCTAGTGTGTCTATGGTGATCGGGCACCCACGTCTCCTTCCTGGGGCTATTTAAGGGAGCCAGAACTGGAGGGGATCGAGAGACACGCAGCTCCCCAGCTCTCCCGTTCGATCTCCCCTGCTCCAGTCGCGAACCTCCCTTGCTCGCCATCGTCGCCTCTCCTCTCCCGGCGCCGCGAGGCCTCTGCTGCTCGTGTTGTTGGTGGTTGCACGTCCCGACGAAGGTGAACCACCGACGAGGCACCGCAAAGCCACTGCCGAGTCGCCGTTGTCGCCGCCGCTGTGCTGTCGCTGCTGCCCGTAGCCGCCGCCGCTACTGTTCTTCCCGGCGTCGTGGTGCTGGTGGTGCCTGCTCTCCCCGACGACGAGGCGGCGAGAAGACCAGCGCCGGCGTGGTCGTTGCTGCCGATGTGCCCTGTTGTTGTTGTTCGAACAGAGAAGAAGGAGATTCGAAAGGAGGAAGGAAGTGAACAGTGGAGTGGACCCCCTTTTAATTGTTGGTATTGGGCCGAAAGCCCATTAGGCTTCCAGTCCATATTTAACCCGAAATTATACGAGCGGTATAATTTTGATTCCCTTTCATCCGTATTTTTCTTTAGAAAAATTTAATAAATATTTTTATGATTTAATATCATAAAAAATTATTAAATTTAATTCCTTGAATTCGTCGAGTCAAATTAATTGATAGATAAATTAATTTGTCAGTTAGAACGTGATCTGATGGATCGCGTGTGGACTCGTAATCTATTGGAGCTATCTGAAGCATAGGCCATATCATCGGAAATGATATCATCAGTAGTCGTCTCGTCTAGATTCATCGCCGAATCTACACCAGGCAAGTGGCGGTTCACTCTTGCTTATCATTCCATATTTCCATTAATTATCAATTGTTTAATTGTTAATTAATTTGGATTGATTATTGTTCATGTCTGGGAACCGTTTTATGAAACTATCTTTAGAAATTAAAATGGATATTATAATAGGTTGTGTTTCTGCTAGAATCAACGCTATTATAGATATATTGTGTAGATGTGGGCCTTGATGGCTTTGGTGTAATGTATTGTTGTGTTGAACTGTTAGTTAGCACGAGTATTCGTAGGGACGATGTGCTCTATATGAGGTCCAATCGTTTCTTGATAATTATTGGTGAAAGGGCAGTGGAGACCCTGAAACCAACGGATGTGGATCGGATGTGGATACAGACGTTGGGCTCTATGTGAGGTCCAGTCGTTCTTGATCGTGTTGTGGATATCTAAAAGCTTATAACGTGATGTGGTTTGTTTTGGAATTAAATAAGATAAGTGCCGATGAGTATGCACATGATTAATATACCCCTTGACGAGTAGCGCAGCTAAGTAATAGTGCGGCTAGGAAAACTCGTTTAGACTTGATCATAGTACGTTCTCTTTCCAATCTGGATTCGTCATGAGGCGGTGAGGTTGGTTGTGAACCGAAACATCTCGTCAGTTTTTGAACGCTTGTATGAGATGTTTATGTTCCAGACTTTGTCATGTTTTCGATAAAGACTCAAGTTCTTAGAGTCTTCTCTTGAATTATTCCTATAAGGCTCACTTCAGTTGGAGTCTTCTTTGATCATGCCTCTTGATATATATTCAGTAGAAGTATGAAGGTTGACTATCGTTATCGACTGTTATTCGAGAAGCGATGAGCCTAACCTAATACGACTACTCGAACCACTCTGCTTTGTACTCTTGCATAGTCTTTCATTAGACTAACCAACCGTAATTGTTCTCTGCATGGTTGGCTGGTGTCATCCGTTCGATTCGACACATCAGATGAGTTGAGGATCCATGAAGGCTAGATCGACTATGAACATGAACGGTATTTGAAAATGTTTTAATCAGGCTACGATCTTTGAGCGTTGATTACTGAGGTCAATACTCTTGTAAAATAGTTTTAAAGTCTTCCGTTGTATTGTAATAACTCTGTATTTTGTCACATTTGGAATTGTGTTGAAATTCCGCGACTATGTTTCAAATGAAAGTTATGATAATTTTGTATCATAATTGTTCTTTATGAATTGTGTTTCAATGGTAAAGCCTGGGGTGGCTTCGGTGTGGAAACCGAGGTCACTGGCGGTAATACCTTTCCAAATGGGCTAAAGATTTGGGGGTGTTACAGGTGCACCATCATCAGCTTGATATCTGGGCTCATCCACTCATGGAAATACCAGATTTTCTGTGCCTCACTGGATATATCAGGTTCAGCGTACTGCAATAGATGATTGAATTTGGTCGCAAGCTCTGTTACCTTCAATCCATCCGTCTTAGGGTACATAAACTCCTTGTGTTTCTCCTCCCTCATAGCACGAGAGAAGAAATGGTCTGTCATCTTCGTCTTGAACATCGCCCAGTTCAGATCAGGGCTCTCAGCTAAGCCGGTACTTTCCCACCATTCACTAACTTCTTCCTTCAGCTGAAGGGAAGCTATATGCACCTTCTCGGCTTCAATACAATTAACATTGCGGAATAACCGCTCCATGTGGGAAAACCAATTAGTCACTCTGACTGGTTCTCCCTTCCCGTTGTAGCTGTCAGGCCTCATGGAATTTATGGTCTTCAGTGCACGACCATAATTGTCTCTATTCCTGACTGTACCTTCCTGGAATACACGGTTTTCTAGCTCCTCAAATCTGGGAACCGCTGGAGGAATTGGCACGTCTTGTGCCTGAGGCGCGTTCGGTCATAGTATATCAGTCATTGCCTACATAACAATTCCTCGAATTGCTTCAACAGCAGCAGCATCAAATACCATTGGAGCGTTGGCCGGAGCTTGGCCATTGCCTCTTGGATTATTGTTGGATTCAGACTCGTGCTCATCCTCTGGATTTGCAACATTTCCTACGTTTGGTCTGGGTTATTGCTTGGCCCAGCACCAGTACGAATAGTGTTCCTTGTGTTTACCATCTGTTTACCGATCAAATTCCAAGTAATTTATACATTAATATTATTCGAATATACTCAATGTAGCAAAATCACTCAGAATAGATCAACTTGATATTTTATAGATGAACTTGAACTATTTTACAAACTTCACATTAGTCGATCTCCCGAGCGTTAGGACAAAATTGCTCGGAGATTGTAGTATTTCACAAAGTACATGCCACAATACTAGAATATTTCACATAGTACATGCTAAAATACTAAGAAAAAGGAAACTACCGCTATAGGTAACGTCGGTCCTCATCACGGTGCTCTGAAACATTTCCTATACGGTAGACTTCCCATGCAGGGCTTCTTCGGGCGGGGCTCTCCATCGGATTCTTACGATGGACTTCGCACCCTGCTTGGCCCTGGAGCACATACTCCTGGTGTCCCTGGCCCTACCTCAGTCATGGTGAAGTATGGATCATCCATGTTTGGCTCTCCTAGTCCAGCCTTTCTCTGAGCATTGGCGATCATCTCATCCATCTGACGCTGTTGCTCAGAAAAGATCATCTTGCTTTGACAAAGAATCTCCCGTAGCTCAGATTCCGATCTCTTTCTCCTTTGAGCAGGGATAGGATGAGATTCTTCGTATATCATGGTTGGGCCACTCCTTCCAATACCATATTTGGTATAAAGTGCTTCCCAATCGGCATCAGTCAACAACGAGTACTTCTGCACATGTGGCACCTCCGAACTAGGGTAAGTAAATTGCATCCCCGGGTCTTGAATGTTTACCAGCAAGTGCCTCAATTTATCGGGCTCCTGGTTCTGCCCGTTGAGGTCCATCTCGGGGTCCTCCTCGGGATCCTCCTCCATAGGGTCCTTTTCCTCCTCAAAGTCTTCCTCAGGATCTACCTCCTCCTCAGGATCGACCTCGAGCATATCTTCTTCTTCATCTTCCTCCTCTTCTTCGTCCCCTTTTGGGATCATCTCGATCAGGAAATCGTCATTGTAGTATCCTCTCGCGTACCTAGACAATTCATCCTCTTGCATTGCGTCTTCCCTTGGCGGCTCTACATGAGCTGCCACGGGAACTACGGCATCCCTTGGTGCTAGGACTACCGACTCAGGGAGCACATGCTTTATTTCCTCAGGTGGGTTGCTCGGTCCTCCAACCTCAAAGCATCTCGGGGGCACAGGGAAATCGAGCCTTCCTGGAGATGGTGAATCCATCTCGGCATCTTCCGAGTCCCTCTTATGAGAAAGACATGCACACATATCCTACAGGGTAATGAGAAAAGAGTTAGTCTTTCTAGACATAGAATCAAGCTTAATACATCAGACTATAGAAAAGACACGACTATGAATGGTATTTAATTCAAATTCTTTTTAATCTGCAAATTCAGAGCCTTTGAAAATATTTTAAAAAAAACGAGTAAACGATTTATAAAATTCCAAACCCATTTTTAAAAAACCTTCGGCTCTGATACCATAACTGTAACATCCCCAAATCTTTAACCCATTTGGAAAGGTATTACCGCCAGTGACCTCGGTTTTCCTCACCGAAGCCACCCCATGCTTTAACGTTTAAATACAAATCATGAAACACTTATGATACAAAATTATCATAATATTCAATTAAAACATGAGTCCCGATATTACATCTCAATCCCCTATAGAACAAACATACATAGTTAACCAAAATACAATGGAAGTATTTTAAAATATAACAGACAAGGGTCTTGATCACTATGATCATCTCCCAAGGATCTCAACCTGGATAAAATCATAAAAACCACTGTTGTCTTCATAGTCATTCTAGTCTCCTCGTATCTGCATTTTATCTGATGTACCGAATCAAATGGATGACACCAGCTAATCATGCAGAGAACAATTTCAGTTGGTTAGTCTAATGAAAGAATATGCAAGGGTACAAAGCAGAATGGTTCTAAGTAGTCGTATTAGGTTAGACTCATCGTTCCTCGAATAATAACCGATAACGATAGTCAACCACCATACTTCTACTGAAATATTAAAAAGGCATGATCAAGAGAAGATTCCAACTGAAGTGAATCTTTATCGGAAACCTCCAAGAGAAGACTCCAAGAGATTGAGTCTTTAACGAAGTATGACAAAGTCTGGAACATCACAATATCGCATACGAGCGATTTTAAAAGTTAAGACGAGTTTTTCCTAGCTGCACTATCGCCTAGCTGCACTACTCGCCCAAGGGTATATTAATTATGTGCGACAACGGCACTTATCTTATTATATTCCAAAACGCGCATCACGTTATAGACTTTTATGATCATTTCGTCCTGAGACGAGAGATCTTTTAGGAGCAACTCTTGAGATTTGTGACACTGGCTAAGTGCACCACCTCTATACTGAGCGTACAGAGGTCGGTCATGACCAACAGAATGATGTTAGGGGTTTTGCCGCCCTACACACCATTTAATATTATAAAGAAACGCTTGGACGTCGAAGAGTCCAACGTTCCTAACTACTCGTGCTAACTTAAACAGTTCAAGCATACGATAGTCCATAAAAATGCCCTCAAAGCGTTGTTCTAGCAGATATACAACCTATTATAATATCATCTTTTATTATTCTAAAATAGTTATCAAAAACTGTTCCCAGACGAAAACAATATTTATTCCAAATCAATTACTCAATTAAACAATTGATAATTAATGGAAATATGGAATGATGAGCAAGAGCGAACCGCCACTTGTCTTAGATTTGCAGAAGCTTAAACGAAGCTTAGAGACGACGATGGGTTTCCGGGTTTGTAACAGGGACAGATCTGGTAACACAGATTCCTTCGGATTGACCCATAAAGAAACCCTAAGTTAGATTCGACAATAGCTAGTACGAATCTAAGGAATAACGAAAGAAATCGAAAGGGACGGAGCTCGATCAAAAGCTGTGGAAGCCAAGGCTGAAACAGGCCAAATGCCTCTCAGCGGCGGTCGCCGCTTGCCTTACGGCAGTCGTCGCTGTTCGTGGCGGCGATCGCCGCTACGAACAGAACAGAAAATTTCGAGAAGAAGAAATCTCACCGACGACGTTGGGATTACTTCTACTTTGGCTTGCTTTGGATTCTAAGCTTCCTTGGGCCACCAAAGCTTCACTTTGCAACTGGAAAGAACACCAATGGAGCTCCGGTGATCGATCTCGAGTTTTTCCGGCGACAAGTTTGATTTTCCGGTGAGTGATTTATGTGGAGATTGAGCTCGGATTTGTGCTTCAATTCAGCTCCCAATCTCCTCCTTAAATAGCCAACACCAGAGGAGACAAGAAGGGGCACGTGGATGGCCCAAAATATGGCATCGTCAGATCGCTGGCAAGGTAGAGGCTAGGCTCTGACACCCCAGAGATATTGGCGGTGGTCGCCGCCGTCGACAGGGGGTCGCCGCACAGCGGTCGCCGCTTTCTGGCGGCGGTCGCCGCTTTTAGAACCACTTGGCGAGATGATGATGACAATGTCGACAGGTTTGGCGGCGGTCGCCACTGACTGGCAGCGGTCGCCACCTAGGCCATTCTTGTCCATTCTGGTTTGGAACGACTTGGCCTTAGCCCGAGTTAATAATATTCGTACACGAACGAATATATGAGTCCCAAAATACGTCAAATGTACTTTATTTCACTCAAAAAAATATTACAAAGATCGAGAACATTACAGAATGTCTCATTCTCTCTGAAATTAATTCGACGTACAAAACAGGCATTCAGGAAACTTTCCAATTGCCTTTACAAAAGTGAGGGGTATTACACACCGTCGCTCGAGACTTCACTTGCTTGGTCCTCTACCCCGCGGATGTCGTCCACCACTACCCCACCAGCTCCTTCACCTCCATCCACGACGTCGGTATCCTCATCCAGACCCGCGTGCGCCGTGCCCTACCTATGTGTGCCGTCGATAGGGCTATCTTGGAGTCGTTTGAATTTTGCCCTGATTTCCCCCTCACAATCCCCAATTCCCCATTTCTATTTATTTTCCCTCACAACGTCAAACACGTAAATGGGCATATGCTTAGATGCCAAATCATCATTAGATAATGCCTCCACTATATACACTATCATTTTCGCCCTTTCGCACTACATTTCTCTACGTAGGTATATGGCGTACGCCCGATTTTTGCGTAGAGGAGCAAATTTCTCTACGCAAGATACCTACGCAGAGCTAAAATATGAATATTTGAGATAAGGGACTTGGAGGCATTTTTTCAAATTTGGCTTCTGCTAGATCCTGGCGCAGAAAAAAGAAAAAAAAATCCCTAAAAGCAACAAAGTGGATAACATATTTTTTAAAATCTGCATTTGCCTCTAGTAATAGACTTTATTATTTATCAAAGTTACATGGCAATAAATTTGTTTGTATCATGAGGTTTTAATATACTTTTATTCATGTACATTTCTCCACCAATTTGTTTGATATTAACTCTTTGTTATTATTATTCTCCAAAATCACATATAACTATGGTTATATCTTATTACTATGAGGATATAATCAAATTGGATATAACTATAAGGGTATAACCAAATTGAAAATAATTATACTATATAATCATAGTATATAACTATATAATATAACCATAGTATATAACTATATAATATAATATATGATATAACTATAGAATATAACCAAATTGGATATAACTATAAAATATAATATATGATATAGCCATAATATATAACTATATGATATAACCATAATATATAACTATAGAATATAATATAGGATATAACCAAAGTATATAACTATAGGATATAACGATATGATATAACCAAATTGGATATAACTAAACGATATAACCATAGTATATAACTAAAGGATATAACCATAGTATATAACTATATGATATAACCATAAGATATAACCAAATTGGATATAACTATAAGATATAACCATAATATATAGCTATACGAGATAACCATAGTATATAACTAAATAATATAACCATAGTATATAGCTATAGGATATAACCATAAGATATAACCAAATTGGATATAACTATAAGATATAATCATAGTATATAGCTATACGATATAATCATAGTATATAACTAAAGAATATAACCATAGTATATATTTATAGGATATAACCATAAGATATAACCAAATTAGATATAACTATAAGATATAACCATAATATATAACTATAGGATATAACAATAGTATATAACTAAAGGATATAACCATATTATATAACTATAGGATATAATCATAAGATATAACAAAATTGGATATAACTAAAGGATATAACCATAGTATATAACTATAGGATATAAGATATAACCAAATTGGATATGACTATAAGATATAACCATAGTATATAACTATAGGATATAACCATAGTATATAATTAAAGAATATAACCGTAGTATATAACTATAAGATATAACCGTAAGATATAACCAAATTGATAACTATAAGATATAACCATAGTATATAACTATAGGATATAACCATAGTATATAACTATAGGATATAACCATAGTATATAACTATAAGATATAACCATAGTATATAACTATAGGATATAACCATAGTATATAACTAAAGAATATTACCGTAGCATATAACTATAAGATATAACCAAATTAGATATAACCATAGTTTTATGTGATTTTCGAGAATAATAATAACAAATAATTAATATCAAACAAATTAGTGGAGAAACCTACATGAATAAAAGTATATTAAAACATCATGATACAAACGAATTTATTGTCATGTAACTATAACCCTAATTACTCAAAAACGTCTATTACTAGAGTCAAATGCAGATTTTAAAAAATATATTATTCACTTGGTTGCGCCTACAAAAAAGAAAAGAAAAATTACTTTAAAAAAAATCATGCGCAAGAATATTCGCCTTTTCGCACTATAATCTTCTACGCAAGAATATTAAGTAGAATATATAACTATAAGATATAACCATGGTATAACTATAAGATATGACCAAATCGGATATAACTATAAGATATAATCATAGTATATAACTATATGATACAACCATAGTATATAACTTATATACTATGATTATATCTTATAGTTATATCCAATTTGATTATATCCTTATAGTTATATCCAATTTGGTTATATTTTATAGTTATATGTGATTTTCGAGAATAATAATAACAAATAGTTAATATCAAACAAATTGGTGGAGAAATATACATGAATAAAAGTATATTGAAACCTCATGATACACACAAATTTATTGCCATGTAACCTTGATTACTTGATAACGTCTATTATTAGAGTCAAATGCATATTTTAAAATATGTTATTCACTTTGTTGCTTTTAGGAAAAAAAAATTTAAAAATGCCCCCAAGTCCCTTATCTCAAATAATCACAAATAATCATATTTGAGATATACGCAGGTATCTTGCGTACGCAAGATACTTGCGTAGAGAAATTTCCTCCTCTACGCAGAAATCTGACATACGCTAGATACCTGCGTAGAGAAATATAGTGCAACATTGTGAAAATAGTAGTGTATATAATAGCTGCCATAATGCCACATCATAAATTAAAATTACACCTCATATTTTTATATATAAAAAATATTAAATAATAAGTATATGTTATTATTTTAATACCCCATCTAAAATTTGGATTAATTTGTTACCTTTTAAAAAATTGAGTTATTTTTTACCACATATTCATTATTTTAATTAATTTTCTATTCTTTTGGTAATAAGAAAGGGGATTTTCTGACGTCTTTTAAAAATTTAGTTGTAAAGCGAACATGAAATCAGAAACACGCTCTCCGTACAAAAAGATTTTGAAAACCCTAAACACCCCTAACCATGGCTCCGCCGCCGCCTCTACCAAAATCAGCCCCCAAAAGCTGTGTCCAGACCCCTCAGACCAGAAGAAATTTCTCCCCAGCTTTGCCGGCGAAGATGGTGATGATATCGAAGCTTCGTCTTCGGCTGAAAACCCTAGATCCGAGAACCTGCCGCCGAACGATCTCTTCGCAACTCCTTCTCCGAAGAGAAATCCAACAGTGCTCTGGTGTGGGTATTACCCGACTGGCCAGCAATCAGAGCCATCTCTCAAAAAAGCTCCCCCGATGAAGGTGTGGGATCCGGGCGTTCCCTGTGCTCGCCTCCATCCCCGGAGAGCTGGGCCGTTTGGGTGGCGGAAATGGTGGGGAACGACTCCGCGCCGTGGTGCCTATATTCTTCAATCGTCTCTTGCCTTGAGGTCTTTCCCGCCGATTCTCGAGGTAAGATCTCTTTTCTTCTGGATCTGGAGCTCTGGATCGCTTCTAGGTCAGATCCAGGTGTACCCGTTTCATCCTTGTTTCCTCTTGGCTCCCTGTGCTTCTCTGTCCCTCAGATCTGTTTTTCCATATGCTTCTCCTATGTCCTGCTTTATTTGATCTCGATCAATGATTCCTTGGATCAAGTTAACAATTTGAACAACTCTGTTTATAGTAGACTGATCTCTTTGAACACTGGTTTCTGGACTTTGAAGCCTAGATAGGTTTGGCGGTCCCCTGAGGGATTGTATATCCTTTAGTTTGATATCCTTCCTGCTTTGTTGAACGAGAACAATCTTTTGAACCCTAACCCTCTGAACAATCTTAATGGTAGATACAGATCTTGGATTTTTACTCTTCGGGGTCCTTATTCTGTTTTGACTATCGATTTTCTGAACAATCTAGTTGGCACTATCTTTTGCTGCTCTACTTTTATCTGTTGGGCTTTTTCTTATGCTCAGGATGCCTTGAATATGTTGCAAGATCTTTCAAACCTTGACCGTCTTACCCATCATGTTTCTGATTGGGATTTCAAAGTGTTGTTACTCTTGCCTATCTGCAGGAAGTTGACTACGTACATTGCTTATTTCTGTGAACCCTTTTTTGATCAATACTTGCTTGTGTTTCTAATTCTTTGGCTGACAGATATCCTTGATTTCGAATCTCAAAACTTGACTTATGTTGATTTTTGTGTTGTTGGTTTCCATTTCAATCGGATGCTTGCCTACTCTGTTGATTTGGGAACCGATGATTACATTTACTGGACAAAATGGAGCAAAAACAAAGGTACACCACTTCAACCAGACCAAAATCAGCATGCTTACAAGGCATTTTGGAGTGTTAAATCCACAAAAACTCATTGTAAGAACTACAAGTGTGTTGTATACAAGTTTGAATCTATGTATGATGTTTCTTGGAACATCTCTTACCATATATTGGCCTGTTACATCTGGAGTCCTTTTAGGATACACCAGCAGTTTGAAATCATCAAAATTATATCTAGAGTCCTTTATGGATACACCAGCAAAAACACTTGCCACCAAATGGCCTATCACATATGGAGTCCTTCTTGGATATACCTAAATGATTGGACTAAAATAGAGGATTTCAAACCTCCATTAATCCTGCATCTACTCAATCAAAAACAGATTCATCTTTGGTACATGTCCTGCTATTTAGGAACAAAGTTTTGGAAAAGCAAACAAAAATTAAACCACTATGAAACCAACAAAAAAGAGGACTCTAAAGCTCAACTTAGGTTTGTGCCTATCAATTGCATCAACCAAATTACATACAATAAGACGTCCCCTCAATGTCTTTGGATATGGGGCAAAATGAAAAATGGGTTTTTATGAAGATCACAACATGGAACTGCCGTGGTATTGGAAAGAAAACATTCTGGGAGGATGTTGAATCTTTCTGCAAAATTGAACGTATTCAATTAATTGCACTCCTTGAAACCAGAACAAATAGAGAACCAAGTGAAAAAACCTGGAGAAAAGCGGGATTTGATCAATTCGTTTGTGTCCCGGCTATAGGTTTTTCGGGCGGCATCTGTGTGATGTGGAAAACCTACCAACTTATAAATGAAATCCTAGAGATAGACCATATTGATACTAGATTTGTTAGTATCAAGTACACAAACCTGCTAACAAATGCTAAACTCATGCTTATTATTATATATGCTCCACCAAATGAATCTGGAAAAAATGTGTTCTGGGATGAACTAATTTTGTTCATTAAAAATTGTACCCTTCCATGCGTTGTTATGGGAGACCTAAATGAAATACAAGACCCAATTGAAAAAATTGGAGGTGCAATACCAACCTTAACTAAATTTACAAGACTTCGACACTTCAAAAATGAATGCGAACTTCTGGACACTCCCTTCCAAGGAAACCCCTTTACCTGGCGAAAAAATGCTACAGAAATAGACAATATATATGAAAAATTGGACAGAACACTAATTCATCACCAGATCCTTCAATGGTACCCTGACATTTGTACTAAACACTTTGCTTTTACAACCTCGGATCACTGCCCTATCTCTATTGAGCTTAGCAACACAACTTCCTTCAAAAATCAACCGTTTAAATTTGAAAAAATCTGGATGACCAGAAAAGATTTTAGAAATGTGGTTAAACAAGCCTGGAGAACAAACTATCATGGCTCCAGATTATATAATATGGTATCCAAAACAAAACTGCTCAAAAAATATGCCAAAATATGGAATAAAAACACATTCGGTAATGTTTTCACTCAATTACAAAATATTGAAAGACAACTTTCGGAAATCCAAACCGAGATTTGTACTCACCCTACTAATGACCTCATTAAAAAACAACTACGAATAATTGAAAAAAAAAGAGAAACTACTTTGTTTCCACAAGGTGTTCTGGAACCAAAGAGCTAAAGTCAAACATATTAAGTTGAATGATACGAATGCGAGCTATTTTCACAAAGTAGCAAGTGGAAGAAGAAACAGAAAAATCATAAAAGAAATTAGAACCCAATAAGGAACTATTATAACCGGAGAAGAAAACATTAGAAACGAAATCAGAAATGATTTTATGAAAAGATTTAAAAGTGAAAATCTAAATCAAAGCGTACTACAAAACAATCTGAGTTTAATCCACTCGGAAATCTCGATAGAGGACAATTTAGAATTAACAAAGAACGTTTCCAACGAAGAAATTAAAAAGGTTGTTTTTAACATAGGCTCTGATAAATCTCCGGGCCCTGATGGTATGACATCAGAATTCTACCAGAAGTATTGGGACATTGTAGGCCCCTCTGTAATTCAAGCAGTTAAAAGCTTCTTCCTCTCAGGGAAGTTGCTCAAACAAATAAATCACACATTTATCTCTCTAATCCCAAAATGTGACAACCCAAACTCTACAAACCACTACAGACCGATTAGTCTGTGCTCCACAATTTACAAGATTATTTTGAAAATCTTAACAAATAGAGTTAAACAGACAATGGATAAATTAATACACCCCCTTCAGGGTGCTTTCGTTGCAAATAGAGCCATTCAGGACAATATCTTGATTGCGCATGAAATCTTTCACTCTTTCAAATCGAAAAAAGGAAAGGAAGGGTTTATTGCCCTAAAATTAGATATGAAAAAAGCTTACGACAGAATTGAATGGAACTTCATTTTTCAAACCATGCACAAATTTGGGTTCCATGACAAATTCATCAACTGGATCAAAGAATGTGTTACAACGGTATCCTTCTCAGTCCTTGTTAATAACGGACCAACATATATCTTTACTCCATCTAGAGGACTTAGACAGGGTGATCCCCTTTCCCCTTTCCTATTTATCCTCGGATCTGAAATACTTGCAAGAAAACTACAACAAGCTTCTGAAAGACCTCGAAACCCCCTAGGCTTCAAAATCACACAACAAGGAACAAGAATACCTTTCCTAGCTTTTGCAGACGACATTGTTATCTTTTCAAAAGCTAAACAAGAAAACTGCAAGGAAATTAAGGATATTATAGATGAATATTGCGAAATATCAGGACAGAAAGTCAATTTCCATAAATCGGCTTTTCAAGTCACGGAAAAAGTTACCAACTAAAGGAAATTAGCGATACAAGGAACTCTCACAATTACAAACATGATCTCCCTTGACAAATATCTTGGTTGCCCAATCATCAGTGGTAGAGTCAACTCAAATACTTTTGGTGATATACTCATCAGCACACAACAACAATTAGCTAAATGAAAATCAAACTCTCTCTCCCAAGCAGGAAGAACAACACTAACTAAAGCTAATCTAGCTTCAAGACCAAACTACCTTATGCAAAGTTTCATGCTACCCACCCACACTCACAATGAATTGGATAAGATAAACAGATCCTTATTTTGGAACAAAGATAACTCCTACAAACCACTTATAGGATGGGAGAAGATTTGTAAACCAACACGGCAAGGTGGCCTTGGACTAAGGAAGTCTAAAGATATGAATAAAGCATTACAATTCAAACTTTTATGGAAACTACTGGCAGACCCAAATAACTTTTGGGTCAAAGTAGTCTCTGAAAAGTACCTGAAAATAGAACATTTATTTCATTACGAAAGAAAAGGAAATTGCTCTTGGCAATGGTCCAATATGATCGAACTGCCGGATGAGTTTAAATCTGGACTAATCTGGCAAGTTGGCAATGGCCGAACAATAAAATTCTGGACGGATAACTGGATATCTAAAATCACATTATGTAATACCATATCCACACAGTTAATCCCCAACAAGGATGCCTTAGTAGCAGACTTTATGCTACCAAACAAAACGGGAATAAGGACCTAATAAAACAATACTTGCCACAGAAACTGATGAAACAAATAATCTCTATTCCTATACCTCTGAATGATATCCATGACAGACTTTACTGGGAGTCAAGCAAAAATGGTTGGTTCTCAACGAATTCTGCCATGGAATTAATCAACAAAAACAAGAGATACATTGCTTATGATTCATCTTGGATTTGGAAAATAGACACATACCCTAAACTTAAACACTTTATCTGGAAAATCATTAAAAAATGGATTACCAACCAAAGCCAGATTAGCAGAAAAGGGAGTCTCACTCCCCCCAGGGCTGCATCCGATACAATGCTCCTGCTGAAGACTTAAACCACTTACTGCTCCAATGTAACCATACACTAAAAACAATCGAGAAAATGAACCCTCAGACATGTGCTATAATTAGATCCATTCACATTGGAGATAAAAAAATTACTGAAATAGTTGAGGAAATCCGACAAAAAACTGAGAAAACGCAATTCACACACCTCTTGGTCTCTTGGTGGGGAATTTGGTTTTACAGAAATCAACAGAGTTTTGGAAGAACAAGTGATGATACCAACACAATAAAGGATGTACCAAGTTACATTAAAACCAAATTGAAAATTGGAACAAAACAAAGAACTGGAACCCCGACTGTTTGGAAGATGGCATATATAAACAAAGGCCAATGAAAAATGCGCGTATACTAATAAAGAAATGGAAGAAACCTCCACACAACACAATTAAAATAAATACAGATGGATCGACAAAATCCAATGGAGAATCTAGCTTTGGCTATATCTTCATAAATAACACGGGTAAACCAACCTTCCTCTTCGGAGAAAAATGCAAATATTCAACCGCCCTAAAAACAGAAACACTTGCGGTAAGAGATGCACTAGTTAAAGCCACTGAGTTAGACATTACTGACATTCATCTTGAATGCGATAACCTGACCATCGTTAATGTCCTCAATAAAATCTGGCATTGTCCATGAGATATAGAAATCTTAATTTCTGATATCCTATGTGTTTTACAAATGTTCTCTTCAGTGCAGATTTCTCACGTCTTTTGAGAAAGTAATGCGGTGGCCGATTTCATTGCTAAGACGGTCCAACGACGCTCCTTGAAAGATGTTCGAGCTTGTCCAAAACTTGTAATTTTCATCCACAAGAATGCCATAGACAAACCGTCTTATGTGTGATTTTCAGTCTAATTTTTATCTTATTAAAATAAAATAAAAAGGGATTTTCTTGGGCAGGAAGGGAATTTTATTAGTGTTTGTGCGTGCGCTTGTGGCTTCCCTTCCCTTCCCTCTGCCGAACTCTCACAAATGGCGGCGGCCTTGTCATTTCTCTCAACTGGCGCAAAAGCACACCCCTCTTGGAAATACAAGACGGGTCATGGATTTTATAGGGAATCCGGTTTCAAAGCTCCGACAATGTCGGAGGTGATGCCAAAACCCGGCAGTTTCAGGTCGAAATTTTCCCGGGTTGTTGCTTTTGCTGCTAGTACTGGAAATGCAGTCTCTCCCTCTTCCAACCCTCCATCTCTGCTCGCCGCTCGCTCCCAGTACGCTGAATCTTTATATTCACCAACTGACATTTTCAACTATCTGATTTACTGTCGTTGTATATCATTTAGCCAAATTTTACGATTTCTTTACTTGAGTTGAGAGCTTTCATGCGCGCTTGATTAATGTTGTTGATTTTTTCTGATTCATCCTGAGACATTTGTTTTCAAATAGAACTGCTTGGAGTTTTTTGTAGTTCAATATCATTCCTTTGGAGATTGTAAATGCTTAATTTCTTGTCTTCTTTTTTTAATCTACTGATCAGCATTCTTAGTTAACAAGTACACACAATACTAGCAAATTTGATGTATCTGGCCTTCAACAGAGTGAAGCGACACACCATATCTGTCTTTGTGGGAGACGAGAGTGGAATTATCAATAGGATTGCTGGCGTGTTTGCTCGTAGAGGATATAACATTGAATCCCTAGCTGTTGGCTTGAACAAGGACAAGGCTCTATTTACCATAGTTGTCCTTGGGACTGAAAAGGTTTTGCAACAAGTTGTGGAGCAGCTTCATAAGCTTGTAAATGTTTTGAAGGTTGTGACTATTCCCCATCTTCTCTATTTCTTTGAATCACCTTTTTCTTTCTTATTATCTTATCCGAAGTGGAGATTTCTGGTTGCATTTGAAGCTACCTGAATGATTTTATTTTCATCATGCATATACTATATGTTGGTTTGAATTTTGTGTATAAGGTTGAAGATATATCTAAAGAACCACAAGTGGAACGGGAGCTTATGCTTATTAAGCTCCGTGCAGATCAAACAAATCGAGCTGAGGTATTACATTTCACCTTTATTCTCGGCAGTTTTTGCATATTTTTGTATAGCTAGGAGGAAAATGTGAGGGATTTTTCCATTTTCTGGTATTGTATGTCATCCATAGTACGTATTTCAAAGTTCAGTGTTGTCCAGTAAGGCAGTCAGTATTGTGGTAGCTTTTTCTTGTGTGGTTGATAAATTTGGTGCAAAGTGAATTTACAGGTCTTCAATTGATTGCATCGTGTTTTGTCTGGTGATTATGACCATTTTCTTTTCCTTCCTATGTTAAATGTTATTAGATGATGTGGTTAGTGGACATCTTCAGAGCTAAAATTGTTGACACTTCAGCAAACTTCTTGACAATTGAGGCAAGTTATCTCTTCCTTCCGCATCATTTACCTTGGAATGCCACTATTTTGAATGTCTGATTTGATGGAGAAGATATGCTCTTGGAATATCCTAATAGTGTCTCTTCATTTTGTAGTTGATGTTATTAATGACTCTCTTTCAAATATTAGAAGTTCAATGAGATCGATCCTTGGACTATATTCTATATATCAGTATATAATTTTGTTAGTTGCATAGTCCAGACATTTTAATCTATCATGTTTTATTTGAGTTATTTCTACTAATGTTTTTTTTGAGTTTATAGGTGACTGGAGACCCTGGAAAAATGGTTGCCATTCTTAGAAACGTCAGAAAATTCGGAATACAAGAAATTGCAAGGACTGGAAAGGTTAGGTCTTATGAATCATGGTTCATGTTGTGGCTGTTGAAATTATGTTGCGTACTTAATTGGTGTTGGTGCATTTAGATTGCTTTAAGGAGGGAAAGGATGGGTGAATCAGCTCCCTTTTGGAGATTTTCTGCTGCATCATATCCAGATCTTGCAGGGAAAGAACCTGTCGACACTATTTCGGAGCCTCCGAAACGTTTCAAAGGCGATGCAATTTCGTCATCAAGGGTATGTGAACTCTCATTGTCCCATAGAGAGACTTAAAGAAAAAGTTGTACTTGATTACAGCATGTGGACTAGCTGGAACTGCTCATTACAGGTTATACCAGCTAGCTCGTTCTGCGAATATTAGCTACTTATAACTTGTTGGTTTCACCTTGTTTGGATGATGGAAATTGAAATCCTCAACATCTCTTTTGAATCTACTCATAAGTCCCATCTCTCTCTGTGACATTTATCTGCAATTATCTAGAAATCTGACTGGTTGTTCTGTAGATGTATGGAAACAATAAAGCGGACTTAGAACAAGGGTACCAGTTGTCGATTGTATAACCTATTTTATATACTAGGCTTTCATCATTGCTGAAGCTATTCTTTTTCTCCTTTGAAGGGTGATGTGTATCCTGTGGAGCCATCTGATAACTCGTACATGAATCATCGTGTACTTGACGCACACTGGGGTGTTCTGAATAATGAAGATGTAAGCAGGCTGAGAACTTCTTTCGTCTTGTTTCTGAATATTCATTCGACAATTGACATTAACCGAATTTTCTACTTGCCTGTAAAAAAACATTTTCCTTCACACCCTCAAAAGGTTTTTAGCTATCTGAGTTGTGACAACAAGTCTCCCCTTTGTCAATTTAACTTTCACCCTCCTACTTTATACAATTTTTTTAAACTTTGGAATATCTTCAAAGTTTGAATGTATAAGAGCTGAATATTGCAGCTGCACCATTAGCTTTTTCCATATGTAAGCTATAACATGTTTGTTTTAATGCTGTAGTCAAGTGGGCTTAGGTCACACACGTTATCGATGCTTGTAAATGACAGCCCTGGAGTTCTCAATGTAGTCACAGGAATAATTTCCCGTAGGGGTTATAACATCCAGGTTGGTTCTTTTCTTCATTACAAATATGTCATTTTCACTTTTCCATGCTGGATTCTTTCTCATCTCATGCGAGCATCCATTTATGACTATGATGTGTCCTCGGTTGTCTCTACATCTTAAAGAGTCTTGCAGTCGGGCCTTCTGAGAAGGAAGGTCTTTCTCGTATTACAACTGTCATACCTGGAACCGATGAATCAATTGGCAAGTTGGTTCAGCACCTTCACAAATTGATAGATCTTCATGCGGTTAGTTCCACTGCAAATGATGTGTTAAAACACGTATTTGAAGCAAAATTATTTGTCTAACAAGCAAAATGGGGATGTTTCAGGTTCAGGATCTTACGCATATTCCATTTGCAGAACGGGAGCTTATGCTGATCAAGGTAGCTGCTAATACAGCAGCTAGAAGAGATGTCCTTGATATTGCAAACATCTTCCGCGCAAAAGCTGTCGATGTATCTGATCATACTGTTACTCTCCAGGTGAACATGATTTCAGAAATTTAGCAAATGGAGATCCATGTTTGCGATTAGTATTGATTCTCACAAAGTGATCTGTATACTTGCAGCTTGCTGGGGATATTGATAAGATGGTTGCATTGCAGAGGCTGTTGGAGCCCTATGGCATCTGTGAGGTCCGCATATTTCTCTTCCAATATCAAATGATATCATCTGAGTTTCTGTGGAGTATTCTTGTGACAGTACAACTTTGATATTGTTTCTTCAATCTTGGGCCATATTCTATTATATTAATTAAGTTCAGGGGGCAATATGACAATTACAAACTGTCAAGGCACAGGTCTTGGATTAGAATGTTAGAGACTACGAGAATAAATTTTCTTATGTACTTAACTGTTCTTTTGGTTATGTGATAAAATTATCTTGATCCTCAACGTTTTTTCATTGGAGGGTGAGCGTGCTATATTCCGTTTTAATATTTCATTTTGACAATCCATCCATTACCAAACAGGCAAACATGTAGCTATGAAAGAATTTACAAGTTTTCATATGAAATGATAAAATAATATATTCCTTGGATACTGTTCGTTTCATTGCATTTTAGCTGACTCTTTCCTGTTTGCCTCCTTTACTTTGGGGGTCAAAGGTGGCTCGGACAGGAAGGGTGGCATTGATCCGTGAATCAGGCGTGGATTCCGCCTACCTTCGTGGATTCTCTCTTCCTTTGTAAAGCAATGGAGAAGAGTGCCTAGTTGTGATACTGTGTAAACTTTTCCTCTTCATACCCTATGCCACTCTACCTTGAAATCTGAGTAGCAAAGTGTTTGTATCCAAATTCCTTGTGCAGTTGCTGATGTCTGAAAGAGATAATGTTTGAGGTTACCCCTCTCTACCTTGGAGAAATTGTGTCGTCGGAATCGATTGTTAAATATCCTAGAAACGATAAAGATTGTCGCATCAGATGGCTTCTGACTTTGGCATGTATCAATTACTAAATGCGGATTTCATTTCTGTTTGTTGTAATGTAATAACACCCGAGTACTAGACCAGAAAATGATCCCTGTTTTGTTGTATTAAATTTGATTTGAAGGGTGTGCATTGCACTAGAAATAACTGTTACCCCTTGCACCTGCGGATCTAGAACATCTCCTTTCGAGTTCAAAGACTTATAAAAAATTATTATAAAAAATTAAAATATATGACACAAGAAATTCATTATAAAAAATTGCCGATAACGACTCTTCAAGCTATAAAGGGGTAAATTTTTATAGATTTATTTAATGTAATCTTTTAAGCAAATGTAGATATAGATTTTGGATCTGGTAAAACAACTTCTTAGGATAAAATGGAAGTATAAATGAGAGCCATTTGATTAGAATTAAAATAATGGTCCATATTAAAACTAAAAGGATGTAAATTAATATAATGGACTGCCTATATACCAAATTATTTATTCTTCCCATAATTTTAGGGATTTTTTAACCCAAATCTTCTTCACCTTCCCTTTTAAAAACCGTCTCTCTCGTTTACTCCACCAACTGATCTACATCAATACTCCCACCGAACTCTCATTTACTCCACCGCTCTCTTTCCGTTCGAACAGCGCCACCGCCGTCAGACTGGCCGGCCTGGAAGAGCGACGACGAGATCGAGAGCCGCTGGCCGCCGACGGAGTGGAGGATCTATGCGAATCACGGTCCACCAAGCAGTACGAGAACGAAGTCGCTTTGATCTGAGAAGTGAGCGACAACGGGCCGCCTCCGAGGCCTTAAAGACCGGCAGCGCCGACGAAGAGGCCCTCAGTGTCATGTCTGCACCCGATCACGACTCGATTAACCGCGCCGACGAAGAGGCCAACGTTTCCGTGGCAAATTCGCCGACAGTGTGGGATCTGTCCCCGTAGGAAACCTGGTACCGCTCCGGAGCTTCTGAACGACTTCTAATGAATCAGAAGGTAATTGTGGAGAAAAAGTAAGTTTCTTTTATTTGCCTATGATTATGAGAAGATTGAAGATGATAATTTTGAATGTTTGTAGAACCTTATCTTTTATTTGCCTATGATTTCATATTTTTCTAGATGAAGACCTGGTACCGCGCCGGTGTGGGATCTGTCCCCGTAGGAGACATGTTTCCACTCTTCATCAAAGTAAGTTTCTTTTATTTGCCTATGATTTCATATTTTTCTAGATGAATTTCCTCTTACATGGTAATTTTGAATTAATGTTTGTAGAATCATAAAAGCTGCATTACAATTCCTACTTGATTATGAGAAGATTGAAGATGATAGTGATAGTGATGATTCAAGCAGTGAAGATGAGTTTGTACTTGGTGCTAAACTGTTGTGTAAAGTTTGTTGCTTATTATATGAATATAAGTACAGTTTATATGAATATCGCCTAAAGCGATATGAATATGCGTACACGTAACGTGAATATCGAATATCGATATTATTGTTCTTGAATATTTGTACTCGATACATTAATATCATTCCATCATAAAATATTGACTATTCGTACAAAGTACGTGAATATCATAAAATATTGAATGAATATCGCTATTATGGTTCATGAATATGTATGTGTTGTACATGAATATCATCTCATCATCTCATCATAATCAGTTTACAACCAACCAGGTTATTCAAAATTGGATATGCGATATTCACCAAATACAAAGAAAAAGTTTCAAAAATCATGAATCGATTCCAAAAGATTGAAATTAACAAACGAATATCAATACAGTTTGTATGAATATCGCCTAATTTCTATAACCGATAATCATCATGTGCGAATTAAACTCTGAATATCGATACTGTTTTAATGAATATCGACTACTATTTTTATGAATATCGATTTAAAAAGTACGTGAATATCATAACATTTTGAATGAATATCGACTACTGTTTTTTTTTACTATCAATCGGGTTGCAGCGTTTTAGGAAAGAGAAAATATTGTGTTTTCTCTCTCATCTAACAACTTCATTTATTATATTTTCCTAATTAAATAATTGCCTTATTAGAGTAGATTTGATGGTTACACCCCTACCATATCTATTGTAAGGCCTAATCATCCAACCATCCATCACCATTAATCCAACGCTCCAGATTAATACTTTCGTTTTATCATAACTCTCATTTTACCGGAGCGTTCCTCTGTAGATATAATCTATATATCTATATATAGGGTGCGGTTCTGGTGAGAACCACTCCCTAAGAGGGAACTAAGAACCACTAAAAACCATCCACGTAGCAAACTGCTAGTAGCTACTAACGTGCGCGTGTAAACTGAAGAAAAAAAAACAAGCGCTCCTGTGAGTTCATCGACCTCCCACAAACCTGCATCCAGAAGGAAGAGTGATCAGGGCCACCACAGTATACTCGTCCAGTTCGGCGCCTTCTTCGCCGAAGCCACCGCAGCTTTCTAGGAGCTCGTCCATGCATACGAGGTCCTCTCCGACTCCAGGGAGCGTGAGTGATACGACTCCTACCGCTCTCAAATTCTTCTCTCCGGCTCCGAGGCCGCCTCGTTGCAATAGTCCGACGCCTCTTGTAAACCGCCTAGGTTCATGCCATCACCGAGAGCCCCAGACTTGTTGCCCAATCCGTTCTGTCCTCAAAAGAGAAGGGAGAAAACGCTGAATTTCTCGCTGGAAATCTCACCCCTGGCGAGCAATCGCCCGAATTCGCCGGAAATCGTTCCGTTCTGTCCATTGGTTGCTTCTGGTGCTGAACGCAGTGGCAATCGACCGTCATTCTTAGGCGACGTCATTTGTGAGAAATAGCGAGGCATGAATGCAAGATGAAGGTGATGACTGTGTGCAAATTGCAAATGTGTGACATGAATTGAAATTAGGCCTTTGACTAAAAAAATAAAGAACCCACATTGTTTTCCTACCTGCTCCAAATATGAAGTGATTGCCTTCATTCAATTTATCGAGAAATCGGTACATGAACTAACGTGTTTTTGAACATGAAGTAATGTTCAAGCTCATGACCATGAACATTCACGATAACGACCACCATGAACTTTCATGCTCATTACCATGAACTTTCATGCTCATAACCATGAACCTTCATACTCAAGAGCACTAACTTGGTTAACCCTCCTAACCATGAACATTCATGCTCAAGACCATGAACTTTCTTGCTAATTACAATGAACATTCATGCTCACGACCATGAACTATCATGCTCGACACCATGAGCTTTCATGATCACAACCATAAACATTCAAGATCATAATCATGAACATTCATACTCAAGAACACTAACTTGGTTAACCCTCCTAACCATGAACATTCAGGATCACGACCATGAACATTCATGCTCAAGACCATTAACTTCCTTGCTAATTACAATGAACATTCATGTTCACGACCATGAACTATCATGCTCAACACCATGAACTTTCATGATCATAACCATGAACATTCAAGATCATAACCATGAACATTCATACTCAACAACACTAACAGTTTGCCAAGGCTAATTTTGATTGAAACAAACTGAACGATTGTGATAAACACCAAGAACTGTAATGTGCCAACACCACAAACAATAGTCAACTGCATCAACCTAAATTACATCAAACTATAAAAGATCAAATTTTTTCAACTACATCAACCTAAAGTAACAAACTGTCATACTACAACACTACAAAACACATGAGCTAAACATCAAGGTTCTTTCTTTTAAAGATCCTCTCTTTTGGAAGAGATGAAATGGCATTCTTCACATGTTCGACCAAGCGGTTGTGGTTGCTTATCAGGATTGCACTGCACGTTTCCATTCGTACTGATTTAGCATGACAAGACGCTGAAAACTACAGAAAAATGGAAATCGAGTAAGTTAGGGTTTCATACTCGGTTTTCCGGTGACCAAAGCTTCAACTCCTTGCCAGCCGGAATCAGTAGACATTGTAGAGAAGTGGTTGTCTTCAAAAAGGCGCGGTGAAACGATGAAATTAGAGTAGATTGGAGAGCGAAATGGAGACGATTCGAGAGCGAGATGGAGAACAGTCGAAAACTGAGGGAAAATGGCGGTTCCAATTCTGAACCAATTTGATCGGGGAGGGAGGCGAGCGCGCGTGTTGAACCGCGAGTAGCTTCTGCAGATAAAAAATGTCTCTCAACGCACGCATATCCGAGCCGTCCGATCGTCATGAGATCAACGGTCCACCTTTTTTCTCAGTTCTCTCTTGTATTTTTGTTCTTATATGATGCTCTTCCCTGCGGTTCTTGTGAGAACCATTCCCTAAGAGAGAACTAAGAACAAATCACAACCATCCATGTAAGTTAGTTGTAACAAATGGTAGGCGCGCACGTGTAAACCTAAAAAAAAGGAAGAAAAGAAAAGAAAAGAAATGTAGCGCTCAAGTTTGTTCATGGACAGTAACCAATTAGTTCAAGGATACTTAAATAACAGTTCATGGACTTTTTCTCTCAACTGTTTTCAGCCTTTTACATCCATGTTCAAGGACATAAGTACAAACGTTCAAGGATACTTAAATGACAGTTCATGGACTTTTTCTCTCAACTGTTTCCAGCCTTTTACATCCATGTTCAAGGACATTAGTACAAACGTTCAAGGATATTTAAATGACCGTTCATGGACTTTTTCTCTCAATTGTTTACAGCCTTTTACATCAATGTTCAAGGACATCAGTACAAATGTTCAAGGATACTTAAATGACAGTTCATGGACTTTTTCTCTCAACTGTTTTCAGCCTTTTACATCCATGTTCAAGGACATCAGTACAAACGTTCAAGGATACTTAAATGACAGTTCATTGATTTTTTCTCTCAAATGTTTCCAGCCTTTTACATGCATGTTCAAGGACATCAATACAAACGTTCAAGAATACTTAAATGATAGTTCATGGACAAGAGATACTTAGATATGTTGTAATCCTTATACTAAGTATCCAAAATTTACTACCCTAGCTTTTATCTAGATTCATGCAGGAGCCGCTTTGGTGTAAGACTTACGCAAAGGAAACCCGTTGTATCTCACTTTACACGAATCATTGAAAAAACGATGCTCAGAGATTACCCTATCAAATATTCAAACTCATTCTGAAGTACCTAGAATTTCAAAACACTATATGATTGCACATACGCATTCAAGGTCATGAATCATGAATCAAGTAAATATGAATTGCAAAATCGTATATAATCGTTTTTTTTATGAGCAAAATTGCAATTCCTCTTCGCCGCCGCCACGTCATCGTCTGTCGCTTGCAACTCCACCTGCGGTGCCCATCGCCTCCCCTACCCCTTCGGCTTCTCCGCAGCCTGCCCCATCCCCCTCCTCTGCACTCCACAAACCTCAATCCAATTAGGCGCCGGCGCCGGAGGGTTCCCCATCCACGCCGTCACCGCCGACAGCATCCTGATCTCTCTGAAACCGAGCTGCAGTCGCCCAGTCGACTCGCTCCGACGACTCTTCTCCCCCAATTTCGCCCCGACTCGCCGGAATGCCTTCCTATTGAGGAATTGCAGCCGCCCGTTCTCCACCTGCACGATCCCCACCACTCTGGCCGAAGGAGGTGGAGAATGGAATCGAAGCCATCAACGGTTGCCAGATCGATGAGGAAGGAGAGAGAATGAGGAATGGCTTGGAGGAGGTGGTGAGGAGGAGTGGAGTGGAAGGTGAAGGCGAGATCGTACGACGTCGTTCGGGAGTCTGCAAGTAGTTGGAGGAGGTGTTGCCCCAGCCGTCCGATTGATTTGTGATAAACGATCTAGGCAATTTCTTAGTTATCTCCTAATATATTGTTCTTATATGAAGGCTCTTCCTCTATATATATATATATATATATTAAAGCAAAGGAATATAACGTTTTTTTGATGCAAATGTTGCATCAAAAAATATATATAAAAATATATTTTAATTTGTGGTGAATTCACTTTTTTTTTAATTAAAATATATTTTAAATTATTTATATTAATATTAAAACAACCAATTCAAATCTTAACAAAACAAATCTCAACAAAACAAAATTTCCAATTTAAACTACAATTATTAATTAGCATATAAAAATATATTGATTTTGATGCAAATGTTGCATACTATAACTTTTTTTCCCCAAATTTTATCTTCAAAATTATTGTTAACACCTTCCCAAATTTTGTTTTTCAAAATTATTGTTAAGACTTATTTAATTTTATAGTTCGAACTTATAAATTTATCATTTTTCTTAAAAAAATATATTATAATAAATATATATATATATTTGTAATCATGTAAACATATTTCATATTTTAAATATCTAATTTGTAAAAAAATTAATATTGCTACAAATCAGTTAAAACACCATTCTTTTAATATAAATTATTATGTTTCTTATAAAAAGAAATTAATTAAATTTTAGTTCTTCAATATTTGATTTGATTTATTTTTTTAAAAAGATGAATTTTTAGTAATGAGAGTAACAAAATATTAAGTTTGATCATGTTTTAAAATCACACTCTAATATATATTAAAACGCTAACAAATCGAACAAAATAATCATATACTATTTTTGTGGAACTGATCAATAATATTTGTAACAAATCTCTAATATTAACATTGAGCCAAAATCATAGATTTTTAAATTATAATTTCACCATTCAATGATTGTTCATGATCATATGATAATTAATATATTTTCAAGAAAGAGCATATGAAAATTATCTAAAAAAGTTTTATGGGTTACATGAAATTGTTAAAAAAAGTCAAAATTGAAAATATACAAGATTAGTTGTCTAATTTTGTCTTTTTTTAATTGTTATTTATTAGGTTTGTTTTCGACTAATCAATAATATCTTTTGTGTTTAGTGAAAGAATATATGTAAAATTCTTTCATTAATATGTTGCAGCTACAGAAGTACAGAACCATAGTATCTATAACTATATATTAAACCTTACTCTTTTTGAGTTACTAGAGCATTTTCAGGCTTAGGTTGTTTAGGTTTGATTTTTTTTGATTTTCCATTTATTATTATCCTTTTTAATAACTTTGTTTTATTTTTAAATTAATCAAATTTAAACTCTAAAATTCTATAAAATCTTAAACAAATCTCATCAAATTGACTTTATTCTTTAAAATAAATTAGTTTTTTTTTTTTAAATACGTATGAACTAATCTAAGCCTTATATTTGTTAGTATATTAAATTTCACATTCATTTTCTATCATGAAGTTTATAATATATAATTATTTTAACTTGATATCAGGGTCATACAGAGTATTCATAGTCAATATAAAAATAGATGATTTTTTTTTACAAACACGGTGACACTTAAGATAATTTTAATAATTTATTATGATAATGTTATTTCTTAACCGTAAATTATTAATATGAATTATTTTGATGCTCTTAACAAACTTTACTTTTTTACTTATATTTTACCATTACTAATACAAAATCCTTCATAAATGTCGATGTGTTAATTTAAACTAATAAGTTTCAAAATCTTAAATTACTGACCTCATCAAATACTACGAGATCTCCCTAGCATCAACTTATAATTTTACTTCTCTAGAATTTTTGTGCTAACAAATCTATGGACTTTTATTATTACTCATTTTAGAGCTCCTCATGGAGAGGCATCTCGCTGACCTTTCGGCCTCACATTGAATGTGTCTACATGTCGGACTCTAGAATTGTCACATCTTCCAACTTTTACAAAAAATAAAGCAATAGATATCACCTTAATATTTTATTACATCGTAAACTATCATATATTTCATATTTTTAAGCAAATAAAAATAGGTATATATTGAGGCAATCATTTTACATATATTTAATATATCAATATTTGTTAGCAAATATCTTAATTAGCAATAATTGATGGAGATATTTGAAATCAAATTTAGAAATTGCATATATTTGTTAAAAAGATCTTAATATTTGTAGTATAATTTACAACTATATCACATCTCTCAATTTAATATTGTTGATAAAAAAAAACTATGTTAATTTAAATTTACAAAATTATGATTTTTTTTTTTAAAAGTTTTTAAAAGAGGGTAAAAAAACTAAGTAAATACTAAAGAACTAAGAAAAAAATCCCTAAAAGGATATTAGTATACTTTGAAATCTATGAGGAGGCTCATCAAAATCAATATAATCTATATACATATTCAATTCATCCTCTTTCGAGTCACCATAACTCTTTTGGACCCACTTTATTTATGTGCGAGAGTATGATTTTTGTTTGTTTTTTAATTCGTTATTATATCCAATTACATAGAAAATTTTTAATAAATAAATCTTAACAAAATGAGTGCCAACAAATCATAAAAAATTGACTTTTTACTTATATTCTAATATTATTTATTTAATTAAGCAAAGTGTTTTGATTTGATTTGATTAGTTGAGATCTCATTATTAATTATTATTACATTAATATTTTAATTAGATTTTTTTATACGACTATAATTTCACGATCTTTATCAAGTCATATGCCGAGCTTCAACTAATGTTATGGAAATTAAATTTTGTATGTTCAAGTAAATTTAAATCAAGCTAACTATAAAATAACTTATATTGATAATGTAATACATCAAATACTTTTTTTCTATTTAAAATTTATTATGTATTTTTGTTTTCACGATCTCATCAATTCCATACGATAAAAGAGAAAGTGAATCAAATGAGTTGGGTCGGAAACCATGCATCCAAAATCCCGTATATATAAATACTCTCACAAATTTAACTATATACAACTTATGATTAATATTGTACTTCCTTTTCATAACACAATCAAATTATTCATTTCTCAACTCATCTTAATCATAATAAGCTTTTTTGACATGTAAAATTGTAGTTTTTTCTTCATTCTTTATACGTTAGTCACTTCTTTTAGCAAATTTTCAACAAATTAATCTTAATAAGATTTTTATAGTGTTTCGGGTAGGGCTGTGCAAATTCGGACCGAACCGGACCGGGGGAATTACGGTCCGGTCCCCGGTCCAAATATTTCTAAAATTCCGGTTTCGGTCCGGTCCGGACCAGATGGACCGTTTTTTTAATTTTTAAATTTTTTTTTTATGTATTAATATCTCATAACACTATTAAAAACTAATTTCTACTATAAATATAAATTAATAACAAAATATATTGTCTAATAATATACACAATAGGTATAAAAATAGGAAAAATAATTAAAATTTAATTTATATAAAACAAAAAAAATAAAAAAATACGTATACCGGTCCATTTCGGTCTCCGGTCTAAGGATTGTAAAAATTCCGGTCCGGTCTGGACCGGATGCACAGCCCTAGTTTCGGGTATTATTTTTATTCTAGACATCGAACAAAAGTTATAAATTTAATTATTTACTTGATGTGAGAAATGTGTTTATTGTTCATGATATAAATTGTTTTGTTCGTGTTCTTAAGTTGCTTACATTTTCTTGAACAACAATTCTTAAGTTATGGACTAGTTCATATAAAATTTCAACTTCTACTTAAACCAAAAAACAACTAAAGGATGCGGATCCGGTGAGAAAGGGAGCTTAGGTGAGAAATAATAGGATGTGCATATGGGCCATTTGATCCAAAGAAACTAAAGGCTCAGGTTAAAAAAGCCAAAAAAACGCAATAATTCGGCACAATCGAATTTCATTTTTAAAAAAACGTATTTTGGGGGAAAATACGGGCGGTGCATGCATATGCGTTTTTTTTTAATTCGCTAGCACATACAATACAAAAATCATGCACATACAGGCAAAATCTATGCATTTTTTAACTCGTCCACTTAAAGTCAAATGAAATACAAACTTGTGTACATTTCAAGGGTAAGTTTTTTGCATGTATGTGCATGAGTTTCCACTGAACAAAGACAAACAAATATTCATGCACATATAAACACAATCTCGTGCACATTCTAAAAAAGTGCATTGGTTTTTGTATGTATTCGTGTGTTTCTCTTATACAAAGTCACACATACAGTCATAATATGTGCACATACATGCACAACCTTGTGCACATTCCAAGAAGTACATAAGTTTTTACATATATGTGCATGGGTTTCCACTTAAATAAAATCACACATACAATCAAAACTTATGCACATACAAACACAAATTTGTGCACATTTTAGGAAGCGTATAAGTTTTTGTCTGTATGTGTATGAATTTTTACTTACACAAAGTCACATACATTTTATTTCTAGAAAATATGTAAGTGGAAAATCATGCACACCTAGTATAAATTACATGCACATACAAGTATAAAGGCATGCACTTTAAAAGAAATACACATACAGTTCAAAACTCATGTACATTTTAACCTAGAAAAACAATGTACACAAGTAGAATTTAGATGCACATACAAGTCCAAATTCATGCACACACAACCCAAAATCTATGCACATCCCATATCCTGTGCGCGTGCGTGTCCTTTTGAAGTTATTTCAAATATACGCGTTTTTTTTTTAAAAAAACGGCTGTGTCATTTATTATTCTCATTCTCACTTTAACCTTTCCCAACAACTAAAACTCACAAATTTTGGACGAAACTAGAGGCGGTGGGCGCAGCGAACTGGTTAGCGGTGGGCGTCAGGCGGCGGGGGGACGAGAGGAGGCGTCAGACTGTTGGAATTTCGCCGGAGACTTGGAGTTGGAGGTTGATTGGTGCGGCTGTGCGTGCGGGTGACTGAAAAAAGAGGCAGAGGAGTTTTAATAAAGACACACTTTTCTGAATAAAAAAGAGTCACGTGAGTTTTAAATTTTTTATTGAAACGACGTCGTTTTTGACACTTTTTTTTAAAAAAACATTGAACATCTGGTCGTTTTCTCCGCGGCTCCAGTTCAGATATGCATGTTGTTCGCACTCGCCTTCAATGACGCGGGAGGTGGGGGGCTCAACGGTCCAATAGGCTTCTCGCCGGAGGTAAGCGGGGGCGACCACCCCCCTAGCCGCCCTTGTAGATCTGCCATTGGCGCCACGTGCCGTGAATGAAAATGGAATTATCTACTTCTTGTTTTAAGACGGGTAACGTTTCATTCAAAATCTATCTTTTTCCCAGTCTTACAAATATTTTAATTCTGGCAAATGATGACGATATAGCTCCACTGGAACATGACCATAGTCAGGAATATGTCGAGGCATAAGATGTGTGACATTGTTACTCGTTCTACGCGTTTGAGCAAGAGAACAAGGAAACAACATACAAAGTATGTGTAACATTGTTACTCGTACTCCGCACATGAGTAAGAGAACAAGGAAACAACATGCAAAGAGATAAATTGATAGAATATAAAAGACCTAAGAACGTCAAATTAGTATTATTAGACTGAAGATATGAAACCATGCCAAGGCGTTAAATTTACAGCTTGTTGTTACTTAGGACTTTTGCTCAAGTTCATCCCTTATATAGTACTCCCTCCGATCAAAAATAAGTGTCGTTTTAGCCTTGGACACGATATTTAAGAAAAATATTAAATACACCTAGAATCTTACATTTTTTCTCAATCTTCCTTCCTAATAAATAATCACTATACTCTTGAGCCAATGAATGGACAAGAAAAGTCAACAAAAACAAATTCCAACAACTATTCTTTTAACTCAATCTTAATTAATTGCCTAGAAATCCTAAAACGACATATAAAATTGATCAAAATTCAAGTGCTAAAACGACAGTTATTTTAAATCGGAGGGAGTATAGTTTTTCTATGTCAAATGTCAAGGCTTATTGAGAAGAAATTGGTATGTCCATTTTCGTGATGTCTTTGGTGAAGGAATTGTTTCTGATTTTCGGCTTCCTTATCCTTTTCTTTCCATGTTGGATTGTATTTTTAATAAGATACTTGTTTGTGTGTTTACCGTTTGCTTTATGATTATGTAAGTGACGCAAACTGCACATCTAAACCCAATAATTCACCTTTAAGACGGTCCTATGCGTTTTCGGACCTCTCTGAACCTTACGAGATGCTCTGGAACCATTGAATATGTATATAGAGTTTTGGAGACTAGCAGAGTAAGATAGAGAAGTCCAAAGCGACCTGAAGCGAGCAGAGTCACCGGAGCAACCAAAGTCATCCAAAATCAGATGACTAGAGTGAGCGAAGCCTTCTAGAGTAAACTAGAGTGAGGAAGATTAGAGGCTCTTTAGAACTCCATAAGCGTAGAATACTCTAGAATTCTTGTGAAGAGAGGCTTGCCTAAAAATAACAGTCCACCCCATCATTTTCATCCATCCAAGCATCCAATACACAAGCTATCATATTGTAAAGCTCTCTTCAAGCAATAAAACATTTTTCCCGCAATCTTTTCGGTTGTCTTAGCTTTCTTAGCCATCCTTTTAGTTGCTTTCGCAAGACTTATCCTTCCACTAGCTTCGAGGGAGGTCGAGTTGTCGCACGGTAACCAGATGAAGTTTGTCGTTTCGTTTCATAATAGGTTGAGCTATCTCTGCCCCAATCCCATGACTATTAAGCCCTTACTTTTTTATTAATAAAATTACAAAGAGTCCTACCTCTTTTTAAAGAAAACAAATTTCAATCTAAAGTAGATATGTCAACTAGGTCGGACGAGTTGGGTTCGCCGTTCGCGTCAAATCAGGTTTGGGTCAAATCGGGTTCGTGTTGATCGGGTCGTTAAAATTTCTGGATTGATTGGGTCAAAATCAAACGGGGTTGTTCGGGTTCTGGTTGACCCAACAATTAAAAGTGTCCCTTTTTTATGATTATTATAATAATAATTATAAGAGAATGAATCATATGAAGATGGGACTTATATGAGAAGTGAGGATGTCTTCAAGCCCTTTGATGGAAATAAAATAAAGGGTTAGGATCATTTAGGGAGTTTGAGCGGTCAACATGGCATGTCAAACCAATCACCGCCGATCAACACAAGACTCCGTCCGAAGTCCGACGTTGACCCGTCAATTTTTTGTTTGTTTTTCAACCCAAATGATTTTTACCCACTTTTTTCCCCATTTTCAAGCCAAAAAAAATATGCAGGTGTGTTCATAAAAATTCGCGTTGGTTAGATAAACACTCGTTTTTGTACTAAATATAACCATATTGCGCACGTGTAGAAAACGTGTTCTGTGCCCAAGGCACGGACAAAGAAAGTGTACTCGTGCCCAAGGCACAGACAAAGAAAGCGTGCTCGTGCCCATATGATCAGATATTCGATCAAATATTAAAAATAAATAGTAGGTGCGCACGCTTTTAAAAAATATCAAAAAAAATAGCACACTTGAAATGCGTGTCTAAACCCTAAAAAATATTTAAAACAATAATAATAAACAATTAAAAAATAATTAAAAAATCATAACTTCATTATCGTATAAATATCGGTTATACTTAGTATACTATATTCCTAAACTCATTATCGTACTATTCGAATATTAAAACGCTATGATTTTCATACCTTATAATGCTTGTAACCCATAGGGAGTCCATACCTTGTTTCGTCTTGTTTCAGTGTCTTGAAGGACCCTAAATCACATACCATAAAAACTCTAGGGTTTGTTGGGTTTGGGATATTGAAACCCTATGATTTTGATACACTATAATGCTTGTAACGCATAAGGGGTCCATACCATATCTCGTCTTGTTTCGGTGTTCCGAAGGACCCTAAATCTCATACCCTAGAAATCATACGTTTGCAAGGTTTGGGATTTAGGGTTATCAAAACCCTATGATTTTTATACCCTATAATGCTTGTAATACATATGGATTTCATATCATATTTTGTCTTGTTTCGGTATCCTTTTCTTGTAAACCATTGGGAGTCCATACCATATCTCGTCTTGTTTCTTGTAAACCATTGAGAGTCCATAACTTGTTTCGGTGTCATTGAGGACCCCAAATATCATACCCTAAACCCTAGGCAAGGGATTTTTTTATTTCTTTTTAAAATTGTTTATTATTAAAAAAAAATTAGTTTTTTAGGGTTAAGGCAATCATTTAATGCATGCCAGTATCAATTTTTTTTTATCGGATATCCGATCACATGGGCACGAGCACGCTATCCGTGTGCATGCCTTGGGCACGGACACACGTTTTGTATGTGTGCTTCATATAGGTATATTTAGCAAAAAAATTAAGGATATCAAGTAACTCCCTAAATAGTTTTATAATACATGTTCATTTATTATTATGAGAAAATCAATACTATGTGTCCATAAATTTCTATTTGCGTGTTCATTTATTATCACTTATGTCTTTTATGTTCTATATTGTGTGTTCATTTATGGTCACTTGTGTGTTCTTATTATTTTATAATGTGTGCTCATTTATTATTTAAAAAATGATTATTATGTGTGCATAAGTGTTTGTCTGTGTGTACATTTATTGTCACTTTGTGTGTGCATATGTTTTCCGCTATGTGTTCATTTATTATTTAAGAAGATTAATATTTTGTGTTAATCTATTGTGAGATGTGTGTATATGTTTAATATTTTGTGTGCATTAATATGTTCTTGTGTCTACATTTATTATCACTTGTGTGTGCGTGTGTGTTATACTATGTGTTTATTATTATTATTATTATTATAAGAAAATCAATACTATGTGAACATAAATTTATGCTTGTGTGTTTATTTATTATCACTTATGTGATATAATATTTATATCATGTGTGCCTAAATATTTTCATGTGTGTATTTTTTAATACTATGTATTCATTTATTATTTTTTAAAAAATGAATACTATGTGTGCATTAATTATCATTTGTATTTGCATTTAATGTCACATGTGTGTACGTATTTAGGCACCCCTACGGGTGGAATTCAGGAATATGATTTGTATCCCTCGTGAAGATGGAATTGGGCGATGAAGAATTGGAATTTGATGCTGACGAAATGAAAAAATTTGGATTTTTTTATTTTTTAATTAAAAAATTAATAGATGGACATTTGGCAAAAAATAAAATAAAATTTGAAAATACCGTACGAAATATGTAAAATTTTGGGGTAACTCGCGAATTTCGCCTTACCTAAGGGAAACCGTAAAAAATATTAATATAATTATAATATGGTTAATTCAGATCAACCAAATGTTTCATCTTTACAAGTTTAATATCACATGCTATTAAATAAACTAACCAAATAAATTAATATTTCACCTTCTCAAGATATTAATACAATTATGACTTTGTGAATAAGAAAACTCGAATAGAAATAAGGTGATACAAAATCTAAAAAAGGAGGATAAAGTAGTAAAATGAGGTAAAAAGGTTTATATACATTACCTGATTATAATTTTCAGATATTAGTATATTTTGCTAATAAAAGGATATTTGATCCAAATCAAGCTACAAAATTAGGAACATGTTTGAATGTTGGCACATGATTGAAAATATTGATATAAATATATTTTGATAATAGAAAGATTTGTATTTCAAATTTGTCTAAGTTATAAAAAAACATGTTTAGACCAAATAATAAAAGGTATTAATACAGTTTTTATTTCGTAATGAAAAGATATTCTCATTAGCACAACTAATTTAGATAAACCAAATGGTTCACAGCAAATTGAATATCATATACTATTAAATAATATAACAAATTAAATTAATCTTTCACCTTTGTAAGATATTAATACAACAATAACTTGAATTATTAAATTTATCATATAAACAAATAAATTATTAGGCTAATTCAATACCTTATGTTATTAAGTAAATTTTTTATTTTATATATGATAAGTGATATTTGGTAAATATGGAAATTGATATAAGAATAATGTAATGTAAATTCTAAACAAAAGGAAGTATAAAGTGGTAAAAAGACGTTAACTGCTTAAGTGACATATCTTATAGGCCGACAAATAAGAAAGATAAATAGGGTTTTAGTGAATGTATATAGATATAGAGTATTAGGTTTTGGTAAAATGAATGTACTAATCGTATCCCTTAGTTGGGAAAAAACGAGTATTCCGAATTTAATCTAGGTGGTTGTAAAATAAGAGGGTGGAATGCATACACATGATTAAATCAAAATCTCGACTTATATGGAAGATTTAGTATTCTTAATATCCCTTTCTCCCTCCAAATAATCATATATATCCAAATTTCCATAATATTAATCTCTCTCCCCAAATTTCTCTGCACGTTTTTCCTCTCCTACTGGACATGAACTCCTAAATCTCCATTGAAAGAGTTTTTCCAAGATCTTGACTTTTCATCGCCCACATACAGTATTCTTTATCTTGCGATCTCATCTAAACTATGATCTAGATTTTTTTCCCAGCCACGAACCCGTCTAAACGGTTAACGAGTTCGGATGCATAGTAGTAATATTTTCGGCATCTTCCCAATAACAAGTATGTAAATTTCATTTTTTTCATCCATCTTTAACCTTGGCTTTTCACAAATTCTCGATTTTGATTGAAATTTCGGATGCATAGTAGTGATATTCATGGTTTTTTTTTTTCGTTTTTTGTTGTTGAATATGCATTTTCAACGATTATTTTGGTTTTTTAGGGTGTATTGCTTCTTTAAAATTGTTATGCTTTATAGAATAAGGGTTTAGGATCTGTTTATATGATATTTTCATCTGTTCATAATATAATGGTAGTGAATTCTTGCAATTCTTATAATTCTTACAATTTATAATATTTATTTGATTTATACTTTGAAATGCATAGGGTTTGTTCGTCTTCTTTGGTGGAGGCTTATTACTTTTAGGGTTTCTAGTGGTATTCGATGTTTTAATGTCACCGAAGAGGATGAAAGAGAAGAAACGTAGATGACTTGTGACGTGCTTGTGATACAACGCCATTGTTAATCACCATGAAATAAAGCTTCAAAAAAAGTCTATTGGAGATGATATTCACAATATTAGACGGTGATATTCAAGATTTGGAAGATGATATTCGTGTAATTAGATGATAATATAATGAGTGGCGATATTAATGTAATATGATAGTGATTGATATCTATGAATTAGGTGATGATATTCATATAACTAAGTGTGATATGCATGTAATTAAGTGAAAGTTTGACCTGGTCACATGACATGTTAACATTTTTGTCCCATACAAGTCAATATCTATGTACATATTTCATCTTTGGTGCATCGGGCGAGAAAAAATTGCATAAAATAAAACTAAACTAGTCAGTCAAATAATGTCCTTTTAAATGATAAATATTTATACATATACATGCTAAAACATATTAATAAAAAGGAAAAGTGTCAGATACGAAAGGCTATTAAAATACAAAATACGAAAGTTTTTTAACCGTTCGATTTGCTCCAGTTTTTTGCATTGTTACACGTGCGTTCTAATTTATTTTTTTCGCTCCAACCTTCTTTTTTTTGCTCCAGATTTTCTAATTCTTTTTTGTTTGTTTGTTTGATGAATTTCACACACTGTACTTAAATTTCACACTGTAATTTGATTGTTGTTTAATCTCTTGCACTTTTTTTTTATTCATTTGCACTTCCTCTTTAACCACTTGCACTTCTGTTTAACATCTTGCACTTTCGTTCTATTCGCTTGCACCTATTCATTATTCTGATGCACTTTCTGTTCGCTTGCTTGCATTTTAAATATTTTTAATCTCATATTTACTTACACTTTCTGTTCACTTGCTTGCACTTTACTCTGTATTTCCATGCACTTTCTTCCTATTGGCTTGCACTTTTCTGTTGTTTAATCTCTTGTACTTTTTTTAATTCATTTGCACTTCCTCTTTAACAACTTGCACTTTCATTCTATTCGCTTGCACTTATTCATTATTCTGATGCACTTTCTGTTTGCTTGCTTGCATTTTAAATATTTTTTAATCTCATATTTGCTTGCACTTTCTGTTCATTTGCTTGCACTTTACTCTGTATTTCCATGTACTTTCTACCTATTGGCTTGCACTTTTCTATTGTTTATTCCCTTACACTTTTTTTATTCATTTACACTTCCTTTTTAACCACTTACACTTCTGTTTAACAGCTTGCACTTTCGTTCTATTCGTTTACACTTATTCATTATTCTGATGCACTTTCTGTTCGCTTGCTTGCATTTTAATATTTTTTAATCTCATATTTACTTGCACTTTCTGTTCACTTGCTTTGCACTTTACTCTGTATTTCCATGCATTTTCTTCCTATTGGCTTACACTTTCTGTTGTTTAATTCATTGAACCTATCATAATGTACAAGCAAATAAACATAAAGTACAAGCAAATAAACATAAAATGCATTCGAATATACACAATATGCAAGAAGAAAAACATTGTTGGCAAGCATATAAGAATAAAATGCAAGCAAACAAAATGTGCATGCGAATATACACAATGTGCAACCAGATAAACAAAAGTGCAAGCAGGAAAACATAAAGTGCAAGCATATAAGAATAAGTGCAAGTAAAAAAACATAAAGTGCAAACAAATAAACACTAAGTGCAAGCGAACAAAAATAAAGTGCAAGAAAATAAACGAGAAAGTGCAAGCACATAAACATAAGGTGCATTTGAAGGCGAACGAATAACACAGTAAGCGAATAAAACACGTGTGAATAAATAAATGTTCTTTTTCCTATTCTCTCCTGCCGTGGATCTCGCCACCGTGGACGGCTAATATTCTTTCGTATTTTGTATTATAAGCAGCTTTCGCACCCGAACCGCATCCTAATAAAAAAATTATTTGATAACCTTTTAAATGATGTCATGTATAATAATAAAAATCTAATCATAACCCTTGATTTTTCATTCATCCAAAAGCTATGTGACATTCTCACTTCTCATCAATAATCATTCTTATAAGATCAATTTTCTTTTTATTTTTACCCAATTAATATACGAGGATGTGGATTTAAAATGAGAATCTTATGTCTATAAATTTGTCTTATGAAAATATATAACAATAATAGGCTTAAAATAGAATTAAAAGATGACGTGAAAAATAAGGTACTTAAGGTTGTAGTATGTTCTTTATGGTGAAGAAGTCCAAGAAATTGGGCTTCGGCTCATGAGCTTTTGTGGTAATGGACTATTTAAAAAATGCAAAATATTACCAAAATACCACTTCCCCTCAATTTTCCTCTGGTTCTCACGAAAACCACTATTTCCACAGAAATAGTAGTTCTCATGTGAATCAATTCCTATATATATCCAATTTGGAACTTCCATGTTCAATGTTAAAAAGCTAGTATGTTTAACAGAAAAAAACGAGTTACAGCTATGATATAGAAAGACTAGACTTTGTGTAAATCAGCACCCTAAAAACAAAAGAGCATGATACACTAGATGAGTAGAAAGATGCAATATCATTTTCGTATAATTCTTCGTGCCACTGTCATCTACGACCGACCATAAGCCCATAGGTGCCGAATAACCTGGCTGCTGCAGCACACTTTACTAAAAAGTTAAACTGAGAAAGGAAATGAAAATATAAGAATTTATCTCACTCTCCATTCATTCAGAACCAGAATTGATGACTCTTCATTGCTGGCTCAACGAACACTCAACAGCCTTCGAGGAGAAAAGAAGCCCCCAACAGCCCACAGCAAGCACTAATTACAAAACCCTTGTGAACTACGTACCTCGTAATTTAAGAAAAATGCCCACCCTAGTAGTAATATGTGTTGCTCTGTGGATTCTGATTATCTTTGCATAGCATCAATCTTACTTCCATGATCGATCTGGGTGGCTCAACATCTTTCTCCTGCAGGGCATTCCCCAACAGCTGTTGCATCTGAGATGCAAAAGTATCATCCAAAATCTGCAATATTTTTGTTTCCACACAGCAGTCACATGTTAGCAAGGAGAATGGAATATATTAAGTAAATTCTACTTGAGAATGAACATAAAGGTTACTGTAAGAAGGGTAGGATTCATACAGAAACAGCAAGCGTGCAACCCTTGTACCATGACCTGTTCTCCTTCCTGTTCTCTAAGAAGCTCAATACTTCCTGTTAACAAGGGTTGAGTAATATCAGATGTGGCCTCGGTTTGACAGCTAATTTTTGTTAGGAGTCGGGTAAGTAAACAACTACCTTTCCCATGCGGTCCCAGTAGACCCTGCAGAGCGCGATGAAGACCTGGGTTTCAAAGGTGGAACGAAGATGATCAATTGTGTTGGTTAACTGCTCTCTAAGTGGTTGCATTCTATTTCTAACATCTGATTCTTGAATGCTGGTCTTCGAGTCCTGGAGGATCTTTTTAAGCTTGGTAGTACTTTGTTGCCTCGTCTGTGTAGGAGAGAGGAAAATGAGTGATTCGATCCCATATGCAATGCCAAACTGAAACCGAAGGTTCCTTCTATTTTCATATAGTGTACACATGCATCATTTGAATTATCCTAAAATACTCACATTTTCAACCAGATTTTCCACGACAGCTTGGACATAATTTCTGAACTTGGCTCTCAGCATAACAGTAACCTCACTCAGGCGCTCGCCAGGAATCTGATTGCCACCATCAGGAATGCAGGCACCCCATGATTTGAATTGTGCTTCTACCTTCGGCCGAAGAATGTCGAGCATTCTCTTAACTGAATTCAGAAGGATTCCAAGCTGGAAAAAAAAACAGAAGGTATTAGAATCACCATATTATCGTTATTAATTGATCTTTAATATACAGAGAATCGATCACCTCATCAGGTACCACATAGGGGGCCACAGATTGTTTCACAAGTTTTTGGACATACTTCAAACCAAACTTCTTTGGGGTTAGATTATCCTTCAACGGTGCCAAGACATCTGAGTACTGTTTATCCAGCGCCTCCACTATTGCTTTTTCAACGTTGGCAATTGCCTAAGGGTGAGGAAAGAATAATCCAGAAAGAATGAGCAGATAAAAAAACAAAAATAAATAAATAAATGATCAAACATGATTTGTCTTTCTTTCCTACTAATTCTTCCAATACATCTATTCATTTCATATAGATGATCTCAACATATGTATGAGCTCAGCAAGAGAATTTCCCAGCAAGCAAGTCAAGTTAAATAAGAGCTTAACAAGGACATACATTCTCCAGAACCAATGTGTATTCTGGCCACCGGCAAATGATGACCTCGTAATCATTTAAGGTTTCTCTTATGCGGTCATACATCTCATCCAAAAAGGGAGTGGTACAATGTTGTGTGCGAACTCCTGACCACTTGACCTGCAACCAGAGAACTATTTATATACACACCCCAGGATCCAATATTATATAGTATATACAAATAAATATTTAAGCAATAAAGGTTACAATATACCTTATCTAGTTTGCATTTCTCAAGCATAGCAGCACACTTATCTTTGATCCACACAACAATATACAAGTGGAACAACTCTTTTGCAACTACTCCTCCCTTTATGTGACTACAGTACAAACATAAAATGTCAGCCCTACAAGTAAAAAAAGAAAAAATGATTTTTTACAAAACAATTATGGCCTTCCAAAGGTCGGCACATCCATGACATCACCTGATGTTCCAATTGATGAGGTCTCTCTCGAAATCTGCTGCTGCTATGACAAGTTCAGCCACTGGAGGTGAAGGGCTAGTAGGAGGGCATGATATGAGGAACTCACGAATTCGAGTGGACAGCTCCACGCTATATATTGATGCTGACAAATTTGGGAGGTCAATGAAACTGCAAGAAGAACAGCTACTTACAATTTAATAACTTTTCAAATGCTTTTAAGCAAGCAGAACTTGTGCGTAGCTCAACCCCCCTCCCTATCACCAGATGGCAAACCCAGGATAACTCATATAGTGAAAGTTAGAAGATGGGTGTGTGAACCGGGTAAGCTTCCAAGTGAGCTATCGAAGAAAATGCATATACCTTGGCAGTATGTTTTGATTATGGATTTGAATATCAGTAAAGACTTCATTACTGACATTTAAGCATAGGGATTTCATCTTTTGGTAAGCAATAGACATGGTAACATTATCCATCGTACTTCCTTCCCCATTGGTAGTCAAAAACTCATCAGTTTCACCCAGATGCCTCTTTGCTCTCTGCTTTGAAGCAGCCTGGATAAAAGCCAACCCTTTGTGAAACACTAAAAAGGAGAAAGATTGGCGCAGAAATGTTACAAAAATAAATATTTCCACCTGGAAGTATTTGCAATACTTATTCTGTGCTTCAGGAGTCAGTATGTCATTAAGAAGAGTGTAAAGCTTGACAGCAGGCTGCAGAACAGGAGCTGCAACCCCTGTTGCAGGTTTGAAAACATCCATAATGCCTGAAAAGAGTGATTCATCCAGTGATTTGTAGTTCTCAAACACCAGGGCGAGAATCTGTTCAATTTGGTCTTCCACTTCTCCCAGTATGCGGTTCTAGTGAATCAAACACCATCAATGACACAAGTTGCTTTAAACATTGCATTTGTATAACCAAGAAGAAAAAATGGTAATTAAATTGTATTGCATTTAACAGTTACATTCAATACAATGAACTTTCAAGTTCAAATTTCCACTTTTAGGTATGAATAACACAGGTTTTTAAGCAATTCCAATATAAGTGCAAAATGCCAATAATACACACCTCTTGGTGACTCAATGTGTTCTTGCCACGGTAGTTCATAATCACAGGATTCATTAGATCATATATAAGAGAAAGACAGTCAGCTGTCGGAGTGGCCACATCCATGACATAAGAGAGATACCTGTCGTGAATCACATAGCAATATCAATCTGAGATACCTCAAGCACGGCAGTAACAGACTTCTAAGCTTGAAAAGGAAGTGCATTATGAAAAACCTTAGTTTTGTATATGCCTCTGAAACTCCATAATAGGACGCAAATTCCTCCAATAACCATTTCCATTCACCATGCAACGATAAATTTCTCTGCTGGAAGTGCTGGACTTTCATTGCAACTTCTAAAACCAGGTCATATGCTACAGTTTCTGCAACAGAGCCACACTAGAATATCCACGGATACAATAAAGGGGTATCATGACACTATTCTAAATGACAAAAGATAAGAAGCTACATTGCATTGGATGATTGGACTGAATTTTCAAAGAAACCCACCTTAAGATGACTATTTTCATCAGCAGTGGTTGAGAAGTTTATATACAATTGTATTTTGCCAACAAGATCATGCTCCGGTTCATGAAATATGGACCACCACCGAAGCTTGTCACTCTGGATTGAAATTAGGGTCAATTTCCTAAAGGAACTGGAAACGGCTTCAGGTATACATCACAGTTACAAAGATAAAAAAGCATACCGGATCATCAGCCACATTTGCAACCTGAGCAAGAACACGACCACAAGGCTTACCCTTGGAATCCTGAACTTCAACAATTAGATCATCTCCAAGTCCGTCTGGAAAACTGTAAAGGTGTCAATATCTTCTTGAGAGGAGGGTACAGGGAGGTAGATAATATAAAAGAAGGTCCAGTAGCATCAACACTTACAACAAATGTGTTTCCCCGGACCCAGATTGCATGCGAACAGCATCTTCCTCAGGTGAGCTTTTCAATCTTAACAAACAAGTGTAAGCCTCTGGCAGCATTGACAAGAAAATATAGCAAAAAACGAGTCTTATAAGCAAGAAAGCACCGAATAAAAGTAAAAAGATAACTTTGACAAACCGGTTAATAGTCGAAGAACATTTTCACGCCATCAAAATACAGCTAATTGCCAAAACAAAGTACCTTGTATTGTTTCATATGATGATGAGTTATTACGTAATGTAGTAACACCAACTTTCAGAAGCCCAGAAACTTGCTTGATGTACTGGGAGCTTGCTTCTAGATATGCTAGGCTCCTACGAGACAGAGAACCATCAGCGGGCTTCATGGGCACAAAACGAATTCTTCGAAGCGCTTGCCACCCAGAAGAAAGCCTTATCTGTAAGGCAGATAAGCGATTGCGAGCAGATTCTAGATGCACTTTTGATGCCTTGAGGGATTTAATACTGCAACCAACAGGTGGGTCCAGTCCCATTCTCACTTTGCGAACTGCACCCAGCAAACTCTCATGATCACTAAAAGCTAGTTAAAGGGTGCTATATGCAAATGAAGGAACTTACCTTGGACCTTCATTTTACCAACCATCTTCTTGGGTTTTGGTGCAACTCCTTCTGCTGCAACCTCTGAAGTTCGCTTTGCCAAAATTTCCTCTTCAGATTGCAATAATATATGCTGCAAACTGTGAAGCATGAACACACAAGTAAACATAAAGAAAAGTATCACGCAATAGCATGCAAATAATTGTATGCAACTGTTATACTGTTACAATAACATACAAATAAATAAATAAACTGCAGCAGTAGTTATACAGCTTGTGTATACAACTCAACAAGAGCAAAGAACTCAATTAACATGGTCTAGTTCATCCATCTTCAATATATAGTTCATTTTAAGTCCAAAAACTACAGCGCTGATAAATAGAATAAATATCTAAAGCTGTTTGTGAGTGGCTGAGTGCAAATCAGAGAGGTTAAACCCACCCAAATGCATTTCTCAGCAAAACACATTCATTTTCCAGAAATACTGGAGCTGTCATGCAACCCCTAGCCCAAGCATTAAGGCACAGTCGGACACAGGCATCATATGAAAGAACAGAATGCCAAGGGCCCTGCATACTGCATTTGATTTACAGAAGTTAGAGCCAACTTTTTTAGATAACAGACATAAAACATAATCAAATGATTTAGCATCTTAGCCCTTTGCTTAAGGTAGAAAGTACCTTGCATGAAATGTGGGTTGGCGAGCAGGATGAGAACCTGATGACCCTGCAGATTGTTCACCCGCCACACTTCTGTATTTGGAATAAAATCAAGTTACTTTTATCCAATAGAACTGCACTGATGAGCACCTATACATGTTATCTGACCACCAAAATATGCATGATGTACAATCTATAGAACTGGATGGGTGATTTCAGAACTAGAATTTTGATGGCTATGATTTTTTCAGTGAATATGAGAGGGCAGCACAGACCTTGTATAATTCTCAGAGACTGCTTTCCCAACATCATCTTGACAATTAAGAGCAAATGAAACGTGTGAACTATTCACATCACTCTTGCTTACAGAGCTAATAGAATTTGCAACAGATGGTTTACCCAGTGCCATCAGTTTTGCAGTTTGATCTACATTGTGGATACTTTCTCGAACAGAAGGAGCAAATGGAGGAGCACTGGGAGTATGGTCACCAATAATGAGTTTCCCATTCTGCAATTTCACGGAACAGGCCCGCTGAAGCAAGAGGAATGTGAAAAAAAGGCAGAACTCAGCAATTAAGTAATATTCAAAGTAAATAGTACAACAATTGAAAACATATAGGAGTACGCAAGTTAGCAGCAACTCGAATATAGGGGTAAATGATATAAGAACCTTATCAGCAACACCTCCTCCATTAATCCTCGAGCTAACACTAGATGCATAACCTTCTGAAACGCGCACTTTAGAATGGGAAACAATGCCAATACCGCTACCAACTTGCGTGGACGAAAACTCAGAGCTAGCAGCAGAATCAGAGTCCTCTTCCATGTACCCATTTTGCGCCACTGGGTACCTACTTACACCACCTTTAGGGTTCCCCAATCCCCCTAATCCATGTCCACCAGCCTTCGCATTAAATTCCACTGACGAATTAACATCAGAACAGGTATAATCACTGGTATAGTTTGTTTGACGTGGCAAAGGTCTTTCACTGGTGTACTCGTGAGTCAAACCACGGGGACGAGCATGATCATTCGGTGGGGATGAATCAAGAGAATATCTTCCACCGTAGATATCTGATTCGGACTCTTCTGAAGTTACGTCATTATCAGAAGCAGACCCGGTATCCTCTACTGGAATAGCCATCCCAGATATAGGTACTACACCCAGTGGCAAATGCCCACTTCGGAATTTACCCGGAGGCGGCAATCCAAAGCTTCTGCTCCCACTTCTAGAGTTCAGCATTGATTCAATTCTACTCCTTTGATTTGAAATTGAGATCGGCACTTCCTTGTTAACAGAACCCTAAAATTCCACGGGTTACATCAGTAAATACTTAGGACAAAATAATCAATTTGAACCAAATCCAAAACCGATAACCCAATTCACCAAAAATCAAAAAAATCCCAATAGCAAATATTGAAGAAAATAAAATAAAAAGAACACTAGAAGACTTGAGCACAACAATGTACGTTGAAAATTTTACGAATATTACCTCTCTAACCCATCTAAGGGCACTCTTATCAAGTCCTTCAGTAAACATTTTCGGGAGTAGGGAGTCTTCAGCCTCTATGGTTTGAGAGTCGGTTCACCTGCAAAAGCGAAAAAATGGAAAACTCCTCAGATTTGAATACCCTCAAAAACCATAAAACATCGAAATTTGCAAGACCTGGGCATCCCTGGACCCGGGCGGTTTGGTCAGGGTTTCAGGCTCAGTACACTGTCCATACCCGTCCGGATGCCCGGTCCGGGCTCCCCGGCGTGTACCCGGATCTTTATTTCTTTAAGAAAAATCAAAAGACTAGCATAGGCCAACTCACACAAAAAAATTAACAAGTCATAATTTCTTGCAAACACATCCAACCCACAATCATAAAAGAAACTGAATTAACATATGAACAGAGGATAGAAGCTTTTTTTAACTAGATCTAGAAACATTAGTATGTTATCACCAAACTACACAAGAAAATAAATAAAATTATTGATAAACAAACTGAATCGGTATAAAAACTCAACCGGACGAGAGATGAAGAGATTGAGTTCACCCTCCGCACAGCGTCGCAAATCAAGTCCAGTTCCTCTTCCATTGAGAGGTCGAAGCAACAGATAGAGAGAAGAGTGGAATATGGGGTATCGATTTCTTGAAAATTAGATCTGTGAACGGAATGAGAACGGTGAGGTTGTGTGAGGGGTGTGAGGATACAGTCAGGACAGTGAGGAGAGGAAAAAATTGAAAAGGTCCGGCTGATGAAATGTTGGGGGAGGGTGGAGTAAACATCAATTTTTTTCTTTTTGGTACAAGGAGTAAACATCTATTTTTATTTTTCTATGATGAAAGAATTCGAATTCGAAGTAACCGATATAACAACGTCGGATAGATTGAAAGGCTGAAAAATCGGCGCCGGTCAAAACCGGACAATAAGAACAATATTCAAGCATGAAAATTACAACAAAGTAAAAATAGAGCTAAAATAACCGATAGCGAGTGGAGAGCAAAGCACGAACAGACGAACGCGTTACTGAAAGATGAGTGAGACAGGAGAAATCTTGCAGAAGTGTTGAACGGACTACCATGAACGTGGACACTCAGGCATCACCTTAGATCAGCTCCATAAATATAACGAAGAATTTGACACCCATATTCGAAACTAACGGAACCGTAATAGATAAACAAGAGTGAAAATTGATGTGAAAAAAGCGCATCAATTAGTCTTGTATTTGGTTCGTTGGTTGAATGAGAATAAAACATTAAATAGAGGTAGCATAAGGGTGTAAATTGGGTATTCTATGGTTAAATGTTATTATAGTAGTTAAAATGGGTTGGGTTGGAAAGACTACATGAGCCCGCCACCACGGCCCAAATGTGAGAGTTTATCCGGTGATTCAGTGAAATGGAAAATTATTAAGTGTTTTGGATAAAGCGGTAAACTGTTTTCATTTTCCTTTTCTTTTTTCCTTTCAGCGTATGAGAGTGAGTATGAAGAGATGTAGAATTTTAATTTATATTTATTTATTGTTTTATAATAAGCGTATGCAGTAAGTAGGGATGGCAACGGGGCGGGGATTCCCCGTTCCCCGCGGGGATTCCCCACCACGGGGACGGGGACGGGGGTTTTAAACGGGGATGGGGGCGGGGATGAGGGGAAAATTAAATCCCCGTGCGGGGACGGGGACGGGGTTGGGGAGAGGGGTCCCCGTCCCCCGCCCAGCCCCCGTCCTCGTCGGGGAACCCCGCCCCCGTTCCCGTCGGGGAGCCCCGCCCCCGTCCCCGCCGGGGAGCCCCGTCTCCGTCCCCGTCGGGGTGCCCAGTTGGAAAATTGTCCAAACCCTTGTACCCTAACCATTGTAACCTCAACTCCAAGTCTCTAATACCCTAACCTACTAGCCCTTGTACCATCAACCCGGATACATAATAATGTATATAAATCAGTTATATTAAGCCTTTATCAAGTCTTAAATCCTTATAAAAATGTTGTTATGACTTTATCAGTTATATTAAGCCTTTATACATAATAATGTATATAAATCAGTTCTTGCTTATCTACACTTAACACATTGTGAATGAACTATTTGATGTTAGGGACTATCTTAATTATTTGTTATTAGTTAATTAGTGTTGATTTGAATAGGTAAGTTGGTCTGCAAATATGTAATAGGCACAAAAAATGAGGACTACATATGTAAAATTTTGTGGGCAATGTAAAATGAAAAAATTTCGGGGCTGGAAATTCCCCGTCGGAAAATTTATATGGGGAAAATTTACGGGGACGGAGATTCCCCAACGGGGATGGGGACGGGACGGGGCCAAATTTTTAACTACAACGGGGACGGGGTAACACTAAACGGGGAGGGTACTCCCCGCCCCAAACCCGCCCCGTTGCCATCCCTAGCAGTAATCATCAAATATGTACTACATATTCTATTTTTTAATATTACCATGTTCTTCCTGCAGGAAGAAAAGAAGGGTTTGGTGGCCGTCGAAGCATACTAGGAAGTCCAAAACTTGATTTTTAATTTAGGGTTTGTTTAGTGAGTGTATTGTTAAAGATTTTTTATTAAAAAAATTTTGTTTGAAAAAATAATTTTGAAATTTTGAAATTTGGATGGTATGGGGAAGTGTGTAAATGTAATATCCCTCAAATTTTTTATAAGGATATTTGGGTAATTTTTCTCAACTTTCGTTCAGTAATTATTTTGCTTTCAGTGGAGTTCAGATTTTCCGTAACTTACATGATATCCGAAATAATTCATTGAGTGGTATAAAATACATTCAATGTATTTTCGAAACTTAAAATATATATTTGGATACAAACATATAATTTACGGGGTTTAAAAACTCATACCAAACTTCACATATACACTGTTGCACGCAAGCTTCAGATTGATGCCACGTATAAGCTCCTGTCTGGGCACGTAGACTCATTCCCCTCTTGTGTGTCGATGGTGGCCGAGCACCACGACATCTTCCCGGAAGCTTGGCCATGTGTATTTTTACGTGGTAGGCAAGTATCTTCCTTGGACTATAAAAGGAGTCCAATCTGGAGAAGCTGGAAACACAACTCTCTCCCGTCTCTCATCTCTCCCTCCCGTTTTATCTCTCTCTCTCTCCTCTGTTTCGAGCTCATCCCAGCCGGCGAGCCTGGCGTGGTGCTCCGTTGTTGAGTTGCGGCTAGCCGATTGGCGGTGCTCCTCCTCCCGCCGAGCTCCATCTTCGGCGTCGTTGTCGAGCCGATGATGCTCCGTAGTTGTTGTGCTGTTAAAGGAGGAAGGTTGAAGGAGGATGAATAGTGAAAGTGGGACCCTCCCATAATTAGTTGCTTCATGGGCTGAATAAGCCCAATTCAATTCCAGTCCAGTTTTGACCCGAAATTTATACGAGCGGTATAATTTCGATTCCCTTTCGTCCCTATTTTTCTATAGGAAAATTTAATAAATATTTTTATAATTTAATATCATAAAAATTTATTAAATATAATTCATTAAATTCGTCCAGTCAAATTAATTGATAGATAATTAAATTATCAGTTAGAACGTGATCTGCTGGATCGCGTGTGGACTCGTACTCTGCTAGGACTATTCTGAAGCTTGAACCATATCCTTGGAAAGGATATTTTCGGTAGTCATCTCGTCCAGATTCATCGCCGAATCTACTCTAGGCAAGTGGCGGTTCGCTCTTGCTCATTATTTTATATTTTAATTAATTATCAGTTATTTATCTGTTAATTAATTTGGGATGATTTCACTGCTTTATTGTTTCATTGGGAACAGTTTGGTTAATTAATATGATTAAAATATGATATTATAATAGGTTGTATATCTGCTAGTATCAACGCTATTATAAATAATTATTCTGAATATTGGCCTTGATAGCTTTGATATGAATTATTGATGTGTTGAACTACTTAGTTAGCACTTTGGCTTTGATGTGATTTGTTGATATGTGGAACTGCTTGTGTTAGCATTTGTGTGAATTAATTGTTAATGTTTTCCGCCCTTGCTTAGTCTATTCATTAGACTAACCCCTTGTATTTTATTTATCTGCAACGTTATGGTGGTGTCGTCCGTCCGTTTCGGCACATACAGGTCCAAAAAGGCTAGATCGACTATGAACGTGGACGGTGTTTAAAAATGTTTTAATCAGGCTACGATCTTTGGGCATTGACTACTGAGGTCAATACTATTGTAAATTATTTCAAGTCTTCCGCTGTATTGTAATCTGTATTTTGTCGCATTTGGAATTGTGTTGAAATTCCGCGACTATGTTTTAAATGAAAGTTATGGTAATTTTGTACCATACTTATTGGTTATGATTTGTGTTTAAACCGGTAAAGCCTTGGGTGGCTTCGGTAAGGAACACCGAGGTCACTGGCGGTAATACCTTTCCAAATGGGTTAAAATTTGGGGGTGTTATAGTAAAGAGAAAAAAATATATTTTTGTACAAATAAAGACATTATAAGTATTGACAAAACAAAGCGTTAGTTGTTTTCATTTATTTTTAATTTGTAATCTTCTTCCTGCTTGTAAAGCTAGCTTAGCAAGCAAGGATTATGTTTGAATAATTGTTTTAATTAATGTGTATTCTTGCAAGAAGGCTTGCTTCTCGATCGAGATGAGGTGGAGAAAGATTGGAAGTCCAATAAGCGGAATCAAGCCTTTATCATGGATTGTGTCCCTCAGATCTTGAGAACAAGTATACTTGATGGTAATTTGGTGTTCGTCAGAGATTCGATGGGTTTGATTGGATGGAAATTCTAGGTTTGGCAACAAAAGCCATTGAGTTCGAGGAAGAAGAAAGTAATGTTGGGTGGCCATGGAAGGGGTCGCGTGAATGTATAGTTGTCGATGCAAGGTTTAGATAGCGGAAGGGAAACAAAGTGGAGCGATTTTGGAAGTTAGGGTTATAGATTTGGGACTTTGGGCCCATACGGTCGAGGAAGATTCGGACCGGGTGACACCAACAGAAGTCCGAACAAGATGATTCCAACAACGATGGTGAGGTGGTTCAGGCGTTGATTCCGTCAAAGAAACCAGAAGGTGATTCAAGAAATTAACCCACTAGACTATAATATTTTTTTTATTAACTTTGTAAGTTTTCCATCTTCTGATTTATGAGGGGTTTCTTTTGCTATTTTGGGGCTTTCCTCTAGATATTAATGGAGGTGAATCCACCTGTTGTTGATGGAACTTCCATAAAAGTCCACTATTTTGTCTGTTAATGGGGGATTTGCACCGTGTCAGGCACGCGGCAGTGAATGTCATGCGGCACCCAGTGCCGGCCGGTAGTGGGTGCCAGCGGTGGGTCCGGTGGTGGATCTGGTCCCCGTGCTGGCCGGCGGTGGGTGCCAACGGTGGGTCCGGCAACGAGTCCCCTGGGCGCCGCATGGAGGGTGTTCGATCTGGCGCTGTCGCGCGGTGGTGGTACCGGGAGTTCAATCTCGCCGGTGATGGACGATCTCGCTGTTAATGGACGTCGGTGATGAGTTTAGGGTTTAGGGTAGAATATTCGGTGGATTTCAATCAGAATTATTGTTGCGTCCGGTGATGGACGATCTCGCCGGTGATGGACGATCTCGCTGTTAATGGACGTCGGTGATGGGTTTAGAGTTTAAGGTTTAGGGTTCAGGGTAGAATATTCGGTGGATTTCAATCAGAATTATTGTTGCATCCGTGAATGAATTACTTTTGGTGGATTTCAATCACAATTTTTCGGTGAATTTTAAGAACCCGACTCGACCCGAACCTGACTCGATATTTTTTAAGACTCGATATAATTTTAAATATCGAAGAAGAACCCGACTCAACCTAAATCCGACCCGAACTCAACCCGAAAAATTGTACGACTCGATCGATCCACCGCCGGCCACCTCCGATTCACCGCGAGCACCCTACCTCCGGCCACCGTCGGCACCCACCGCCGCGCGGCAGCCACCGCCGCACGGCAACCACTGCCGCGCGCCAGCCGGCGCGTGTGAGAGACACTGTTCCGGTGCAAATAGGATCGACCATCGAGAATTGAGGAGAATTTTTTTTTTTTTGAAATGGTAAAAATTAGATTGGAGACCACAGACGAGCCGGTCTCTCAATCTATAGCATCCTTACGGATGAGAATTACAAATTCTAGACTATCTCTAAAGTCTTCCAAAGAAACCTGTTGAACCTTCTTCGCGATGAAATCGGCCACGACGTTGGTTTCTCGGAAGACGTGAGTTTTAATTCGTTTTGTATTGGAGGTTTGTTGGTAATTGTTTTGGGGTCGTTCCTAAAAAGGAAGTCCCTTAATAGTTTTTGAGGTTTAAGGTTTGTTGTTGTTTTTATTGTTATTTGGAGGGAGTTAATCCCTTTGGTATGATGGGAGGTTTTTATTGCCTCTACATTAAAATCGATTTTCAATGTTGTAGTTCTTCTGTAGTTGGCGGTTTGCTCATACGGTTGAGTGGGGGCTTTCCAAATGATTTTTGGGGTTTTTAGAGAGAATGGAGAATCCTTCTCTAAGCCCAATGGAGTAAACATCTATTTGATAGAGTAGGTTTTTGTTTAGTTCAATTAACTGGCATTATTAAATATATGACCAAAATCAATCTCAACTTTTACAATTAAATGAAAAATAATCTTAATTTTTAAGTCAACTAAACTAATTTCAAATTTCAAATCATGAATTAAAATAATATAAATAATATTTTTTGTCAAATTTTTGGTCAATTCAATTTCGTGTGCTCGAGATCTCTACGTCATTGGGTGTGGTATATAAGTGATTCTTATTTATATAAGATCTATTACTAGGTGTCATGTTATCATCGAATTAACTGGAATTTCAATCGAAAATGTCATTTGTGTTATCTTTGGCTCATGAGTTGAAAGTTGGGATTATATTTTTGTTGTCTTCAAAGTTAAAATTATTTTTTAGTTGACTTAAAAGTTGAGATTATTTTTAGTAATAGGTTAATTTAAACCGGATATATATAATATATAAGACAATAATACAAATTTGTAATTTAATTCATTAATCATGTAAATAAATAGTATCTTAATCATATGCGAACGGAATATAACATACAGTCATGCTAGTGTTTCCCAACCGTTGAGATTATAAGAGTTGAAGGTTGTGGTCTAGGAACTATTTACCAAAGTAAGCTTTTGAACTAAACTTATTCTTGGTATATTCTTGAACAATATTATTATAAAATAGAAGATAATATAACTAATCTTCAAATGCTCTTTGATAAACTCCCTACGCCCATAAACGAAGAGATTAGTGATGGATATCTCGAATGGAAAGAAACGTACAATTCTAGATATACCCTTGGAAACAAAATAAAATATATAAGAAAATGAGTTGAGAAAAAGTGTCGCGAAGTTAGAGGAACCCAACAAATGAAAAGACAATTCTTAACCTGTTGGGATTTTCCTAGTGAATGGAGATGTGATAAGCGAGATAATTTAAAAAATAGAATAGGAAGAAAATTCTATAGGAAGAAACACTTTAATAAACAAATAGGAGAGAAATATCGCAAGAAGTATTATAGGAAGCCATTCACAAAGAGAATGAGGTTTTTCAGAAAAGCTTCTTATTGTCTTGAAAATAAGAAAAACTGCAAATGTTGGGCATGTGGAGAAGCAGGACATTATACTAATGAATGCAAAAATAGAAGAAACAATAAACTAGCAGAAGCACTAGGGAGTCTTGATTATATTGAAATATCCGAAGATGAAGCCATAGATTTAGCCTTAAACAACGATAAAGGAATTGTAGAAGTATTGGAAGAAGAGGAAGAAATTGAAGATTCAGATTACGATGAAATCAATGAAATAATGCAAGGAGAGAGTTCAAACTTCTCAAAAGAAGTGTTTCCAACAAGAGATGAAATGACTACATTAGCTCAACTCCAAGAAGCAGAATCATCCATAGATGAGAAACAAATGGAAGAAATGAAAAGGTCAGGAGTAGAATTCTCAATCATTACAAAAGAACAGTTTTTTAAGAGGCAATTCTTTCCAGTATTTTCAAAATTCGTATGCGAAGAAATGGTAAGTGATATGGTTATTAAAAACAATGAAAATCAAGCTACTGAAATAAACCTAATCAACTGGAAAAACATATAAAAATATAATAAGGATAAAAAATATAAATATATCTATGTGTGTGGTAATCAAATAATCATCACTCCGATTTTGGGAAAAATATACATTGCATCAACTTTGTATGTGACACTAGGCACAAGCGATTTAGTGATCAAACCATTAGTGGGATCATATACAACTTAAGTCAAGGACCAGTTTCATGGATATGTAGACCACATTATTATGTTAGTCTTGAGGATCAATTTGCACCAAAATTTCTAGCTTTAAAATTGTTGACAGAAGTGATTAACATGCATAGAGGAACTTGTCCTTTACAACTAAAGTTGAAGGTAGTATATAAACTAGAAAATACCAGAAATCCTCCACTTAGAAGCCAAATGGTAGAGGCGGATAAATACGAAGTTAGTGGACCTAGTCAAAATGCTATGCATGTTAAAGTAAAACCTGAACAAATTAACTTGAAGACTATATGGGTCAATGCTTTTGAAAACTCTTCCCTAGCTAAAAATGAAAAAGTACTAACCATTGATGAAGAAGGAAGAATTCATACCAACTCTTGTCCACCTTCAAATCTCCAAAGAAGCATGAGCCTCTCCAAAAGTCATAGTTTTATGGTCAATACTAATCCACACCATCAAATAACCCCTCCAGGCCTTCCTACAAGAATGCATAAAGAAGATAATCACTATAAGGTTGATGAAGATATAACTAGTTTGTTGGCTGCTTTAACTAGAAAATTGGAAATAAATAGCATGGAAAAAACACTGAGGGAACCAGCTAGACACATCATAGATCTAGGATCCGCAACAAGTTCAAGCTCTAGCTCCAACTCCTTATTCTCACCAACTTTTTCACCTTCACCACAAGGAGAAGCCTCTACATCTAAAAAGATGATAGGATTCAAAACTAGAACCATAAGTGAACCTGTTTATGAAGGAGATGAAGAAACAAATATGGAAATAGAAGAGTATTTCAAGGTTACTAATCCAAACAACATCTACATCCCTATCACTATATGCATAGAAGGATTCAATTATTATGAATTATGTGCATTCATAGATAGTGGTTGTTCTATATGCTTCGAAAAAAAGCTTTATTTCATGAATTCATGTGGAAGCCTGCATCCAAACCTATCCAAGTTAGGATAGCTGATAGTAGTATAATGACTCATTCTGAAGTCATTTTAGACTTACCTATCATGATAGAGGAATATCTTTAAGTAATTCATATTCTTTGGGCTACTGAGCAAACATCACATGATATGATAATATGAAATAACTTTCAAAGGTTATATTCTCCATGTACTCAAGATTTAGATCAAATGATGTTCACTATAAATGGAAAATCTGCATGGGTAAAGAAGATGAAACAAGCTTATACCCATAAAAAAGTAGAGTTTATGTGCAGTAAGCGTGGTGAGGAGCATATCATTATTCCTACACATAGAGAATTTGCATTATCTATAAATGAGCTCACAAAGAAGGAAGAAATTATTAAACAACAAAAAGAGTTGTGTAAAGAATTATATTCCGAAAATCCTTTAAAAGTTTGGGATAGAGATAAGTCATTTGCTAAAATAGAACTAATAGATTCTAAAAGTATCATTAGAGTCAAGCAAATGGTTTATTCCTATAAAGATCAACACGAATTTAAAGAGCAAATAGATGAGCTATTAAAGAAGGGATTAATTAGAGAAAGTCACAATCCTCATTCTAGTCCTGCTTTCATGGTTAGAAACCATGCATAAGAAAAGAGAGGTAAAGTTAGAATGATTATCAATTATAAAAGACTTAATGATAATACTGTCTTTGATGGATATTATATTTTGAATAAAACAGTATTGTTTAATAGAATACAGGGTGCCACTTGGTTCTCAAAAATGGATTGTAAGAGTGGATATTGGCAAATTAAAATGGAAAAAGACAATATTCCTTTAACAGCTTTTAGTGCACCACAGGGCCATTACGAGTGAATAGTTATGCCATTTGGATTAAAGAATGCGCCACAAATATTCCAGAGAAGGATGGATAAAATCTTTAAAAGCCTTAAGCATTGTTGTCTTGTTTACATTGATGATATTTTAATCTTTTCAAAAACTTTAGAACAACATATGCATGATTTAAAAGCGATAACTCTAGAATGCATAAAACATGGCATAATATTAGGACATAAAAAATGCATTTATGCTGAACAAGAAATTGAGTTCCTAGGGCTAAAAATAAAAGATGGAGAAATAGTATTACAAGATCATATCTTGAACAAAGTTGAAAAATTTCCTGATAAGATAGAGGACAGAAAGCAACTAGAAAGATTTTTTGGATGTCTTACCTATGCATCTGATTTTACAAAAGACTTAGTTAAGCTTAAAAGGCCTTTACAAGTTAAGTTGAAAAAGGAGGAAGTTTGGAATTGGACCAATTAAGACACTAAAGTAGTCCAAGAGCTTAAGAAACGATGTATGAATTTGCTTGTGCTAACATTGCCCAATGAAGAAGATGAACTTGTTCTTGAGACACATGCTAGTAAATACCATTGGGGTGCTGTTTTAAAAATAAAGAAAGATAACAAGCTTTGCAGGTACAACAGTGGGAGCTTCAACACAGCTAAGTGCAATTACACTGTTATGGAGAAAGAAATACTTGCTATCTTGAAAGGAATTAATAAATTTATAATCTTTCTCGCTCCCAAACCTTTTATAGTTAGAACTGATTATAAAGGAATACTGGGGTTTATTCAAATAACCTTGATAATTTGAAAGCGCAAGGGAGGCTCATGCGTTGGCAATTGGCACATAACCAGTATTCTTTTAATATCGAACATGTGCATGGATAAAAGAATTCATTAGCGGATAGTCTAACATGAGAACTTGCAAATAAAAACAATGTCCAATCAGTCAAAGGCCTCAACAAGCAAGAACAACCAGAAGGGTCAAGTTATTGGAAAATTTTATCAGAGTTATGGATTCAAGGATATCCCAGAAGAAGAAATGAAAACAATGGTTCAACCAGCAACCAGAATCTGCCTCTCGGAGGCAGAAAGAAAAGAGTTTGCTGGTAAAAAGAAATATCATCAGGGATGGGTGTCACCTCTCAGTAAGTATGCAACTTTTCTTTTAGATGAAACCATTAGTTCAAGGTGTCGCTCGTGGCTTAAGTTAGCAAGTCATAACGTATGTTCAAGAATCTTAGAACTAGAAATAACCAATAAAATGCTTCAACTTCCTTGGGAGCTCCAGGAAAAGTTGAAGGGTTATTGGAAGTACAAGAATTTTTCAGAATGGTACTCATACGTAATATGCAAAGAAGAAGGTCCTTATTATGACGTTTGGGAAGAATGGGGGACATTGATCTTATTTCCTAATAACTCTAGAGTATGAGGAATTAGTTTACCAGCAAATCAGAAAGATGATATCGATGTCCTCAAAGCATGAGCATATGGAATGTGTAACAGAATCTTTGGAGGAAGACCGCTACCATGGAGTGCATTATACAAAAAATATTTCACTAAATTTCAAAAGTACGTGTTTGATAGAGTCTTCAAGTGGGAAGGTGCAAATGAATTACTAAGTTTCTTCAGTTGTGCTATCATCGAAGTAGAAAATGGAAAGTCTAAATCACCACATTATCTGTTGAGGTTTATCCAAGAGACATATAAGTTTGTTGAAGATTCCATTACCAGAAGACAACCACATATCAAGAATCCAACTGAAGCCAGAGCCATGGGATTGTTCTACATCTATGATAACCTCTATCAATATAAAGAAACTGATTGCTTTATAATCAAAATTGGAAAACTACAACAATTCTCTCAAATGTGCTACGTCCTTATTTCCAAGAAGCTATTGAGTCGTCAAAATCAATATCAGAATACTTGAGAAACATAGAAGAAGGAATCTACTTAACCAAGCATGGACAATAATTTCTTTGGGATACTTTAATGGCTTGGGATGAAGTTTACTCGAAAAATCTCATGCAAGAGCTGGAAATGAAACTCGAAGACTATGAAGGTTGGGAAACGAACATTGGAGAAGAAGGCTGGTACAACATCAAGTATTACATGGACTAAAAAACAACATACTTCACCTCAGATCTACAAAGCCATGTGAAGAACTAGAAGGAATCTCTAAAAAAAGAGTTTGCTATCTTTTATTGTGTTTTCTTTAAGCTTTTTACTTCTTCTTTTATCATGGCACTATTTGCCTTAACAACTCTGTCGGGACATAAGACTGTACAAGAGTCTTGAAAGGCATCCTATGCCCTCTCAAGCTCTATAAATAGACCCCTTGTAAGCACTAGAGAACATAGAAGAAAAAACTGAGTGAGACTAAAGTGCAAAAATTTGAGAAAAATCTAGGAAGAGAAACAAAGAGTTTGGATCTTGGAAGTGGAGTGGAGTTCCCTCACTCTATGTTCGAAATCTTCTATGAATCTCTTTATGTACTTGAGTGTTTAAGTGCTTGTATTCAGTGTATTTTGTGTATTTGTAATCCTTTCCAGTTTAATAAAGGCTTGTTTTTAGTAAGGAAAAGCTACTTAATCGAAATGTGTGTCGTGAATAACTACTTTTCTTGATCATAAATCCTCAATCCACTTAAATAGAGAGGTTAAGTTAAAAACTACGATCTGAGGTAGGAAATGAAACACATCTGTGCTATGCTTGAGCTAAGGGAGTCCTGGTTGAGGATTAGCAACCCCTAAAAATCTGGAAGCTACGGGAACGCTGGAAGTCCAGTGATACTACGCTCAGGTAACGATCAAACCTTTTAAAGTTAAATTCTTCTAGTTTACGCAGCATGGTGGGCTTATGAACACAGAAAACATGTTATTCATGATATAGTTAGTAAATTATGGTAGTAATTAGTACCATTAAAAATCATTAAGTAAAATCAACTATTATATTTTGAGTAATCTGTGCAAGTTTTAAAAAAATTATACCTTGATTTGTAATTTAGTCTAAAGGTTGGGTCAATCTAAAATTTGGAGTGACTATATTGAGAAATAGTTTCTAACAAAACCTAAATAGGAAAATATTTCCCTAAAGAAACCTATTGTGAGAATTTATTCATGATCTAGTGTATATGAGTGTTTACGCTCTTATTGGAGAGGCTTATTGGAGGCTTTTTGCCAATAAGCCTCTCCAATAAGCCCCACTCATTTTTTTAACTTTAGTGAGGGGCTTATTAGGGGGGTTTATTGAGTATATTAAATTACAATTATACCATTTCATTTATATCAAATTACCAATATACATTTATATTAAATATTTAATATATTCTTTACATTAAATATTTAATATATTCTTTATATAAATATTTAATATATTCTTTACATTAAATATTTAATATGTATTCTTTATATTAAATATTTAATGTATTCTTTATATTAAATATTAATATATAAAGAATACATTAAATATTAAATATAAATAAAAAATATAAATAAAGAGCGAATAATAGACTTGAAGAAAATTAAGGATAAACATATATATTAAAACAACAAACTGAAGCAAATTAACGAAAGAGGGTTACAATGGAACAACATAAACTGAAGCAAATTACCGAATTGAAAGACAAACTGAAATAAATTACCAAATTGAACGACAAACATCATTACATGATACATAACTCAATAACGTTTTTGGAAAAAAGCACAAGAAAGTCCCTAATCTTTGCCATGTAGTCGCCAAATGTTTGCCTTCAAATCTTCCTGAAGATGGAGGTGTGTAATTGAATTCCGAAGTGCCCTCGTCCGTGTAATACCCCTCATTTTTAGTAAGGATATTTGGGTAATTTCCCAACCCTCGTTCTGTAATTGTGACGCGTTTGGCGAAATTCGGAATTTTTGTAACTCATATAATCTCTATAATAATCCTTTGAGCGTTATAATATACATTCGATGTATTATCGAGGCTTGGAATAATTGTTTGGATGCGAGTATTCAATGTTGGGGATGAATCCACGTGTAAAACCGCGACCAAAGGGCATGCGGATGCAAACGCGGCATTTCTGTGACCGTGGAAGAACTTCCGCGATCGCGGAAAACTATTCAACGTCATCTTCGTCTTCCCTTCGCGTTACGCCGGTTGAGATTTCGCCGTTTCGCTGAGGGAGGGAGGGAGCTCGACCGCTTCAGTTGCTCGGCGTTGAGCTTCCGTGAGCCTATATAAGGGAGGGTGGTGGCCTCGAATCTCTCATCCACAGCTGCAAACAATCTCTCCTTCTCTCGTTTTCCTGTCGCCGAAGTTCGTGCCTCGCCGGAGTTCTTCGTGTTTTGTTTTGTGGTGCATCGGTGGTCTGGAGTGGTAGCAGCATTGCCCGAAGCCACGGAAGCCACCGTGCACGTCGTCGATAAGCTTTGGAATCGATTTAGGGTTGCGTCTGGGAAGGATCCGCGATCGCGGCTATGAACACCGCGACCGCGGAAGATGCCCACAGATCCGCGACCGCGGAATCCAAAACCGCGACTGCGGCTTGCTTGGGCAAGCGCGATCGTGGCTGGGACGAGGCCGGTCACAGATGGGACTCTCGTTCCTTTCATTTATTTAGATTCGTATCGATATTCGTATCGAATCTAACCCAGAGTTTCGTCGTGGGTTCGTTGTCGTCTTAGGAATCTGTAACCAGATTCCGTTTCCAGTTCCCAAATACCTGAAACCCGACAACCTACGTTCGTCTCAATTAAGGCAAGTGGCGGTTCGCTCTTGCTTATCATTCCATGTTCCCGTTAATTATCAATTGTTTTAATTGTTAATTAAATTAGGATGAACTGTTGTTTTCGTTTGGGAACAGATTTTATAAATGTGTGATTAAAATATGATATTATAATAGGTTGTATATATTGCTAGAAACAACGCTATTATATCTGTTATTACCGTGATGGTATTGGTGTGGATTTGATGTGTGAACTTAAATATGTAGTTAGAACGAGTATTCGTAGGAACGCTATGTATCTTGCGAGGTCTAGCCGTTTCTTTATAACCGTGGTGCATAGGATGTTCACGCCCTAACACCCTTCCCTGGTCATGACCGTCCCCTATCCGAATATAGGGGTGGTGCACTAAGCTGGTGCCAACAATCGGGATTTATTCTTAATATATCTCTCGTATCGAGATGATATATTTATGTGATAAAAGATTTAACGTAAATATACGTTTTGGAATTTAACAAGATAAGTGTCGTTGTGCACATAATTAATGAACCCTCGGGCGAGGAGTACAACGTGGAAACCGCCCGGACTTCGGTTAGAGTAAGTCTTCTTTCCAATCTGGATTCGCATTGCGCGGTGAGGTTGGTCATTGACCCAAATGATCAAGTCGTTTTTAAAACGCTTGTATGAAAACTATAACGTTCCCAAACATTTGTCATACTTTCCCATAAGACTCAATTCCTTTGGAGTCTTCTTTTCAGTGCATGTCTAAATTCTAATCATTCCGTGAAAGTTTCGGGTTATGTATCGTTCCTTCGGTTGTTATTCGATGGACAATGATAGTAAACGGTTACGATCACTAGAACCATTTTGTTTTCCCCCTTGCATAGTCTGTCATTAGACTAACCAACCGGGTTTTATTCCTTGCATGGTTGGCTAGTGTCATCCGTCCTATACGGCACATCAGTGGTTGGTTCCCGAAGTCTTGAAGTAGCCAGTTGAAGAAGAGGCTTGCAGTTGCAGATTTAAGTTTCGGTATTTCAAGGTCGTTAAGTATTACTTTAATATATATTTTTATATAACCTAGTCATGTAATAGGTTTATTCTTAAAGTCTTCCACTGTGTAATTTAAAAGTCTTCCGCTGTAATTTCACCCTGTTGTAAATCGTTATTGAGAAATCTTTTAATAAAAATGTTTGAGTTTCATTTAAAAAACGTCTTCCGCTGTCTAACCTTTCATTATTTAATATGTTTATTTAAGATTAATTATTCCGATTAAAGCCTAGGGTGACATTGAACAGTAACGTCTGAGGTCACTAGCGTGTGACACTACCGACATAAGTCGGGGGTGTTACAATTATGGTATCAGAGCAATGGTTTTTAAATTCTTGGCCTATTGTTAGGTTTGAGAATTTTCGAAAAATAATTTTGAAACTATTTTCGAAAATTAATTTCGAAACTATTTTCAACCTATTTTCTATTTAAAATGAATTTCGAGAGTTTTAATGTTAAATTTAAAAGTCTTAACTATTTCTTGGAATTTAATTTAAACTAATGATTTAGCTATTTGAACTTCATAAGTTATTTATAGTTGGTTTTTAAATGGTGTGTGTAAGCAATCAAACGTAAGTTTATGATTGTAAATTTAAAGTGCGATTTTTGGTCTTAGTAAGAGTTTTGTGATAATCGTATCACTAGTTTGAGAAACTAAATTTATAAATAATTATTTTTATTAAGTTTAATATATTAAGGTTTAAAGGTATAAAGTATGAAGTTTGAAAGTATAAGGTTTAGTAATAAGTGGTTTTTCAAACTTCTGCAAGTTTCGAGTTGTTACTTATTCCTCACATCCATTCTTAGGAATATCGTTTCTCCTTAGGTTTAATGTCATTTAAAGGTTGACATTTCTCCTAGAGTTCCCACTTTCAGTAGAGAAGAAGGTCGTTGCTGCGGTTAATGGTGGTGGGCCAGTCATGTAATATCCTTCATTTGTAAGGGTATTTTGGAAATTTTCCAACTCCCGTACTACTGTCGTCGAATTTATTTCAGAGAAGTTCAAACATTCCGCAATGTTCACGATCTCTGTAATAATTTCCTGAGTGGAATAAAATACATTCAACGTATTTTCGGGGCTTAGAATATTCATTCGGGTGCAAATACGTTAACCGGGTATGAATATATTTAACCAGGGGTTAAAATATTTTCCCATAAAGTTAACCGGACAAAATAAGACAAAAGAGGGCAAAAATGGCCTTGGCCGCACCCCGCGGTGCAAGCCATTTTCTGAGGCGGTCAGGTGAGGCGGTCACCGCACCCGCGGTGGAGCCACCGCACCCCGTGGTGCCATGATGATTTCTGCGACACCGGAGTTCAGTCGCTGCAAAACTATCCCTTCGCCTGAGCTGCTTGTCCCATCCTGTCTGTAGGCGCCTACCATGACTAAGCTCCTTGCTTGAGCTCCTTGCTTGGGCTATAAAAGGAGAGGATTTGGACTGGAATAAATCACATCTGAATCTCTCTCAAATCTCTCAAATTCCTCTCGCCGGAATTTCTTCAAGCTCGCCGGAGTTGCCGTCGGAGTTCCCTTTGGTGTAAGAGGTGCTCTCAAAGTGGTGTTTGGTCATCCAAAGTGTTTGGAAATCAAAGCCCCTCCTAATCGAATCCATACGAGTCGATCACGGTGAGTTTCGTCATCGTCGTCCTCTCGCTCTGTAATTCCACCGCACCCGCGGCCAGAGCCACCGTACCCCGCGGCCAAGGCCACCGCACCCGCGGTCAGGGCCGGCGCACCCGCGGTGGGCTGGCTCGTGGTGTGTTCTTGGGTGTTGTGGTCTTGGGCGAGGCTTGGCTCCTTCGATTCTTTCGTATTCCTTTAGATTCGTATATCTGGTTATCGAATCTAACTTAGAGTCTCGTTATGGGTCGTTCCATAGGGATTTGTTATCCAGGATCTGTCCCTGTTTCGGACCCAGGAACCCGTTGTCTCTAAGCTTGTTCAAGCTTTCGTCTAATCTAAGGCAAGTGGCGGTTCGCTCTTGCTTATCATTCCATATTTCCATTAATTATCAATTGTTTAATTGTTAATTAATTTGGGATGATTTACTGTTTTCGTTGGGAACAATTTTGATAAATGATATAATTAAATATGATATTATAATAGGTTGTATATCTGCTAGAACAACGCTATTATAGATATATATTTATGATGATTGCCTTGAGGGCATTGATGTGGATTATTGCGTGCTTGAACTGTTTAGTTAGCACGAGTATTCGTAGGAACGCTACTAGGGCCCTGTGAGGTCCAGTCGTTTCTTTATAACCTGGTGAAGAGGGCGACAAAACCCCTAACACCATCTTGTTGGTCATGACCTTCCTCTATACTCGGGTATAGAGGTGGTGCACTTAACCAGTGTCACAAACCTGGGAGTTGCTCCCAAAAGATCTCTCATCTCGGGACGAGCTGATTATGATAAAAGCTTATAACGTGATGCGCGTTTTGGAGTTAAATGAGATAAGTGCCGTTGGTGCACATAATTAATATACCCTCAAGCGAGTAGTACAGCTAGGAAATAGTACAGCTAGGAAAACTCGTCTTGACTTTGATCAGAGTAAAGTTCTCTTTCCAATCTGGATTCGCACTGTACGGTGAGGTTGGTCGTGAACCGAAACATCAAGTCGTTTTGAACGCTTGTATGAAATTATATGTTCTCCAACATTTATCATGCTTCCGATAAGACTCAATTCATTGGAGTCTTCTGTTGGGTTGATTGATGTAAGACTCGGTCTTTCAGAATCTCCTCTTGATCATGCCTTTTCGTATATTTCAGTAGGAGTATGATGGTTGACTATCGTCATCGGTTATTATTCGAGAAGCGATGAGTCTAATCTAATACGACTACTTCGAACCACTCTGCTTTTAACCCTTGCATAGTCTTTCATTAGACTAACCAATCGGTTATATTCCTTGCATGGTTGGCTGGTGTCATCCGTTCGATTCGGCACATCAGATAGATTGCAGTTCTGTGAAGGCTAGAACGACTATGAAGGCAAATGGTATTTTTGATAAGTTTATCCAGGTTGATATCCTTGGCGGTGATCGTTGTGATCAAGACCTTATGTCATTTGCTTTTAAAAGACTTCCGTTGTATTTGGAATTCTGTTGAAATTCTGAGACTATGGTTTCAATGAAAGTTATAATATTTGTATTATAACTGTTGGCTTATGATTTGTATCAACTGGTTAAGCCTTGGGTGACATCGGACAGAACGTCTGAGGTCACTAGCGATAATACCTTTCAAGGATACAATTGGGGGGTGTTACAGATCTGGTATCAGAGCCAAAAGTTTCTAAAACGGGTTGGGATTTTTTAAACCATTTACTCGTTTTAAATTGAGAAATGTTTTCAAAGGCTCTGAATTTCCAAAGAAAAATTGTGCCGTTCTAGTCGTGCATTCTCTTTAGTCTGATATGGAAGTTCACTTCTATATTTAGAAAGACTAACTCTCTTCTTGTTGCCCCGTAGGATATGGGTGCATGCCTTTCTCTCAAGAGGGATTCGAAAGATGCCGAGATGGCTCCGCCATCTCCAGTAAGGCTAAATTTCCATGTTTCCCCGAGATGCTTTGAGGTCGGTGGACCCAGTAGTCCACCTGAGGAAGTGAAGTATGTACTTCCGGAGTCAGTGGTATTAGTGTCCGACAAGACCATGGTTCATGTGGCAGAGCCCATAGAGGAGCAGATGGAGGACACCGAGGACGAAGGTTACCCTTCAGATTATGATATAGGATACTTCGGTGATGACCTCCTGATGGAGTCAATCCCCGAAGAAGAAGAAGAGACGTCAAAGTATACCGGAGGATACCTTGACGATGATTTGGAGATTGAGTCGGTTCCCGAGGAGGATCCTGAAGAGGATCCTGAGGAAGAAGAGGACCCAGAAGAGGATCCAGAGGAAGACCCTGAGGAGAACCACGAGGAGCAGGGCCAAGAATCCGATGGCTTGAGGCCCTTGTTGGTGGACGGTGAGGACACGGGGATGCAGTTCATCTACCCAAGTCCGCTACCTGAACGAGTGTACTCGCCATTAACCTCCGCTGATTGGGAAGCACTCTATGTTGAGTATGGCATCAGAGGAAGTGGACCACAAGAGGTACCTGAGAACTCCCAGCCTAATCCTGTTCGGAGAAGGCTGAGGTCGAGTTCTGAATTGCGAGAAATACTTCGCCAAAGTCAGATGATCTCTTTTGAAGAGCACCGTCTGATGAACGAGATAGCTGATCGTGCTCAAAGATGGGCAAGGACAGGAGAGCCAAATGAGGATGATCAGGGTATTACCGTGTCTAGTATAAGGCCAAGGACACCAGGGTCAAAGGATAAACCATGTGTTCCCGGGCCGAGCAGGGTCAGAAGTCCATCGTTTAATTCCGATGAAGAACCCCGCTCGAAGAAACCTTGTATGGGCAGTTTGCCTTACAAGAAACGTTTTTAGGGCGCTTTGATATGGGCCGACGTTGACTGTAGTAGTTTCTTTTGCTAGTATTCCGATGTATATGCGGTGAAATACAAAAATCTCTGAGCAATTTTGTTCAGAAGCTCGGGAGATTTCTTTTGTAAAACCTTATGACCCAGTTGGAAGTTCATCTATATAAATTACCAAGTTGATCCATTCTGAGTTGATTTTATTACGTTAAGTATATTGGAAAAATATTAATGTATAAAATACTTGGAATTTAATCGGTAAACAGATGGTGAACACAAGAAACAACGTTCGTACCGGTGCTGGGCCAAGTAATGATCCCAGACCAATTGAAAGGAACACTGTGAACCCTATGGAGGAACATGAGTCTGCTTCCAACAATAACCCAGGGGGCAATGGCCAAGATCAGGCCGACGCTCCAGCGGTGTTTGATGCAGCGAAAGTTGCAGCTATTCGGGGAATTTTTATGCAAGCATTCACCGACATTATGCGACCAGTCGCACCCCAGGCACAAGACGTGCCAGTTCCCCCAGTGGTTCCTAGAGTTAAGGAGCCAAATGTCCATGTACACCGAGATGAGGCGGTCAGGAATAGAGGTGATTATGGCCGAGCACTAAAGGCCATTAACTCTATGAGACCTGACAGTTATGATGGAAAAGGAGAGCCAGTCAGAGTGGCTCATTGGTTTTCCCACATGGAGAGGTTATTCCGCAATGTTGAGTGCATGGAAGTAGAGAAAGTACACATTACTTCCCTTCAGTTGAAGGAAGTAGCTAGTGAATGGTGAAAAAGTACTGGCTTAGCTGATCATGCCGATCTGAACTAGGGCATGTTCAAGGCTAAGATGATGGACCGTTTCTTTTCCCGGGCTATGAGGGAAGAGAAGCACAATGAGTTTCTTTACCCAAAGACTGATGGATTGAAAGTGACCGAGTTGGCGGTTAAGTTCAATCATTTATTGCAATACGCTGGGTCGGATGTGTCCAGCGAGGAGCAGAAAATCTGGCACTTCCATGAATGGATGAGCCCAGATATTAAGCCATGGATGGTGCGTCACGGATGCTCTACCTTGGAGCAATATGTGGATGCAGCCTACAAGTTGGAGGTGACTGTGGAGGAGTCGACCAAGAGACGTAATCGCCAGAGGTCGATGCAAAATCAACCTCAGGCAAGTGGATTTAAACGTCCTGCGCCACCGTCTAACTTTGCCAAGTCTAGCAAGGCAAAGACGGATATGACTCAAGGAGGGTCAACACAGCAATCGGGTCAGGGCAAGAGTCTGATTCAGTGCTACAATTGTGGTGCAACTGGGCACAAGAGCAATGCATGTCAGAAGGAAAGAAAGACGTGTTTTGGCTGTGGAATTGAAGGGCACGTGCATAAATTCTGTCAGTAGGGAAAGCAGAAAGGAATGGAGTCACAGCAGGGGTCTGTTAATCAGAACAATCGACCCAGGTTCAAACCGGTGGAGACTCTAGTCCTTCGATGCAGACAACTGCACAGAACAAGGGGAAAGCCCCAGCTGCTTCTGGAGGTCAAGGTCAACGCCCTTACGAGATGCGTGAGGCTGATGGACCTAATGCTCCAATTGCCCAAGGTACTTTATACCTTCATTCTACTTCAGTATGTATGCTGTTTGATTCGGGTGCTACCCATTCCTTTATTTCAGAAAATTGTGTTAGCAAGTTAGGCTTAGTTTGCAACAAGGTTTGTGAACCTTTCGTTGTAAATCTTCCCAATAGTGACCGTTTGGTTGGGACCAAGCGTCTGTCTGAATTTCCGATTACCATTCAGGGTAAGAAATTCGAGGCAGACTTGATTTGTATTGCCATGGCTCCATACGACATTATTCTCGATATGGATTGGCTGACGCGTCATGAGGCGGTAATCGATTTTAGCTCGAGAACTGTGACAGTGTCATTTGGGGGCCAGTGTGTGTGCAAATTCAAGGGTCGGAATGATGCTGATAACGGCAGGCTCATCAATGCGATGACTGCGTTTAAGCTACTTCGATAAGGTTGTGTCGGGTACCTTTGCTACCTAGATCCGCCCATGAAAGATGAACCATCAATTCTTGATATTCTTGTGATTAGTGAGTTTCCGGATGTCTTTCCGGAAGAGATTCCTGGATTACCCCCGAATCGTGACGTGAAATTTTCTATTGATCTTGAGCCTGGTACCGTGCCGATCTCTAAGGCACCGTATCGGATGGCTCCTGCGGAGATGCAAGAGTTGAAGAAGCAACTCAAAGATCTTCTTGAGAAGGGTTATATAAGGCCGAGTGCATCGCCTTGGGGTGCTCCGGTCCTGTTCGTCAAGAAGAAGGATGGATCATTCCGACTTTGTATCGACTATCGTGAGTTGATTAAAGTTACGATCAAGAACTAGTACCCGTTGCCGAGGATTGATGATCTGTTGGATCAACTGCAATGAGCAAAAGTCTTTTCCAAAATCGATCTGAGATCTGGTTACCATCAGCTCAGGATTCGTGAGGAAGATATTCCGAGAACTGCGTTTCGGACAAGATATGGTCACTACGAGTTCGTAGTCATGCCATTTGGACTTACCAATGCTCCAGCGGTCTTTATGGACCTAATGCATCGATGTTTTCACCAATACTTGGATAAGTTTGTGGTGGTTTTCATCGACGATATTTTGATTTATTCCCCGAGTGAGGAGGCTCACGAGGAACATCTTCGGATTACTTTGTCAGTCCTTAGACAAAATCAGCTATATGCAAAGTTGTCTAAGTGTGACTTTTGGATCAAGGAAGTGGATTTCTGAGGCCATGTGATTAATGAGAATGGGGTTATGGTTGATCCCCAGAAGATTGAAGCAGTAGCCAATTGGAAGCGACCTCAGAATGTGAAGGAGGTGTGCAGTTTTCTAGGACTTGCTGGATATTACCGACGGTTCGTAGAGGGATTCTCTAAGATCGCTCTACCCATGACCGGTCTGCTCCGCAAGGTCCACAAGAAGTTTGTCTGGGATGACAAGTGCGAGGCCAATTTTCAGAAGTTGAAACAGTGTCTGACCTCCGCACCAGTATTAGCGCTACCGGAAGGAACTGATGGTTATGTGGTCTATAGTGATGCTTCAAAGAGTGGTTTGGGATGTGTGCTGATGCAGAAAGGCAAGGTTATTGCATACGCATCCCGACAGTTAAAAACCTATGAGGCAAACTATCCGACGCATGATCTGGAACTAGCAGCTGTAGTTTTTGCGCTGAAGATTTGGAGACACTATCTCTATGGTGTAAGGTGTCAAGTCTTCACCGATCACAAGAGTCTCAAATATATATTCACTCAGAAGGAGTTGAATATGAGACAACGTCGCTGGTTAGAGCTATTGTGATATCCCGTATTTTTGTAAGGTTATTTTGGGAATTTTGGGTTTTTCCCGAGTGCCCGTTGTGTACGTTGGATTTAATTCAGATAGTTTGAGACATTCTGTAATGTGCTCTATCTCTGTAATATTTTTCTCAGTAAAATAAAATACAGACGACGTACCTTGGATTTTAATACTCGTTCGCGTATGATAATTTTATCCCGGGTTAAAGTTGTTATCGTTCAAAACCATAATGGGCGCGAAGCCACAGGGGCGGCGACTACCGCATTTATGGCGGCGCCCGCCGTCGCCAGGCTCGAGGACTGGCGTGGTCGTCTTCCTAGCTGGGCGCCAGGCCTAGTGGCGGCGACCACCGTGCAGTACGGCGCCCGCCGTAGGCAATCCGTGAGGCGGCGACCCTTGCTCTCCGCGGCGCCCGCCGTCGTTGTCCGGAGGTCTTTGCCCGATGGTCGCCGGCGAGCCTCTGACGCGCCGAAGTAGGCCTGCTCCGCCTCGCCGTAGGGCCATCATTGTGTTCCCGGTGCTTTGGCTATTTAAGGAGGTGCTTGGAGGTCGGATTGGAACCGATTCCATAGCCCAGGCTCTCCCAAAATTGTGCCTCGCCGGAGTTCTTGCCTCGCCGGATTCTGGAGCTTTCACCGGTGTCATTTGGTGGTGTTCCTGTGTGCCTTTTGTGATACTTTTGGTAGCCCTTGGTGGTTAGAAACCAAAGCAAGTCGAAGGAGGCCGAGTCGCTCGTGTTTTGGGTGAGTTTTCTCGCCGTTTCTGTCGTCGGAGTTCTTCACGGTGACTGTCGTGTTCTTCACGGCGCCCACCATGATGAACTGCGGCGACCGCCGCCAAGAACGACGACCGCCGCCAGAGCCCAGAATGCCTCTTTGGCTTTTGGCTTTGGTGGTCGTCGTCGAGGCGTCGTTTCCTTTCGATTTCTTTCGTCGTCTTTAGATTCATACTGTTGTTAGGTCGGATCTAACTTAGGGTTTCTCTTATGGGTCGACTCGAAGGTTGTTGTGCTGTCGGAGCTATACCCGTGTCGAGCCCGGAATCCCGTCATCGTTAGGCTTGTTTCTATTCTGCGGATTAAGGCAAGTGGCGGTTCACTCTTGCTCATTTATTCCATATTTACATTAATTATCAGTAGTTTATCTGAGTAATTAATTTGGAATGAATACTCTGTTTGTCTGGAAATGGTTTTGGTAAACTGTTTTGGAAAACAAAATATTGATATTATAATAGGTTGTATATATGCTAGAACAACGCTATTATTTATGATCGCCTTGCGGGCATTTATATGGATTTATCCTGAACTATTGTTGTGCTGGAACTGTTTAGTTAGCACTGTTAGATAGGAACGTTACTCGGATCCCGTCCAGTCGTTTCTTTATAATCGGGTAGAGGGGTGGCTCGTCCCCATCCAATACCATTTTAATGTCATGACCGGTCTCTTTCACAAGTGTGTAGAAGCAGGACACTTAGCTGGTGTCACAAACCTTCCGGTGTGCGTCACTCTCGACGAAACGTATACTAAGATGTGTCATCCCAATGGTGGGGTACACATGTAAAAGTCTAATAACGTGTTACGTGTTTTTGAAACATAAATCAGATAAGTGCTACTCGACGCACATAATTAATAAATCTTTGGCGAGTAGTGCAGCTAAGCGATAGTGCAGCTAGGAAAGCTCATCTCGACTTTTGATCAGAGTACGTTCTCTTTCCAATCTGAATTCGCTGTAGGCGATGAGGTTGGTTATGGACCGAAACATCTAAGTCAGCTTTTAAAATCACTCGAATGCGATACTGTGAATCTTTAAAGTTCCAGACTTTGTCATTCTTTCCGATAAGATTCACTTCAGTTGGAATCTTCTCTTGTGCATACCTATTGTTGATATTTCAGTAGAAGTATGAAGGTTGATTATCGTTATCGGTTATCATTCGAGAAACGATGAGTCTAACCTAATACAACTACTTCGAACCTTCTGCTTTGTACCCTTGCTAGTCTATTCAAGTAGACTAACCCACGAACATTGTTCTCCGCATGTGGGATGGTGTCATCCGTTCGATTCGGCACATCAGATAGAGCGTAGTTGAGAAGACTAGAAGGACTATGGAGGCGACAGTGGTTTTTCGATGTTTTAATAATGTCTTTTAATCAGGTTGAGATCTTTTGGGCAATGTATTTTATAAAGACTTCTGCTATACTCTATTTATGTCTTCTAAGACTTTCGCTGTATTTGGTTTAAACTCTGTGTTAGCCTATTCGGGATTGGGTTGTAATCCCGTAACTCATGTTTCTTTGACAATGTTATGTTTTGGAATTGAATGCTTTGATCATTATGTATCATTTGTATTTCATAAATTGTATTTAAATGGTAAAGCCTTGGGTGATCTCGGTAAGGAACACTGGGGTCACTGGCGGTAATACCTTTCCAAAAGGATTAAGTTTTGGGGGCGTTACAACTACTCAAAGACTACGACATCGAATTGCTGTATCATTCGGGCAAGGCTAATGTAGTAGCCGATGCCTTGAGCCGGAAGACGCCGCATGAGACGGTAGTGGCTCTACTTACTTCTCAGACCAAGCTGAACCAAGGGTTGTGCGAGATTGAAGTCTTGTACGATCAACATCGAGGATACCTGAGTATGCTTGAGATTCAAGCTATGCTTCTTGATCAGATCAGGGAGAAGCAGGTCGATGATGTGATCTTGGTAAAGCTAAGCAGTGAAGTAATGGACGGGAAAGCTCCCGGTTTCGTGATTCAGAAAGATGGATCACTCTGGTTTCAAGACCGGATTTGTGTGCCTGACGTTGATGGTCTTCGCCAGTTAGTGATGAGGGAAGCCCATTCGTCAGCTTATTTTATACATCCAGGCTCTAGCAAGATGTACAAGGACCTCAGAAAGAAGTTCTGGTGGCCCAACATGAAGTGGGATATAGCAGAGTTTGTGGCGAAATGCTTGACTTGTCAGAAGGTCAAGATAGAACACCACAAACCAGGTGGTGAATTGCTACCCCTTCTAGTTCCAGAATGGAAATGGGAGGATATTGCAATGGATTTCGTCACAGGGCTGCCCAAGACTCGGAGTCAAAAGGATGCTATCTGGGTAACCATTGACAGGCTCACGAAGAGTGCTCACTTCGTGGCTATCAAGTCAACATGGGGAACCCAGAAGCTATCAGAAGTGTTCTTACACGAGGTTATCCGTTTGCATGGTACTCCAAAGACCATTGTATCGGATCGCGATGGCCGATTCATGTCGAGATTCTGGAAGGAACTCCACGAGGCCATGGGAACCGAGTTGAGATTCAGTACTGTGTTTCATCCTCAGACGGATGGACAGTCTGAAAGGACCACCCAGACCTTGGAAGACATGCTGAGAGCTTGTGTACTCGATCGTCCGACTAGCTGGGAGAACATCTTGAGTCTGATTGAGTTCACGTACAACAACAGTTGGCATGCTACCATCAAGATGGCTCCATTCGAGGCTTTGTACGGTCGAAGGTGCAGATCTCTAATTTGTTGGGATGAGAATGCCGACAAGGTTCTGCTCGGACCAGAGTTAGTCGAAAGGACTGCCTCGGACATTGCTTTAATAAGACAAAGGATGTTAACAGCTCAGAGTCGACAGAAGTCTTATGCAGATCTGAAGCGTAGGAATGTCGAGTTTGAGGTTGGTGACAAAGTGTTTGTCAGAGTATCGCCATCTAAGGGTGTATTCAGATTTGGTAACCGTGGGAAGCTTAACCCTCGCTACGTGGGACCATTTGAGATCCTTGATAGAGTGGGGTCTCTAGAGTATCATTTGGCATTGCTGCCATCGGCACACCCAATGCATGACGTGTTCCATGTATCTTTGCTGAGGAAGTACGTGCCAGATGAATCTCATGTGCTGAGCTATGAATACATCGAGATCCATACAAATGGTACCTACGAGGAGATACATGTGCGTATTCTCGAACGTCATGAGAAGTAGCTACGCAACAAGATAGTACCGTTGGTACGGATTTTGTGGTCTAAGTCAGGAACCGAAGAGGTTACTTGGGAAACTTGGGAGACTGATGAGGATATACGTAGACACTTTCCCAAGATGTTTTCGGCCTAAGTTTCGGGGTCGAAACTTCTTTTAAGGGGGAGGTGATGTAATATCCCTCATTTTGTAAGGGTATTTTGGAAATTTTCCAACTCCCGTACTACTGTCGTCGAATTTATTTCAGAGAAGTTCAGACATTCCGCAATGTTCACGATCTCTGTAATAATTTCCTGAGTGGAATAAAATACATTCGACGTATTTTCGGGGCTTAGAATATTCATTCGGGTGCAAATACGTTAACCGGGTACAAATATATTTAACCCGGGGTTAAAATATTTACCCATAAAGTTAACCGGACAAAAGAAGACAAAAGAGGCAAAAATGGCCTTGACCGCACCCCGCGGTGCAAGCCATTTTCTGAGGCAGTCAGGTGAGGCGGTCACTGCACCCGCGGTGGAGCCACCGCACCCCGCGGTGCCATGATGATTTCTACGACGCCGGAGTTCAGTCGCTGCAACGCTATCCCTTCGCCTGGGCTGCTTGTCCCATCCTGTCTGTAGGCGCCTACCATGACTAAGCTCCTTGCTTGGGCTATAAAAGGAGAGGATTTGGACTGGAATAAATCACATCTGAATCTCTCTCAAATCTCTAAAATTCCTCTCGCCGTAATTTCTTCAAGCTCGCCAGAGTTGTCATCGAAGTTCCCTTTTGTGTAAGAGGTGCTCTCAAAGTGGTGTTTGGTGATCCAAAGTGTTTGGAAATCAAAGCCCCTCCTAATCGAATCCATACGAGTCGGTCACGATGAGTTTCGTCATCGTCGTCATCATCGTCCCCTCGCTCTGTAATTCCACCGCACCCACGGCCAGAGCCACCGCACCCCGCGGCCAAGGCCACCACACCCGCGGTCAGGGTCGGCGCACCCACGGTCAGGGCCGGCGCACCCACGGTGGGCTGGCTCGTGGTGTGTTCTTGGGTGTTGTGGTCTTGGGCGAGGCTTGGCTCCTTCGATTCTTTCGTATTCCTTTAGATTCGTATATCTGGTTATCGAATCTAACTTAGGGTCTCGTTATGGGATGTTCCATAGGGATTTGTTATCCAGGATCTGTCCCTGTTTCGGACCCAGGAACCCGTTGTCTCTAAGCTTGTTCAAGCTTTCGTCTAATCTAAGGCAAGTGGCGGTTCACTCTTGCTTATCATTCCATATTTCCATTAATTATCAATTGTTTAATTGTTAATTAATTTGGGATGATTTACTGTTTTCGTTGGGAACAGTTTTGATAAATGATATAATTAAATATGATATTATAATAGGTTGTATATCTGCTAGAACAACGCTATTATAGATATATATTTATGATGATTGCCTTGAGGGCATTGATGTGGATTATTGCGTGCTTGAACTGTTTAGTTAGCACGAGTATTCGTAGGAACGCTACTAGGGCCCTGTGAGGTCCAGTCGTTTCTTTATAACCTGGTGAAGAGGGCGACAAAACCCCTAACACCATCTTGTTGGTCATGACCTTCCTCTATACTCGGGTATAGAGGTGGTGCACTTAGCCAGTGTCACAAACCTGGGAGTTTCTCCCAAAAGATCTCTCATCTCGGGACGAGCTGATTATGATAAAAGCTTATAACGTGATGCGCATTTTGGAGTTAAATGAGATAAGTGCCGTTGGTGCACACAATTAATATACCCTCAGGCGAGTAGTGCAACTAGGAAATAGTACAGCTAGGAAAACTCGTCTTGACTTTGATCAGAGTAAAGTTCTCTTTCCAATCTGGATTCGCACTGTGCGGTGAGGTTGGTCGTGAACCGAAACATCAAGTCGTTTTGAACGCTTGTATGAAATTATATGTTCTCCAACATTTATCATGCTTCCGATAAGACTCAATTCATTGGAGTCTTCTGTTGGGTTGATTGTTGTAAGACTCGGTCTTTCAGAATCTCCTCTTGATCATGCCTTTTCGTATATTTTAGTAGGAGTATGATGGTTGACTATCGTCATCGGTTATTATTCGAGAAGCGATGAGTCTAACCTAATACGACTACTTCGAACCACTCTACTTTTAACCCTTGCATAGTCTTTCATTAGACGAACCAACCGGTTATATTCCTTGCATGGTTGGCTGGTGTCATCCGTTCGATTCGGCACATCAGATAGAACGACTATGAAGGCAAATGATGTTTTTGATAAGTTTATCCAGGTTGAGATCCTTGGCGGTGATCGTTGTGATCAAGACCTTATGTCATTTACTTTTAAAAGACTTCCGCTGTATTTGGAATTCTGTTAAAATTCCGAGACTATGGTTTCAATGAAAGTTATAATATTTGTATTATAACTGTTGGTTTATGATTTGTATCAACTGGTTAAGCCTTGGGTGACATCGGACAGAACGTCTGAGGTCACTGGCGGTAATACCTTTCAAGGATATAATTGGGGGGTGTTACAAGTCAGACTGATATAAAGTTATTAGTTTGGACCCTTATAATTCGTATCATAACGTAATTGACTCAGTGTCATGTACAAGTTGGAAAAGTTCTAAACTAACGTTATGGTTCATCAACAGGTGATGGACACCCGATCCACCAACCAAGCAACTAACGAAAGTCCTAGCAACGGTTCTCGAATTCGGCTGAGGAGTGCTACTCCATAAGGGGAAGGCGCGGGATCTGGCTCATGTAATAATAACCCGACCCTGCGGTAAGATGTTCATCAGGGACAAGCGGACCCCTAAGCTGCAAGGGGAGTTCCACCTCCTGCCCCGATCGTGCTAGTGTGGAGGCACAGATCAAGGCAACGGGTGGGCAACAGAATCACAGGACTAGCTCGTTCAAGCGGCCGACGTCGCCCACCAAGTTCGAGAAGTCTGGTCGTACTAAGACCAGGGCGACTCAGTCTGACTCCGCCAAAGGCTCAGGCCGGAGTAGCGGCGAGATTCAATGCCACAACTATGGTAAAGCTGGGCACAAGAGCCCTTGTTGCCAATAGGTGAAGCGGGCATGTTTTAGTTGTGGGAAGGCATGCCACATGAAGGCATACTGCAGGCAAAAGGGCCTAAGGCCAACACAACTATATCAGGCCTCAAAAGCTGGCAGTGGGCAGAACCCAAGGGCGAAAGTGTCTGCTCCGGAGCAATCTGTTGCTCGTATCAAAGGCAAGGCGCCTATGGAATCTTCGAGTCAAGAGCAACGACTCTTTGTTATACGTCACCCCGACGGGAGGGAAGCCCTGTGCGAGTGGTAGTATTTTTGTGAGGCTTTTCAGAATAAGGAGCGATGACTTGTGTCGATAGTCTCCATAGTTTAGTAATCTGTATATTCGACTTTCTGTCAGTTGTTTTATGTAATGTTTCGAATAATAAAGAAGTGTTTCCTTGTTCCGGAAATTACTAAATTCGTTATTATTGCAAATTGTTCGTTCATACGAGACTCTGTGAGTGCCAAAAACAGTTTATGTCACGTGTGGATAAGGGTTGTCAGGACTCATAAAGGAGGGGTAACGTATGGAGCCTATGTGTCCATTCCCTACATGGTTAACACAAGGGGCGACTCTATTACTGAATTCCTAGATCCATTCTTAGGAATCTCTCTTCATCCTTGGAGTAATGTCACATCGGTATGACATTAATTACTCCCTTCGTTGAGCTGACGAGCGTTATCTAGTGAGTTGAGTTTTACCAAAATTCCTTAATGTAAAGGAAACAAATATATGTGGTTAATGCTCTATGGGATTAAGAATTATTTCTCATATGTGTACCCTGAACATTTGTTTTGATAAAAGTACTTAGGAGTGAACTACATGAAGTTCAGACTGCCTCGTTGTGAGGTCATATTGTAGTCGTCTATGTGGATAGATTGATGAGAAGGGAATAAATGTATATTAGAGATAGTTCATAGAGAGTTAGTTCCTCTAAAAGATCGTACTCTGTTACGACCTTGAGTAAAACCTTAGGATCCAAGGGTGTGATTATGGAATGTGTAAGTGAGTATATGTTCATTGTGGGCCCAGAGGGTTAAACTTTCGGAAAGGCTAAGGGTGTGAAGTCATAAGTATTATATGAGGTTTCGTTATGAGGCTTTCCTAGAAGAAACGACATCAGGATTGGATGGAGAGTGATCTACGTCTGTTAAGGCGACTTGATGTCAAGTTTAGGGAAAATAAAGTGATTGGCCGAAATGGTGCTAATTGATTTATCGCGATCTTGTTTTGAGGAAACTAAAGGTTTTGAGTTGGAAGTGAGCTTTATGGCCAAATTTATTTGGGCCAAAGAATTGAATCAGTGAATTGTACCTTCAAGGGATATAGAGTTATGATATCTGGAGATTTACAAGGTCTGATATGTGGATTTTAAGAGAGTATGACGTCTATAAGGCCGATGATATAGCGTTTTTTGGGAAATTAAGTTGTGAAACGATTGTTTTGGGAGGAAGCTCACTTAAAATTTAAGGGTTATGGTGTAGGGCCTAGTTATTCGGAGGATATCGATACCAAAGGATGTAGCATGGGAAATTGTCTCATGTGCGTTTAAGGAGTAAGGTAACAAATGTTACTCGTATATACCCATTGAAGGATTAGGACGTGAAGTGATTGATTTTGATGGCAAGGCACTGTTCATCAATATGGTATTTTTGAGTAAATAGAATTGAGGAACCTTAAAGGTTTAAGTTAGAGATTGAATATGGAATACGTTAAGTTAATCTTGGATAAATGGTAAATATCAGTAAAGAAAAAGGGTGCTTGATTTGGGATAATAAATCGTATGAGGACAACTGGTTGCTTAAGGATTTATGGGTGAATAGCAAACTCGACCGGTGAAAGTTGTTACAGTTTTGAAGGTCAATAGTGTGGCATAAAGTAAGTATGTGGATGATATCAAGTGGACTTGAGGAAAAGGTGACCCACGTCTATTAAGGTGATCGTATGGCACATTTGGGTAAAACGGGAGTATAATCTTGTGGAATGGATTATTCGATCATGTTGAGATAATCGGACATAGGTTATGGTGTGATTAATTATGGGATCACATGCGCAAAAATTTTGAGTTAAGATATGGCACAAGGGTCAAATGTGATTAAGGTAACCAATGAAATAGGTGAGCCGTGTATTTAAGGAGTAAGGCCTATATGACAAGTGGAAGTAATGAGTTGCAATATAGTTGAATTCTATGTATGTACTTTGAGGATCTGATCATCGAAGGGAACTTAGTAGAAAAATGTTGTATTCTTCTGTTTGAGGACATCAAGGTCTTTATGAGGAATAAGGCAATATAGCGAGGTTTTATTGGAGATTATAATGGATACGCTAATTAAGGCAATTGTAATCTTGTGGATGATCACATCTGTTCTAGCGAGAGTAAGGAATGTAGGCAGTATGTTGTAAGTGGGATCATGATCGAATAAATAGTTCGATTTTGGTAATATAGGTTACGAAGACCAAATTTATTTAAGGATATCAACTTAAGGAAGATAAGGTATGTACTCTGAGAGTGGTTTATAAAGAGAAAGGTGAAAGAGAAATGTGTATTCTCATGCGTAAGGTATAGCGAGTCTATTGCAATGATTTTTAGAGACTATTATCCTAAAGATAATTATGACTTTGTAGATATAGTCATGAGTTATTACAAGTGTAGCACGTGGAGATAGGATATGCGAAATAGTGGCATCATTGAGGAAACATATCGTTTTCCTAGGAGCAAGCACAAGGATGAAAAGTTTAAGGATATTAAAATCAGGTAGTGAGATTATGGTGAAACAGGTCCCTCTATATTAGCGATGCTAGTTTCGGGGTCGAAACTATTTTAAGGGGGTAGTAATGTAATAATCCTCATGTTACCATAGGGGTAATATGATAGAATGTGTGTCTAGTGAAAGCAAGTTATAGAATTCTCTTAGGTTGTGAAAGGTCTAAATTATGGTTAACCTTACGTTAACTGTAATTTGAACCAACTTAGAAATTTTAACTTAGAAATGCCTGAACCAATGTACAAAGTGTGAAATGGGTTAGGTATGGTTAAACTTATACGGTTGGGTAACTTAGTATAAGGTCGCATCTTCGAGTTGTTATCAGCCAAGTTTCGGGGTTGAAACTTCCTTTAAGGGGGTAGTGATGTAATTCCCCTCATTTTTAGTAAGGGTATTTGGGTAATTTCCCAACCCTCGTACTGTAATTGTGACGCGTTTGGCGAAATTCGGAATTTCTGTAACTCATATAATCTCTGTAATAATCCTTTGAGCGTTATAATATACATTCGATGTATTATCGAGGCTTGGAATAATTGTTTGGATGCGAGTATTCAATGTTGGGGATGAATCCACGTGTAAAACCGCGACCAGAGGGCATGCGGATGCAAACACGGCATTTCTGCGACCGTGGAAGAACTTCCGCGATTGCGGAAAACTATTCAGCGTCGTCTTCCCTTCGCATTACGCCAGTTGAGATTTAGCCGTTTCGCTGAGGGAGGGAGCTCGACCGCTTCAGTTGCTCGGCGTTGAGCTTCCGTGAGCCTATAAAAGGGAGGGTGGTGGCCTCAGATCTCTCATCCACAACTGCAAACAATCTCTCCTTCTCTCGTTTTCCTGCCGTCGGAGTTCGTGCCTCGCCAGAAGCTCGTCGGAGTTCTTCGTGTTTCGTTTTGTGGTGCATCGGTGGTCTGGAGTGGTAGCAGCATTGCCCGAAGCCACGGAAGCCATCATGCACATCGTCGGTAAGCTTCAGAATCGATTTAGGGTTGCGTCTAAGAAGGATCCTCGATCGCGGCTATGAACACCGCGACCGCGGAATATGCCCAGAGATCCGCGACCGCGGAATCCAAAACTGCGACAGCGGCTTGCCTGGGCAAGCGCGATCGTGGCTGGGACGAGGCCGGTCACGGATGGGACTCTCGTTCCTTTCGTTTCTTTAGATTTGTATCATTATTCGTATCGAATCTAACCTAGGGTTTCGTCGTGGGTTCGTTGTCGTCTTAGGAATCCGTAACCAGATTCTATTTCCAGTTCCCAGATACCTGGAACCCGACAACCTATGTTCGTCTCAATTAAGGCAAGTGGGGGTTCGCTCTTGCTTATCATTCTATGTTCCCGTTAATTATCAATTGTTTTAATTGTTAATTAAATTGGGATGAACTGTTGTTTTCGTTTGGGAATAGATTTTATAAATGTGTGATTAAAATATGATATTATAATAGGTTGTATATATTGCTAGAAACAACGCTATTATATCTGTTATTACCGTGATGGTATTGGTGTGGATTTGATGTGTGAACTTAAATATGTAGTTAGAACGAGTATTCGTAGGAACGCTATGTACCTTGCGAGGTCTAGCCGTTTCTTTATAACCGTGGTGCATAGGATGTCCAGGCCCTAACACCCTTCCCTGGTCATGATCGTCCCCTATCCGAATATAGGGGTGGTACACTAAGCTGGTGCCAACAATCGAGATTTATTCCCAAGATATCTCTCGTATCGAGATGATATATTTATATGATAAAAGCTTTAACGTAAATATACGTTTTGGAATTTAACAAGAGAAGTGTCGTTGTGCACATAATTAATATACCCTCGGGCGAGGAGTATAACGTGGAAACCGTCCGGACTTCGGTTAGAGTAAGTCTTCTTTCCAATCTGGATTCGCATTGCGCGGTGAGGTTGGTCGTTGACCCAAATGATCAAGTCATTTTTAAAACGCTTGTATGAAAACTATAATGTTCCCAAACATTTGTCATACTTTCCCATAAAACTCAATTCCTTTGGAGTCTTCTTTTCAGTGCATGTCTAAATTCTAATCATTTCGTGAAAGTTTCGGGTTATGTATCGTTCCTTCGATTGTTATTCGAGGGACAATGATAGTAAACGGTTACGATCACTAGAACCATTCTGTTTTCACCCTTGCATAGTCTTTCATTAGAATAACCAATCGGGTTTTATTCCTTGCATGGTTGGCTGGTGTCATCTGTCCTATACGGCACATCAGTGGTTGGTTTCCAAAGTCTTGAAGTAACCAGTTGAAGAAGAGGCTTGCAGTTGCAGATTTAAGTGTTGGTATTTCAAGGTCGTTAAGTATTACTTTAATATATATTTTTATATAACCTAGTCATGTAATAAGTTTATTCTTAAAGTCTTCCGCTGTGTAATTTAAAAGGCTTCCGCTGTAATTTCACTCTGTTGTAAATCGTTATTGAGAAATCTTTTAATAAAAATGGTTGAGTTTTATTTAAAAATTGTCTTCTGATGTCTAACCTTTCGTTATTTAATATGTTTATTTAAGATTAATTGTTCCGATTAAAGCCTAGGGTGACATTGGACAGTAACGTCTGAGGTCACTGGCGTGTGGCACTACCGACGTAAGTCGGGGGTGTTACAGTCCGTTCCAGGTAGTTTCTCATATTTTGTGGTGTATCGGTGAAGTATGTCCAATTCGGTACATTCGCCGATAATGTCTCTCCACTTACCTCTTCGTCATACTCTGGGATTTCGTATCCATGATGGCTATAAGAATCTCGCTCATCTTCTACGATCATATTATGCATAATGATACAAGCTTTCATTATCTTTCCAATCTTCACAAGATCCCAAGATAGTGCTGGGTTACGAACTATTGCAAATCGAGATTGCAATACTCCAAATGCTCTTTCCACGTCTTTACGAACAGCCTCTTGGTGTTGGGCAAACAACTTCGCTTGAGGGCCTTGAGGAAGCCGAATTGATTGGACAAATGTGGCCCATTGCGGATAGATGCCATCAGTGAGATAATATCTCATGTTGTATTCACGTCCCATTACTGTGAAATTAACGTTTGGAGCTCTACCTTCCAAAACGTAATCAAAAACAAGAGATTGATCAAGAACATTAAGATCATTAGACGTACCTGCTACCCCGAAAAATGCATGCCAGAACCACAAGTCGTATGATACAGCAGCCTCCAAAATGATTGTCAAATGGCCATGTCCACGGGTATATTGACCTTTCCATGCAGTTGGACAATTTTTCCACCTCCAATGCATACAATCAATGCTACCCAACATCCCAGGAAATCCACGAGACTCCCCCACGCTTAGTAGGCATTGTCTGTCTTCTGCGGTTGGACGCCTCATATACTCATCACCAAAAAAGGTAATGACTCCATCGACAAAATGCTCCAAGCTTAACCTTGCGGTTGCTTCAGAAAGACGGAGATACTCATCACTCGTATCAACATCAACTCCATAAGACAACATACGCAAAGCGCTAGTACATTTCTGCAATGCAGATATGCCAAGCCTACCTACTCATTTGGCCTTTGTTGAAAGAACTCCATACCATTCTCCAGCCTTTCCACAATGCGCATGAAAAGTTCCTTGTGCATTCTAAACCTACGTCGAAACATATGATCTGGATAAGTTGGTTGGTCGGAGAAATAATCTTTGTAAAGTTGCTCAAAGCCTTGTTCCCTTCCTCTATCAATGTAATTACGACGAGATCTCCTACGTGAACTTTCTGCTTGTGCTTTGTATTTGCGTTGTAGAGCGCGTTCTTGAACTTCATTAGCCGCATCAACAGCTTCTTGTAAAAGTCTCTGGTACTCACCATCGTCAGAGCTTGAGAAGTTTGAAGATGAACTAGATATTTTTAGAGATTGGGGATTTTAAGAAATTTGAGGATGGAATAAATGCTTGTATGTCCTCACTTATATAGATCTTTGAAAAGCTATAAAATCCCAACCATAAAAGCATCTATATGCTTTAGTCCAAAAAAAGAAGATGCTTTCTCTGCCAACTTCACATGCCAACTTGCATATCATTATTACTTTAGTCCAAAATATTCACTCCATTTTGGCTCATCTTTAAGAACTCTCCATGCATGCTCATCGGAAAAATCCTTCTTGTTGAAAGCAGCATAATATGATTTAGCCTTAGTAATAACGTTGGCCTCTGACTCCCCACTGCCTCTGTCTCTACTAGCCTTTGCATAGAAGCCATTAAAACTTTGTGCACTTTTGTTGATGATCTGCCATCTATTCTTACAACTTTTCTCATCTCGATCTGGTTGGCCTAGTTGTTTATGCTTGTTCCAGTAGGCTGAAACTCGCTTCCAAAATGAGGTTGATGATTGGTTTGTGTTTTTTATTGGGTCCTTGTTGGTGTTTAGGAACCCACTGATGAGGATCATATCTTCAGCCTGACCCCATGAGCTTCTTGGGGATCTAGTGGAGCCACCGCCACGAGCACGACCACGACCCCGAGCCCGACCACGACTAATATGCTGAGTTTCTTGGGGTGAATCCTCAAGAACTTCTGGTTGTGTACTAAAATTTGGTTCATCCATGGATTGATATCCACCTCCGGTTGTGGCTTGACCTTGTGAGAGGAGACTCGCATAAACTGGCATACTCAGATCATACGAATCTAAGGACAAATCTTCAAAGTTATTTGGGTAGTCAGGTTGGTTTGGATTCATGGTAAGAGATTTAGAAGAGAAGAAGAGCTTGAAAAGAGAGATATTGGATAGTGTGAGTTTTACAATGAGACCACTTCAACTTATTTATAGGGCAAAAATCTTACCTAATTCTTCACCTTAATTTAATATGAATAATCTTACCTAATCTTACCTAATCTTACTAAATGTCATTTCAAATTAAATTAATTCATACATGAATTAAATTAAATTAGTGTATATTTATATTTTAGTTAGTACATTTTTTTAGTTTAAACTATCCATAATGTCATTTTAATGTAAAGAAATTAAATGAGTGTATATTAAAACTTGTCTAAATAATCTTAGTTAGTACATTTTTATAGTTTTAAATATCCATAATTTCATTTTAATGTAAAGAAAATAAATTAGTGTGTATTTATATTTTAAACCACCATAAATAATATTAATATTATTTGTTTTCAATTAATAATATACAAAATACAATAAAAAATATCAAAAATATTAGAAACATAATCATAATGGGTGTCTATGGATAGAGAAAAATACAATTAGAATTATAGTATTTTTTTAATGTAACATATAAAAAATATTTAAATTTTAAGATTATAAAAATGGACGGCCAGCGAATATCGCTGGCCGTCCGATTACGCGCCACGCGACGCCATCTGGGCCGCGTTCGCGCGCCCAGTAAAACGGCGCCGTGCTGCTTAAAGCAAGCAGTCGTTTGGCTGCTTGCTTTAAGCGACGCGTTTTGAACAAGGGCAAACCCTTTTTTTTGGTTTCAAGGAGCAGCGTTTTTTTTTTGCACATCCAAACGTGGCCTTACAATAAGCCGGGCATGATGGGGCTTAAAATTTGGCCCAATTTTAAGCCTTTGAGCAAGACTTATTGGGATGTTTGAATTTTTTAATCCAAAAAATTCAAAAAGCCCCCCAATAAGCCTTGCAATAAGAATGCTCTTAGAGCATCCTTATTGGGGGCTTAATGGGGAGGCTTATTGAATTCTTTTGATTAAAAAAATAGAAGCTCCCAATAAGCCCCCCACTTGGGGCTTAAAAATTTGCCAAAAAATAAGCCTCTCAAGAGAGGCTTATTGTAAGGCCCAACGCCACATGGCGCTTGATTACTGGGCTGCGTTTGTGCGCCTAGTACGCGACATATGGCACCGATCGGACGGTCAGGAAAAATTCATGGCCATCCGTTATTTTTTTTAAAAAATTGTCTTATTTTTATTTTCTTATATTAAAAATAAATATTACTATAATTCTAATTATATTTTTCTCTATCATAGACACCCATTATGATTATGTTTCAAATATTTTTGAATTTTTTTATTATAATTTATATATTATTAATTGAAAACAAATCATTTTAATATTATTTATGGTAGTTTAAAATATAAATATACACTAATTTAATATAAATATACACTAAATATACAAAATACTTGAAATAAAATATATTTAATAAAAAAATTAATTTTAAAAATTTAATATAAAGAGTATATTAAATATTTAATATAAATAATATATTGGTAATTTGATATAAATAAAAGGTTATAATTTAATATACTCCAATAAGCCCTTCTAATAAGCAAAATGAGTGGGGCTTATTGGAGATTTTTTTGCCAATAATCCCCCAGTAATGATGCTCTTATACATCGTCTGATCCCACACTCCTCATTTTTTATCCTTGCCTTTTCTCTCTCTTGAAGTTGAAGTGTCTTTCAAGTTTTTAATTTTCGGTTTGTTTTCTTTCTATGTCCTATCCCTTGTGTTGTTGATCTTTCTATGTGTTGTTAATCTTCCCTCTTTTTCTCCTTTTTCATGCTCATATTTTACGTTTCTAAGGTTATAGGGTTTAGTTTTTGAATTTTGTTCATCTTTCATCGTTTACGTTCTCTATATCTCGACATGTTTTCTGTATCCTTTTTTGTTTGAATATGCTGAAAACGATTCTTATAAGTTGGCATGGACTTTTTGTGGTAGTAGTTTTGTTGAATCTGGTATTAATGTGACTGTTTTAATAGTTTAATCAATTGTGTTATTATTTTTATTGTAATCTATCTATAAACATATAAAATAGACATTTTGTCCATTAATAACAATGTAATAAGTAAGCTTTTTAATTAAAAAAATAGAAAACAAAAAAATAAGTGGAATTCATATGAAACGTTTAAACGGCTTTAATCTCCAACTTTCAATACAATTTAATATCTATCAACTAATAAGAATTTTATGAGCCAGGACTGTTATTAAAAGACAATGGATGGATCACGATCTTGTTCTTTGATCAGGATCCCAGAAAAAGAAAATACAAAGGGTTTTTATTTTACAATGAGAAAAGAAAATATGATTCTGAAAAAGCGTGCCTTCTCCAAATGAGAGGATCCACTTATATAGAGAATTGAAATAACTATTGAAAATACACTATTACAAAGCCGTACAACTGTTCATGTGTACAGTAGGAGAGTAGTGCATTTTAACTATTGACTTGTGAGCTTTGCTTTTGCTGAGGGGTCTTTTGTCGTTTCTACTGATGGTCTTTGTCGGCCATTAGCTTAATAGACAGCTTGTCTTGTAATCTTATCTCTTGCCGACACTCTGATTGCAGATGATTTTTGTGAGGCTTGGTCACCCTGTTGGGCTTAAAGATGACTTGGGCCAGGAACTGTTATGGACTATTGAGCATATGGATCTTGAGCAAACTGTTCATAGGGATCAAATTCTCCCAGACGGACAGGACTGGTAGAACTGTTTTGCTCTTCTTCTTCTTCTTGGACTCTATCTGCCCATGACTTTTTACTTGTAGATGCGGGCTGTTCGTTGATTACTAGTTTGGTCTGTTCTTGCGTTGCTTGGGCCGCCATGAAGTCTTGATATCTTTTGAACTCTTGGAACTCTCGCCATTGTTTTTGCTGGTCTGTTGTCAAAGGGGATTGCGATGAAGATGCTATAGGAATACCCGTAGGATGGGTTGTAATGGGTTTCTGAGGACTATGCGAGCTTTCTTTAGACTTAATGATGATCTGAATTTTTTCAATGGACAAAGAATCCAGATCAATCTTTTCCCACCACCTTACCTTGAACTTGCGGCAAAGTGAAAGGGGAAGTGGACTGGGGAGGACTTGCTGAAGCTCATAGATCCAACAAAGGATCCACGCAACTCCGGTGCATTTGTGGAATTGAATGGGTTTAATGAACTCTTGGACTGGGCAGTGTTTGCAAAAGAAGTCAAAGGCAAGTTTGGCTTCTGCAGGATAGATTTCTGGAACTGGTCCAAAAGAATTCCACCAGGCATAAAACCAGATGGAGAGATTGTTATTGCAGGTTTTTGAGAAAAAAAAGAACCAAGAATGGTTAAAAGGTCTGATCAGAAATGCTTTTGACCATGCATATCTGTAGTCAAAATATGAGTATCCTTTCGGATAGAAAGGAATAGAGAATAATCTTTGCGAGCTGGGATCACCCCACTCTTCTCTGGTAATTACTCTGAGAATCTTACATTTAGAAAATAATGTAAGATCATAGTCTTTTTCGTCTTTTGTATGAGTTATCTCAGCAGACTCAGAGTCTATCAAGATAAATTCATAAAACTTTTGTGTCTTTGTGGGTTCAGAAGGGAACCACTGGAAATCTTTGGTGAACATGCTTTTTGTGAAGGGGCCAAACTCTTTTGGTTCATGAGTATTGAACTCTTTGGTGAGGCAAGGCAGATCTCTTGTTGTGAGGATTGTTTGAGGACATATTTGTGAAAGACTTTGGTTTTTTGAGTGTCTTTTTTTTTAGGGGTCTTTGGGATTGCCGGAGTTTGACCGTGTGTGAGCTGAGGGAACTGTGATAATGCTTGGAATTGGTTTTGAATAGGGATTGTGTTTTGGGTTTTGCCTCCTTGCGACATATAGTCACTAGGAGTTTGTTTACGAGGATTACCTCTCCCTGCCATTCCTGAAAATGCAAATGAAATGGTTAGAAATGTAGATAAGAGACCTTAACCTTTGAAGTAATCATGCTTCTTGCTGCAGCTTTGTTGCGTAGTAGCGAGTGTTTTGCGATATTGAGGTCTAGTGTCTTTGCGTCTTCAGAATCATAAGTTGCTGTTAAAATAGCCTTGATTTCTCTTTGGCTTTTGAAAACACCAGAAGTTTCAAAGCATTGATTTTGAAGATCTTGAAATACTTTAAAATGCGGATAGGGAGCCATTTAAAAAGGGATTACAAGTTTTTGTAATTCCAAATGAAGGTGGATGTTGGCACAGATGATATATGACCAGGTAATATCTTCCCAATCTTTAAGACTTTTAAGGAGTAAAAGGGCTTGTTGGTTGTCTGAAGAATCTAGTTTTTTAAACTCTTTGAATTCAAAACGAGCTTGTTTTAGAGTTCGTCGAAAGAGGGGTATTCTCCAGAGCTCATAAACATCTTTTTTTTAAGATCCTTAAAAAGTTTCATGAAGGATAAACACCTAAATCTTTGACTTCTTCTGAAGGACTTCTTTAATTTGCTGATTTTCCCTGCAAAAATTCTCTTGTGAGAAAATCGAGTAAGGAGTTTTTTTTCTCCTTTAATGAATTCTACCTCAAAATCGAAAACTGAGAGTATTGCTTGCCATCTGGAAAAAAATTGTTTAGAGACTATGTTTTGAACATCTTTCTGCAGAATTTCTTTGGCGGATTTGCAATCGACTCTAAGGAGGAATGATTTGTTGTATAAATCGTCTTGGAACTTTGAAATGCATGCAACGATAGAAAATATCTCCTTTTTGACCGTGCTATAATTCTTTTGGGGAACAGCCCAACACCCAGAGTAAAACCTGACTAATTGCTCGGGCTTGTTGGTATCTAATTTTTGTTTGAGAATTCCTCTGAATCCTATTTCCGAGGCATCTGTTTCAACAATCATGAAGGCTTTGGGCTGCGGAATGCCAATACAAGGAAGTCTTTTAACTTTGTCTTTGATGATTTTAACGGCTTTGGTTTGTTCGGGACCCCATGGAGGAGGATTTTTCTTGAGTCTGAGGAACAGGGGTATGCAAAGCTGTCTAAGGCCAGGAAAGAAATCTGAGATGTAATTGAGACATCCTAAAAATCTTTGTAATTGTGTCTTTTCTTTAATCTCATCAGGAAATTTATCAGCAAATTCTATGCTTCTATGAATAGGCCTAATGGTTTGTTGATAGATATCATGACCAAGAAACCTGATTTTGGTATGGAAGAGCTTCATCTTGGTTACAGATAGGACAAGACCATTTTTCTTGATGATATGCAAAAAGGTATTTAAATGCTTGAAATGTTCATCCAAGGTTTTTGAATATATGAGTACATCATCAATATAGACAATGAGAAAGTCAGAATAAGGATTAAGGATATCATTCATAATCCTCTGATATTCTGATGGGGCGTTTTTGAGGCCGAACGGCATGACATTCCATTCGTAATGGCCAAAGGGTACTGTGAATGCGGTTTTGTACCTGTCTTCTTCAGTTATCTGGATTTGCCAGTAACCGCTTTTCATGTCAAATTTCGAGAATATCTTAGCCTCAAAGAGTCTGTTAAGCAAATCTCTTTTGTTAGGGATATGATACCTGATCCATTGCAGAGCATTGTTAAGAGGTTTGTAGTTGATGACCAACCTGGGAACACCTCTTTCCTTTTCTGCGGCATTCATTACATAGAAAGCTGCACAGCTCCAAGGAGACTGGGACTTTCTTATTAATTTTTTGCTTAATAAGGAGTCTATCTCCTTTTTGCAGAATTCTAATAATTCTTTATTCATTTGAATAGGCCTAGCCTTGGTTGGAATATCTCTTTCCTTAAAGGTTTTTTCATAAGGAAGGGAGACATGGTGTTGTTTTCGATCCCAGAAAGCATTAGGGATTTCATAGCAGACTTGATTTTTAAATAAATTTTCAAGATCAAGGACTTTAGTTTGCATAGTAGGATTCTGAAGTTTCTCTTCAATTTTTAAAGAAGCGATTTCATCAGTTAGGTCTTTAATGAAAGCCTTTTTATGATCGATGAGGTTTAATTGTTTTTTGATAGAAACTGATTGAAGAAGATCAAGATCTTTGGTCTTAATAGGATCGAGGAATTCGAAGTCTAGCTTCTTTCCTATAATATCAGCATGGATACCGTTTCTGTCAACGGTGAAGGGATAGATTTGGGTTAGGAAGGGAGTTCCTAGGATGACTTCTTGGGTGAGATCATTGACAAGAACGAAAGAGTTTAAGAGGCAATATCCATTGCTGCAAATGGATGCTTCAGATATTTTAAAATTTAATTGCATTCTAATGCCACTGGCATTATGGAGTCTTTCATTGGTTTTCTCAAAATAGATTGAAGGGACGAGTCCTTCTCTTATGCAGTTAAGATCGGCTCCGCTATCTAGGAGGGCGACAGTGTTTAGAACGAAGTTGTCAATTTTAATCTTTACCGGGCAATACCATTTCTGAAAGTTCATTTTGTCAAGAGTTGTTAAAAATAGATCGTCATTGGTAGGGAAGGGGTCATTTTTTGAAGAGCCTTTGGAGCTACTTCTGGATCTATGAGAGGAGTTGTTGCTAGAGCTGCTACTTGAGTCTATTCTGGATTGGCGATTCTAGTTTCGATCTCAAGGTCTTTGGGATCCTTGAGCCTAACGTATTCCTGAAGATCCTTGACTTCCCTTTTGAGTCTGTTGACTTCAGTTTGAAGATCTTTTACGGTGATATGTGTGCCTAAGAGGCTGGTACAAGGTTTGTTTTCAAAGAGTTTTGAGATGCTAAAGGGCTCATTAAGAGCAGGCTTTTGTTATTTGAATATAAGATCTTTGAGCTTCAAGAAATATTCATGCTTGGTTTGGGTGTCAGGAATTTGGTTAATTAGATCGAAGAGGGCTTCATCTCTATCGGCTTTGGTGATGACATTGCAATATTGCTGTGGTTGATCATTATCAGAATTAGAGGATGAGTTGAAATCTAATTCGTAGATTCCTTCATTATCCGAGGAATGATCTGTTTCGTTAAGGAGAACCTTTTCTAGTTTTTCTTTAAGATCAGGGTTGTCTTTAAATAATTCGTTGATCTTTTGCTTTAAAGGACAATTATTTGCTTTATTACCCTGGCTTGCGACACTTGTAGCAGATGATTGTTTTGCTAGAACTAGGTCTATTAGGTCTATCAAACTTGGTTTGGCTGGGTCTATGTTTCCTAGAGCGTCTAAAGAAATCTTTTTTTCCCTATGAGACTTCTCTCTCTTTGATCTTGAAGGGGCTTGGATTCTTTCCATTCCAAAGGCTTCACAGAAGTTTCCCATTTCTTTTATGGATCTGCCTCCCCCCCCCCCCCCCCCCCCCCGTATTTTTCCTGAATTTTAAGCTTAGTGCATAATGCTAAACTTTCCTTTTTAATGAAAGCTCCAAGTTGTCCGTAAGTGATGTCTTTCCATGGAATTTCTTCAGTTCTAATGATTTCTTTGAGCTTGGTTAAGATTCGTTTGGCGAATAGGGAAGGTAAGCCGGCGACGAATCTTTCTTTCCAGAATGGTTCATTGCAGTCTGGTCTTTTAAGGACATAGGTTAAAAATACATCTTTGTACCACCTATAGTCACTTAGGGTTGGGCAATTTAGGTTGGTCAGGGTGAACTTATTTGCTTGTAGTTCTTCTTGAGGGTTGCCAACAAAATACATGCTGATGGCATAGATAAGTTGACCCGAGGCGTTTTGCTCAGTGGTAATTCTACCTGTCTCATCTTCAGTGGAAATAGTTGCATCAAGGATTTCCATCTTTTGCTGAAGATTGGTAGCATTATCCCACCAGTATTTTAATTGCCCTGTGAATCCTTGGATTATAAGGCATGCTGCAGTTTTGTCTGACTGATTTTGGGTTCTATAGGCAACCTTGGCCATGCCCATTTCTTGGAGAGTGTTCATAATTTCTCCTTCAGACTTTCCATCTATGTTCCATTCGTAGATGGAGGTGCCATTGTAGTCTGTGGATCTAAATTTTGCTCTTTCTTCATATTGAAGATCAGGAGGAGTGGGTCTGTTGTAATAATTTCTAGTGTCTGTATTACCAAACCTTCTGGTATGGTGTTGAGATCTGTTGTCTCTTCTTCTGAGTTTATTGATCTCTGGTAAGATAGATTCTATGTGATTAATCTTATTTTCAGACTCACTTTCAGTACTAGTGTCTTTAGTACTGGGGCTACTGCTTTGAACTGAGCTGGACTCATCTTTGCAACTATTTTTGCACTTTGCTTTTAAGCAGTTTATATTTGTAGGATTGGTAGGAGTGGAAGGGGTTGCCCGAGAGTTTGATGCTTGAATTGCATCGAGTCTTTAAGAGGTAGAAGCTTGGAACGCATCTATTCTCTGGGAGATTCTCTTTATGATAGAGGGAGGATTAAGATTTATAGTTCTTAACAGATTGTTGGGGATGCTTTTGGATTGAAAGTGTGGTCTAGACACATCCCTAGGAAATCTAGGTGGATTAAATCCATTGTCGATTCCCAAGTGAACTTGGTCAATCTGTTCGGCAATGGTATGGAGAATTTGGTTAGAGTAATTGTTCTGATTATAAATCTTTTTTATGTCTCTAAGATTTACCTGACTATTATCAGCATCAGATCTACCCTTTTTGAAAGGTTCGGCCTTGATCTCTTCATTCTCGTTGCTGAGTATTATGCCTTTGAGAGGTGGATGGACAGACGTACTAGTACCTGTTGGAAGATGCTTCCAGGTTCTAGTGATCCTATTTTGAACTTCCAGATAAGAAAGATGGAAGGGGTCTTTTATCCCTTTTCTAGACAGATATATAGTGAACCATTTGAAGAAGAGAATATTAGTCTAAAGTCTATTCATTTCTTCATAATATTCCTCTCTGATATGGTCTCTGCAGTTTTTGTCTATACTCATGAACCATCTCCTTTTCTTATCATTTCTTAGACTACTAAAGTCTTCTCTCAGGTATTCTTTGTCAATAGTAAAATTTGATTTAGATAATACATTGACAGTGGAATAGCTATGCATATCATTGGAGGTTGGTGAGTGTCCACCGGTTGACTCAACATCGTTCTGAGGGATGACTCTTGGTAAGGGACTTTCAAAATTGACATGATCACTTCTTAAGGCTCCAGAAAATTCGCTTCTGATGGAATAGAAGGGGTCATTGATAGAGTTTATTCCAGGAATAAATGTGGGTCTATCAGCAGAAGTTTCTCTAGTAGAATTAAATCTGATGAGAATCCTGCCATCAGTTTCTTCTATGATCTGAGAAAACTCTTGTTGTTCCATGTTCCTAGGAGGGTTGTCATTGGCAACTTCTAAGGTTTCAGGAATAGTTATGTCTTTCCATTTAATGGTCTTAGGGGTAAAGGTACAAGTGTCGCAAGCCAGGTCATAAAGCAAATAATTGTCCTTTAAAGCAAAAGATCAACGAATTATTTAAAGACAACCCTAATCTTAAAGAAAAACTAGAAAAGGTTCTCCTTAACGAAACAGATCATTCCTCGGATAATGAAGGAATCTACGAATTAGATTTCAACTCATCCTCTAATTCTGATAATGATCAACCACAGCAATATTGCAATGTCATCACCAAAGCCGACAGAGATGAAGCCCTCTTCGATCTAATTAACCAAATTCCTGACACCCAAACCAAGCATGAATATTTCATGAAGCTCAAAGATCTTATATTCAAAGAACAAAAGCATGCTCTTAATGAGCCCTTTAGCATCTCAAAACTCTTTGAAAGCAAACCTTGTACCAGCCTCTTAGGCACACATATCACCGTAAAAGATCTTCAAACTGAAGTCAACAGACTCAAAAGGGAAGTCAAGGATCTTCAGGAATACGTTAGGCTCAAGGATCCCAAAGACCTTGAGATCGAAACTAGAATCGCCAATCCAGAATAGACTCAAGTAGCAGCTCTAGCAACAACTCCTCTCATAGATCCAGAAGTAGCTCCAAAGGCTCTTCAAAAAACGACCCCTTCCCTACCAATGACGATCTATTTTTAACAACTCTTGACAAAATGAACTTTTAGAAATAGTATTGCCCGGTAAAAATTAAAATTGACAACTTCGTTCTAAACACTGTCGCCCTCCTAGATAGCGGAGCCGATCTTAACTGCATAAGAGAAGGACTCGTCCCTTCAATCTATTTTGAGAAAACCAATGAAAGACTCCATAATGCCAGTGGCATTAGAATGCAATTAAATTTTAAAATATCTGAAGCATCCATTTGCAGCAATGGATATTGCCTCTTAAACTCTTTCGTTCTTGTCAATGATCTCACCCAAGAAGTCATCCTAGGAACTCCCTTCCTAACCCAAATCTATCCCTTCACCGTTGACAGAAACGGTATCCATGCTGATATTATAGGAAAGAAGCTAGACTTCGAATTCCTCGATCCTATTAAGACCAAAGATCTTGATCTTCTTCAATCGGTTTCTATCAAAAAACAATTAAACCTCATCGATCATAAAAAGGCTTTCATTAAAGACCTAACTGATGAAATCGCTTCTTTAAAAATTGAAGAGAAACTTCAGAATCCTACTATGCAAACTAAAGTCCTTGATCTTGAAAATTTATTTAAAAATCAAGTCTGCTATGAAATCCCTAATGCTTTCTGGGATCGAAAACAGCACCATGTCTCCCTTCCTTATGAAAAAACCTTTAAGGAAAGAGATATTCCAACCAAGGCTAGGCCTATTCAAATGAATAAAGAATTATTAGAATTCTGCAAAAAGGAGATAGACTCCTTATTAAGCAAAAAATTAATAAGAAAGTCTCAGTCTCCTTGGAGCTGTGCAGCTTTCTATGTAATGAATGCTGCAGAAAAGGAAAGAGGTGTTCCCAGGTTGGTCATCAACTACAAACCTCTTAACAATGCTCTGCAATGGATCAGGTATCATATCCCTAGCAAAAGAGATTTGCTTAACAGACTCTTTGAGGCTAAGATATTCTCGAAATTTGACATGAAAAGCGGTTACTGGCAAATCCAGATAACTGAAGAAGACAGGTACAAAACCGCATTCACAGTACCCTTTGGCCATTACGAATGGAATGTCATGCCGTTCGGCCTCAAAAATGCCCCATCAGAATATCAGAGGATTATGAATGATATCCTTAATCCTTATTCTGACTTTCTCATTGTCTATATTGATGATGTACTCATATATTCAAAAACCTTGGATGAACATTTCAAGCATTTAAATACCTTTTTGCATATCATCAAGAAAAATGGTCTTGTCCTATCTGTAACCAAGATGAAGCTCTTCCATACCAAAATCAGGTTTCTTGGTCATGATATCTATCAACAAACCATTAGGCCTATTCATAGAAGCATAGAATTTGCTGATAAATTTCCTGATGAGATTAAAGAAAAGACACAATTACAAAGATTTTTAGGATGTCTCAATTACATCTCAGATTTCTTTCCTGGCCTTAGACAGCTTTGCATACCCCTGTTCCTCAGACTCAAGAAAAATCCTCCTCCATGGGGTCCCGAACAAACCAAAGTCGTTAAAATCATCAAAGACAAAGTTAAAAGACTTCCTTGTATTGGCATTCCGCAGCCCAAAGCCTTCATGATTGTTGAAACAGATGCCTCAGAAATAGGATTCAGAGGAATTCTCAAACAAAAATTAGATACCAACAAGCCCGAGCAATTAGTCAGGTTTTACTCTGGGTGTTGGGCTGGTCCCCAAAAGAATTATAGCACGGTCAAAAAGGAGATATTTTCTATCGTTGCATGCATTTCAAAGTTCCAAGACGATTTATACAACAAATCATTCCTCCTTAGAGTCGATTGCAAATCCGCCAAAGAAATTCTGCAGAAAGATGTTCAAAACATAGTCTCTAAACAATTTTTTTCCAGATGGCAAGCAATACTCTCAGTTTTCGATTTTGAGGTAGAATTCATTAAAGGAGAAAAAAAACTCCTTACCCGATTTTCTCACAAGAGAATTTTTGCAGGGAAAATCAGCAAATTAAAGAAGTCCTTCAGAAGAAGTCAAAGATTTAGGTGTTTATCCTTCATGAAACTTTTTAAGGATCTTAAAAAAAAGATGTTTATGAGCTCTGGAGAATACCCCTCTTTCGACGAACTCTAAAACAAGCTCGTTTTGAATTCAAAGAGTTTAAAAAACTAGATTCTTCAGACAACCAGCAAGCCCTTTTACTCCTTAAAAGTCTTAAAGATTGGGAAGATATTACCTGGTCATATATCATCTGTGCCAACATCCACCTTCATTTGGAATTACAAAAACTTGTAATCCCTTTTTAAATGGCTCCTTATCCGCATTTTAAAGTTTTTCAAGATCTTCAAAATCAATGCTGTGAAACTTCTGGTGTTTTCAAAAGCCAAAGAGAAATCAAGGCTATTTTAACAGCAACTTATGATTCTGAAGACGCAAAGACACTAGACCTCAATATCGCAAAACACTCGCTACTACGCAACAAAGCTGCAGCAAGAAGCATGATTACTTCAAAGGTTAAGGTCTCTTATCTACATTTCTAACCATTTCATTTGCATTTTCAGGAATGGCAGGGAGAGGTAATCCTCGTAAACAAACTCCTAGTGACTATATGTCGCAAGGAGGCAAAACCCAAAACACATTCCCTATTCAAAACCAATTCCAAGCATTATCACAGTTCCCTCAGCTCACACACAGTCAACCTCCGGCAATCCCAAAGACCCCTCAGAAAAAAGACACTCAAAAAACCAAAGTCTTTCACAAATATGTCCTCAAACAATCCTCACAACAAGAGATCTGCCTTGCCTCACCAAAGAGTTCAATACTCATGAACCAAAAGAGTTTGGCCCCTTCACAAAAAGCCTGTTCACCAAAGATTTCCAGTGGTTCCCTTCTGAACCCACAAAGACACAAAAGTTTTATGAATTTATCTTGATAGACTCTGAGTCTGCTGAGATAACTCATACAAAAGACGAAAAAGACTCCGATCGTACATTATTTTCTAAATGTAAGATTCTCAGAGTAATTACCAGAGAAGAGTGGGGTGATCCCAGCTCGCAAAGATCATTCTCTATTCCTTTCTATCCGAAAGGGTACTCATATTTTGACTACAGATATGCATGGTCAAAAGCATTTATGATCAGACCTTTTAACCATTCTTGGTTCTTCTTTTTCTCAAAAACCTGCAATAATAATCTCCCCATCTGGTTTTATGCCTGGTGGAATTCTTTTGGACCAATTCTAGAAATCTATCATGCAGAAGCCAAACTTGCCTTTGACTTCTTTTGCAAACACTGCCCAGTCCAAGAGTTCATTAAAGCCATTCAATTCCACAAATGCACCGGAGTTGCGTGGATCCTTTGTTGGATCTATGAGCTTCAGCAAGTCCTCCCCAGTCCACTTCCCCTTTCACTTTGCCGCAAGTTCAAGGTAAGGTGGTGGGAAAAGATTGATCTGGATTCTTTGTCCATTGAAAAAATTCAGATCATCATTAAGTCTAAAGAAAGCTCGCATAGTCCTCAGAAACCCATTCCAACCCATCCTACGGGTATTCCTATAGCATCTTCATCGCAATCCCCTTTGACAACAGACCAGCAAAAACAATGGCGAGAGTTCCAAGAGTTCAAAAGATATCAAGACTTCATGGCGGCCCAAGCAACGCAAGAACATACCAAACTAGTAATCAACGAACAGCCCAGATCTACAAGTAAAAAGTCATGGGCAGACAAAGTCCAAGAAGAAGAAGAAGAGCAAAACAGTTCTACCAGTCCTGTCCGTCTGGGAGAATTTGATCCCTATGAACAGTTTGCTCAAGATCCATATGCTCAATAATAGTCCATAACAGTTCCTGGCCCAAGTAATCTTTAAGCCCAACAGGGTGACCAAGCCTCACAAAAATCATCTGCAATTAGAGTGTCGGCAAGAGATAAGATTCCAAGACAAGCTGTCTATTAAGCTAATGGCCGACAAAGACCATCAGCAGAAACGACAAAAGACCCCTCAGCAAAAGCAAAGCTCACAAGTCAATAGTTAAAATGCACTACTCTCCTACTGTACACATGAACAATTGTACGGCTTTGTAATAGTGTATTTTCAATAGTTATTTCAATTCTCTATATAAGTGGATCCTCTCATTTGGAGAAGGCACGCTTTTTCAGAATCATATTTTCTTTTCTCATTGTAAAATAAAAACCCTTTGTATTTTCTTTTTCTGGGATCCTAATCGAAGAACAAGATCGTGATCCATCCCTTGTCTTTTAATAACAGTCCTGTAAGTTTTCTTATAATCCGCACTTTTTCTTATAATGTTTTGTTAACAATATCTTCAGGCCAAATTGGTATCAGAGCCATGTTAGACGATAATCTTATTATTCATCATCGTACATTCTTACCTTTACTGTTTCTCTATCATAATGAGATCTAAGTCTTTGGGTATAGTGCTCGGTCAGTCCCGTAAGAGCCGTTTGGTCAGCTCGATTAGGGTGGTCCCGGTGGATGGTCCCACTATTATAAGCCTTAGATCAAACCTGTGTTAGCCAAACAGCTTTAGTTAAGATTGTATGATGACTGAAAATATAAGAAGATTGTTTAGACGTGGTTCCGGTAGTAATTCCGGCCCGGTGATCCATAGCAATGAAAATATGTTCACCTTAGACCCTGATAATATAGAAGACTGGACTATTCCAGACAACTCACAGTCTATCTACAGAACTGGAATTTTAGATATGTTCCATGCATGTTGCATTAAACATCAAGAGGAAACCATTAGTTTCACCAAAGAACAACAGTCTTTGAGATTGCTCAATCCTTTAACAGTCAAGAGCTACTTGAGAAAAGGATATAGATTCATGCATCTTGGATTAATCCAAATCGCATTAAAACCATGTCTTTCTAGCTCTTAGAGATGACATATTTATTACCTATAAGGATTCTATTTTGGCCTTAGTCCAATCCAACATCTGCAATGGTCCGTTATTCTTCAACTGTTCTCCTAATTTCACAGTTGATATGACCGACCCTAGAATCTGTCAAACTCTTATCTTAGATATCAAAATGCTAAATAACAATTGTAAGCAATTTACTAAAAACTTTGCGGTTATCTATAGACTTCATTTCAAGTTAATGAGTTCTTTGACAGACCCTAAGTATACAATTTCTCCCCTACCACAAGGAGAAACCATCCTGCTTCAACTAGAGGCAGAAAAGTCTTGTACCTTTACCCCTAAGACCATTAAATGGAAAGACATAACTATTCCTGAAACCTTAGAAGTTGCCAATGACAACCCTCCTAGGAACATGGAATAGCAAGAGTTTTATCATATCATAGAAGAAACTGATTGTAGGATTCTCATCAGATTTAATTCTACTAGAGAAACTTCTGCTGATAGACCCACATTTATTCCTGGAAGAAACTCTATCAATGACCCCTTCTATTCCATCAGAAGCGAATTTTCTGGAGCCTTAAGAAGTGATCATGTCAATTTTGAAAGTCCCTTACCAAGAGTCATCCCTCAGAACGATGTTGAGCCTTAATGATGTGACCTTGCTATGAAGAAGGTCTCAAGTCCCGGATGAGATCGTGATGAATCCGTAGTGGGGCGAAGCAACTCCTTGAATAGGTGTCGGCGTTGATGGAGATTGCAAGACGACGACGAAGTGGAAGCGATTGCGGAAGCGATGTGAAGTTGATGATGATGCAGTCCGTATGAAGGGTGATGGTGGACGGACTGAATGATGATGGAAATAAGAGGTTTTGGAGGTGGGTTAGATGAAGGGAGCACGCTCGACCTAGATCTAAAGGATTTGATGTGAGAATGACGAAGGAGCAAGCTCGACTAGGTGATTCAAGGTGACGTTGAAGGAACTTCAATGGAGGTTTTCTCTCAACATAAAGTTATGAATATCAACGTACCAGGAAAGGGGGCTACAAAGCTAGGTTAAGTAAAAGGAAGACTCTTCATTTTCCTTAATCAAATAGATTAAAAATAAAACAAATAAAACTCTAAAAATAACTCTAAGGGGGCTGGTCATTCTAAGTATAGAACTGACCTCCTAAACTCCCTTAAAAATGCTGAAAATAATAATAAATAATATCCGGACTAAAAACTAAAAATGTCATAAATCAGAAATATTGATAACTAGGCGAATAGCGATCAATATCTCTAATCTGTGAGATCCGGGATCTCTGCAGACTGTGTAGACGTCCCAACTGTCACTAAACTCAGAATGGATCCCTCATCTGTAGTTGGACATCTATGACCTGCTACGAGTCTGGTCACCAGTGATTGAGTCGCAGCTTGAATAGCTTTGGCTCGTGCTCTAGTAATGGGACCTGAGGACCTAAGACTCATAGCCTCCTCCTCGTCTGCAACTGTCATGGTAGGCGAGGTCACATCATCCTCCCCCACTTGAGTGTGAAGCGTCCCCGCTTCACCCTCATCATACTCTGGCTCCACGTACGGTGATAGATCAGCAACATTGAAGGTCGGGTGAACACCATACTTGTCTGGGAGCTCTAGCTGGTAGGCGTTGTCATTGATGGCCTTGACAACACGGAATGGTCCATCACCCCTTTGGTCGAGCTTAGACTTGCGGTTGGAAGGAAAACGCTCCTTCCACAAGTGAAGCCAAACCAAGTCGCCAGGAGCAAAGACAATCATGCGTCGTCCTTTGTTCTTCTGGGCCGCATACTGTGCTGCTCTGCGCTCCAGCTGGGTGCGCGTCCGAGTGTGCAGTTCCTTGATGTGATCGGCCAATCTGTCAGCTGTGGTGTTGTCTGTATCCTTCCTAGGATAGGGAGTCAAGTCCAGCGGCGTCAGCGGGTTCCGTCCGTAGACAACTTCTAACAGGGTGAGTTTAGTCGCGTTGTGCCTGCACCTGTTATAAGAAAACTCCACAGTAGACAGTAAGTCCTCCCACCGGCGTGGGTTATCTTCAGAACCGTCCGAAGGAGGGCTCCAAGAGTGCGGTTGGTCACCTCTGTCTGACCATCCGTCTGTGGGTGGTAGCTCGTAGAAAATAGGAGTTTAGTACCGAGCTTACCCCACAAGGTTCTCCAAAAATGGCCGACGAACTTGGTGTCCCGATCACTAACAATAGTGCGCGGAATACCGTGCAGTCTCACGACATTGTCGAAGAACAGAGTAGCAACGTCAGTGGCGTTACTAGTGTTCTTACAGGCAATGAAGTGTGCCATCTTAGAGAACCTGTCGACGACCACAAATATAGAATCTCTACCACGCCGAGACATAGGCAACCCAGTGATAAAATCCATGGAAAAATCTTCCCACGGGCCAGCGGGAATCGGCAGAGGCGTGTAGAGACCATGCGGACTAGACCTGGCCTTAGCCTTATGGCATGTCACACAACTCTGACAATACTTCGTAACATTGTTGGCCATCTTAGGCCAGAAGAAGTGTTCGCGAAGTGATGCCAGCGTCTTAGACACGCCAAAGTGACCACGACTATGTGCTTCCTCAATCAGCAAATTTCTGACAGAGGATGAAGGGATGCAAAGCTTCCCACCTTTGTACAGAAATCCGTCATCAAGGAAATACGTAGCATGTTCACGGCCAATGGATTTACATTGCTCAAAGAATGTAGAAAAGAAAGGATCAACAGCATAAAGATCCTTGAGCAATGCAAACCCAAATAACTGAGACTGAAGCTGAGTAATGAGGACGTACCTGCGAGAAAGGGCGTCGGCTACCACATTCTCCTTACCTTTCTTGTGCACAATGAGATATGGAAACGTCTCCATGAACTCAACCCAGCGAGCGTGGCGTCTGTTAAGAGTCGTCTGGCTGCGCAGATAACTAAGAGCTGCATGATCGGAGTGAATCACGAACTCTGCAGGCCACAGATAGTGTTGCCACGTCTTCAGAACCCGAATGAGCGTGTACAACTCCTTGTCATACGTCGGGTAGTTCAACTGTGCACCTGACAGCTTCTCTGAAAAATAGGCAATCGGCCTCTTCTCCTGCAGCAAGACACCTCCGATGCCGAAATCAGAAGCGTCGCATTCCACCTCGAACCGACGGGTGAAGTCAGGAAGCTGCAGCAGTGGCGCGCGGCACAAGGCATCCTTCAGGGTGGCAAAAGCAGCATCATGCCGGGGAAGCCAAGTGATAGACGCGGCCTTCTTGGTCAGCTCGTGTAATGGGGCGGCTATAGTGCTGAAATCACGAACAAACCGTCGATAAAAACCAGCCAAACCCAAAAACGAACGTACCTGAGTAGGAGTAGTTGGCGTCGGCCACTCCTGGATAGCGCGGATCTTTTCTACATCCACCTGCAGGCCGTCCTTGCTGACGACGAAACCTAGGAAGTTTGTAGAAGGAGAACAAAATACACACTTGCCAAGATTGGCGTATAAGCTCTCTACTCTCAAACACTCTAAAACAAGACGAAGATGCTCAGCATGGTCATCTAAAGTCCTAGAGTAAATAAGAATATCATCAAAATAGACAACTACAAACTTATCCAGAAAGGCTCTCAAGACATGGTTCATCAGTCTCATGAACGTAGAAGGAGCATTGGTCAGTCCAAATGGCATGACTAGCCACTCATACAGACCATACTTCGTCTTGAAAGCAGTCTTCCACTCGTCCCCTTCCTTCATGCGAATCTGATGATAGCCGCTCTTCAGATCAATCTTGCTGAAGAACTGCGCTCCATGTAGCTCGTCAAGCATGTCATCGAGGCGAGGAATGGGATGTCTGTATTTGACGGTGATCTGGTTGATGGCACGGCAATCCACGCACATCCTCCAAGAACCGTCCTTCTTAGGCACCAAGATGACGGGAACCGCGCACGGGCTAAGAGACTCGCGCACATACCCCTTCTCCAACAGTTCCTGCACCTGCTGTTGCAACTCCTTTGTTTCCTCTGGAGAAGTTCGGTAGGCAGCTCGGTTGGGAAGAGTAGCTCCTGGTACAAAATCGATCTGGTGCTCAATGCCACGAAGTGGTGGAAGACCATCTGACAACTCGTCCGGCATCACATCCTGAAACTCCTGCAAAATTGACAAAATACAAGAGGGGAGTGCGGACTCTGAAACAGGTAGGGCAGTAGGAAGAGCAATGAGTAGGAAACAGGGAGACTTGCCTTGGATGACGTTGGAAACCTTCCGGCGTCGCGCCAAGAGAAGTCGCTGCTCACAAGTGCCTTTCAGCGCAGAACTACCTTTTCCACCCTTCTGATGATGGACTCCAGAAGGTACCTGTTGACCAATACCACTACAGTGAGGAAATTTAAGACTAATGGGCTGGTCACTTACCTGTCCTGAGTTGCCTTGGGTACCCGAAGAAGATGCTGCAGGAAGTTGTAGGGAACTCGGCTGGAAGGCTGTAGGGGACTCTGGAGGGGGTTTTCCTGCGTCCTTTACAGCCTGTATAGCCTTGTTCCTCTGTCTAATAGCATGGTCCTGTAAAATCTCATTCGGAGTCATAGGTAAGAGCGTCACGCGCTTGCCATGGTGAGTGAACATGTAACTGTTCAAAAACCCATCATGGAAGACGCGACGGTCAAATAGCCAAGGACGCCCTAACAGAATATGGGTGGCATCCATGGCGGTAACATCGCACAAAACAGTGTCTGTATATGGTCCTATGGAAAAAGCAACGGGACACTGTAAAGAAACATTGTTACCTGGTTGGTCTGAATCCACTGTAGACCGTAGGGCTGAGGATGTGGTTGCGTCTGAAGATTGAAGTCGCGGACGACTCTCTCGTTTATAATGTTGCAGCACGACCCTCCATCTATTATCAGACTCAGCGACGCATTCTTCATACGACACCGGGAATGAAACAGATTCTCCCTTTGGTCAAGCGGACCTCCTTCCTTGACGCTGAGGACGCGTCTGGTGACCAAGGCATAATGCATGACGTCGGTATCATGGTCGCTCGGCCTGATCACCTCATCAGTCAGCTCTGCAGACTCCTCTGGGTCGTTCTCCTCTTCATCCGAGAGGCTCTCGTAGTCTTTAGTTTGGGCGGAGTAGAGGACACGCTTCTGATTAGGGCAGTCCTTCTGATAGTGTCCTCGTCCACCACATCTGTAACACTCTCGATCGCTAGAACGATCTGTACGGCTTGTCTCAGCAGAGATCGATGGCTGTCGGCGCGCAGAAGTAGGGGGCGCCGGCCGCGGCGTCGTAGAAGACGCAATACCTGTACGATGAAACTGCTGCTCTGGTGGGTCCTGTAGGGGTGGGTGATAACCTGCAGAAAACCCATAGGCCCCTTCTTCCTCATCCTCAAGATCAAATTCCTGGAATCCTTCATCTGAATCTGACTCAACAGGAGAAACAGTACTCTGATGGTCAACAAAAGAATGGACATTGAAGGTTTCAGAATTTACCTGATGTCGACTTGGACGAGCCGTGGAGTGTTTCCCTTGCTTGCTTATGGAAGCATGTGGTTCTGTGCGTCTGCTCTGGCGTTTGACGGCACTGTCATCGACCGGTGCATCCTCCTCTGAAGATGACTCATCATCGTCCTGAGAGTTGCGTTCAGGAATTGTCAACTGGGCTGATTTGGAGCGCACCTTCTTCTTCGACGCGCTACTCTCTTTCTGCGATCCTTTCCGCTGATGTTGCGTAGGAGGATCGGATATCAGAACGCCCTTGCCCTTTTTCTGCTTCTGGACTAGGGTACTCTGGTCGTCACGATTGTTCGGTGACGGAGACGGCATCACTCTACTGAGCAGATCACGCATGGCTGCAAAATTCGCTTCTGAACGTTCATCGGAACGTTGCTGATTGGCCACCAATAGCTCAATGGCCGTAGCCAGTTGATCGACCCGACCCGTATCCTGTCCGTCATTGGAGTTCACCATTATCCTGAAAAGACAACAGACCCCAACAGAGCAAAGGAAAAACAAAAACAAAGCAACAGAAACGAAAGAGAAGTCGAACTACCAAGATATCACAACTGAAAACAAAGCTGATATGGCCGTGAGGGCGGGAAGGCTAAGGATAATCACACAACAATCACAAATTGCAGCGATAACTCAGCAAACAAATTGTAGATATAAATTGCAGCAATATAAGCCTAGATATGCCAACAAGACTATAACAGCCAAGACAGTGAGAGAGAGGAGATGGGAATTGAATCAATAACGATAGGGTAACGATTACCTTATTTTGGCTTTGCGCACCCTATATCTCTTCACCGTTGCCACCTAAGTTCGGCTTTTCTCACAAAAAGCTCCTGCACTCTAATACCCCTACAGAAACCTCAACTGTTGTCGCCAGGAAATAACGGTAGGCACAGAACTTAATCCGGCGTGAACCTAGGCATCCCGGCTAAGCAGCTGCAAACTAACAAAAGCGGATAACTCACGCCAAAGTCAGAAGGATAACTGTAAAAAGCGAATGCAGAAACCGACACAAAAGGGAAAATAAAAATAAAAGGACTCAGATCCCTGCAATCTAAGACTCCTACAGTAACCTCAACTGCTGTCGCCCGGATATAACGGTAGGCACATAAATTAACCCGGCGTAAACCTAGGCGTCCCGGCTAAGCAGTTGCAAACTAACAAAAGCGGATAACTCACACCAAAGTCAGAAGGATAACTGTAAAAAGCGAATGCAGAAATCGACACAAAAAGAAAGAAATAAAATAAATTAAAATAAAAAATAAAAAATAAAAATACCAAAGACCTTCCGTAGGGTGCAAAATTCGGAACCCATGAAAAGAACCCGGATCAGAGATGGCCGTGCTCTTTGCGCTGGGCGGGGGGCTTTTAACCCGGTTCGTCAGCACCCGGGATAGAAGGCTGGGCGGCTGGGCGCGCGCGGGCGCGACTTGCTGGGCGCCGACGCTGCGAGTGTCGTGGCTTCGGTTCTTGTTGGCGCCGACGGCCAGCCCTAAGAACTTGCCCTAATTACAATTGTTTGATTGCCTTGATTTTTTTTTTGATTGATGTTTTTTTGGCAATTCTTCAGATCTGGCTTTTTCTACAAGGAAAGATCTCAGCCTTTTTTTTTTTTTGAATTAGAGAAATTGCAACAAGAACTCAAGAACCCTAATCTTTAAGAATTTCAGCCTCCTTGCGCAGATCGGTATTCAAAAAATTTGAAAAAAAATATTCTAGACACCAACACACTCAATTGATTCAAGTGGGAAATGAAGAGATCAAAGAAGATGCAGATTAATGGCAAATAGGTCAAGTACAGCAATTCAACGTATATGCATGCAAATCTAGATCTATAATTCAATCACCAATTTATCAACACAAGAAGCAATTGTTGTGTGTAGGGGACAAGGTAAGAACTCTAAAAATCAAGCCAACGAATTTTTTGAGGACGAAATTCACTAGAGCCGTGAAGAACTAGAGAAAATCATCCAATTTTTGTTTAGAATCAAGTCGGTTTTGAAGGGGAATAAAAAAAAATTTCCGAATTTTTTGACTCTAAAAACTGAACTGAATAAGAACAATCAGAATTATCACGAAAAATGTAGGGAAAAAAAATTTTGGAATTTTTTGACACGAAAATAAGGTTGTGATAAGCAAGGAATCGATTCGACTTACAGATTCGAAGGCTCTGATGCCAGTTGATGTGACCTTGCTATGAAGAAGGTCTCAAGTCCCGGATGAGATCGTGATGAATCCGTAGTGGGGCGAAGCAACTCCTTGAATAGGTGTCGGCGTTGATGGAGATTGCAAGACGACGACGAAGCGGAAGCGATTGCGGAAGCGATGTGAAGTTGATGATGATGCAGTCCGTATGAAGGGTGATGGTGGACGGACTGAATGATGATGGAAAGAAGAGGTTTTGGAGGCGGGTTAGATAAAGGGAGCACGCTCGACCTAGATCTAAAGGATTTGATGTGAGAATGACGAAGGAGCAAGCTCGACTAGGTGATTCAAGGTGACGTTGAAGGAACTTCAATGGAGGTTTTCTCTCAACATAAAGTTATGAATATCAACGTACCAGGAAAGGGGGCTACAAAGCTAGGTTAAGTAAAAGGAAGACTCTTCCTTTTCCTTAACCAAAAAGATTAAAAATAAAACAAATAAAACTCTAAAAATAACTCTAAGGGGGCTGGTCATTCTAAGTATAGAACTGACCTCCTAAACTCCCTTAAAAATGCTAAAAATAATAATAAATAATATCCGGACTAAAAACTAAAAATGTCATAAATCAGAAATATTGATAACTAGGCGAATAGCGATCAATATCTATAATCTGTGAGATCCGGGATCTCTGCAGACTGTGTAGACGTCCCAACTGTCACTAAACTCAGAATGGATCCCTCATCTGTAGTTGGACGTCTATGACCTGCTACGAGTCTGGTCACCAGTGATTGAGTCGCAGCTTGAATAGCTTTGGCTCGTGCTCTAGTAATGGGACCTGAGGACCTAAGACTCATAGCCTCCTCCTCGTCTGCAGCTGTCATGGTAGGCGAGGTCACATCACTTAAGAAGTGATCATGTCAATTTTTCTCATGAGGACGCATGAGAGTCGTCGGATGAGAAACAAACAGAATGTCCAAATTGCTTTTCAAAAATTCGGCACGGCCGAATTATTCGCACAAAAGACGGATTCGCGTGCATGCGAAGTGCAGATTTGTATGCATGCAAAATACATTGTTGTGTGCATGTCAAATACACTACGGTGTGCACGTGAAATTCATTTTTGTGTGCATGCATAAAATGCGTGCGTTCATATGGAATGAACAAAACGTGTGTACATGAAAACACGACTGTGTGCTTGCAAAATATACTACCGTTTGCATACGAAGCATACTACTGTGTGCATGTGAAAATGACATGTTTATTCATACGAAATGCACTACGTGCTATGAGTGTATGTAAAACAGTGTAGTGTGCATGTGTGCACATGAAAATAACATATGTGTGCATGCGAAAATAACTCAAAGTGCATACGAAATAACATGTGTACATACGTATGAAAATCAACGAAAATAACATATGTGTGCATACAGAAATGACCTATGTGTGTACATGAAAACAACGTGTAGGTGCATGCAAAACAATGTATGTGTGCATACGGACTAAAATGCGTGTGCACGCAAGACGCGTTTTTTTCGCGAAAAATTCGGCCGTGCCGAATTGTATCCGAATTTTTTTGCTTGGCTGATTTGGGCGCTCTTCTTCTTGATTCAACGGTCTTGAAGCATCCTTACTCCTCTCCTAAGCCTTCATCCTCACCTTATCTTATCCCATATTAATTACTTCCACCAAAATAACATAAATAATTACTGAACGAATAACTATAAAAGAAAAACTTATTGAAATACATAATTACATATATCATATATGCCTTGCGAAGAAAGAATCATAAAACATAAACAAAAACGAAAAAGGTAAAGGTAAAGGTAAAGAAAAAAGGAGTGGAAGTGCTGAGACGGAATAAAGCGAAATTGTTAGTGGGATGGAGTATGGCTTATGGATAATTGCAGATACCTATATGATAATGGGATTGTGCATATAACTTTGTTTAAAATTACAAACGATGTTTATCCATTGAACCTTCGCGGCTTCGCCCCGCACAAATCTATATTACTTTATCAGCCCACTAGCATTTGTTGGATTTTTTAATCCAAAACCCATCCATAATTATGCAATGCTTATGTGTATATATATATCTTAGTGCTTATATTTTATTTCTCAAGCCTTTAATTACTTTACTTCTTTTTTAGTATTCGCATCTGACGCCTATTTTTAATTTGATTTTTTTATCCCAAATGTTGAGTTTGTTTTAATTATATATATGTTCTTGAGCATTTGCAACGTGCTATTAAAACTTTACAATTGTGGCGGCCATGTTTGGTCTAGGATGCTCAATGTATTTCAAAAATCAAAACTATTCGAAATCCATAAATTTGAAGGCATGGGTTTCAGGTGGAACGATTCTAACATACGGAGTATAACTTTAGCTGAACACTAGTTTAATTCTCGTATCCTGTACGAATTGGTTTATCACGTAATTTATTTATTGAATTATTATTTAGATGTTTACAAAGATAAATTAATCTTTAAAATATTTATGAAAAAAAATTGTGCGATTTATTTGATCCTTCATAATTTATGTAAGGGAAATAAAAAAGATTTTGATTCACTCCATTTTCAGAAGTCACGATCTTGATCTTGATAAGATCACCAACCAATATGTATAGTATATTAGGAAATGATCAAATATTTGTTATATATTTTTATATTTTAAAAGGTAAAATTATATTGTTAAAATATTTATGGAACAAAGTATATCAAAATAATTGGGGAGCGTGTGCAAATCCGACTATTATAGGTAGTAATTTGATTTTGTTTGATTTTATTAGTTTTTTGACATATCGGACGAAAAAATATAAGGGCGACACGTAGTAAATTGAATACAGAGGCGTCATGTGACAGCGTAAATTTCGGGCTCATTATGTGAATGTCACATGACGCAGTCAGTATTCTGTTTTAGTAATTATATAATAGATTAATTTGAATCGTTCAAATGACATCATTGATTAATTCCATTTTGATCGAAGTTGTAAGTGCGTGTAGATTGTGAATGATTTAGTCGGTGTTCTACTTGAACAAAATTTCGAATGATGAACAATGTTAACAAAAAAGTTGGCCCGACCCTTTTGTTGACTCACTATTATCCATTTACAAAGCCAACTTGGATTGTTAACAATGAGTAGCGGGCGGGGCAATTACAAACTGATACTTGCTAGCGGGCATTTTGGATTCGCATCATGATAAATGCAATTGCAGTGAGTTTTTCCTCAATAGAAAGTAGAACTAATCCGCATTTTGTTTTGTTTTTGGGTTAAAAATCCTCATTTTGTTTTGATGTAATGTGATGAAGTTTTGTGTGAGACGCGAATTAATTGGTAGGTTGTAGAATGAATTTCCAAAAGTCTCTTGATTCTGATTTTTTTTTTTGATAAGATAAGAATTCGAAATACCAGACAAGCCTGATAAATCGATAGACCGAGAAAAAACTCGATAGTCGGACAAACTGACATGAGGAACAACCAAATACAACAAACAGGTCAAAGAGAAGCAAAAAATGGAACAATGCTTCAAGACAACCTGGAGAGGGTGGAGTATGGCTAAACATGGGTTAGAACGAACAAACCTAACACAGTGTCGCGCCGTCGGAGAGCAATCAACAGGAAATTCAAAAGGAGATGCGATGAGAACCTTGGGCAAAGCTCCGACATAAGGAGACCACAGGAACCGCACAACCACGCCTATGACCTCAACCGGTACATCCAACTCGACCCAAACACCAAGAGAAAGCCCTAATCCAAGAGAATGCTTCTCACAGAGTCTTGTAATCACAAATACAAAGATTGTTCAAAGAACATCGGTTCATCTAAATTGTTCTTGGATCAGTTGTTCTATAAATACTTAAGATCTGAGTATTGTCAACCTTGTTATAACGTTTTCAAAAAGATTCATTTTAATGATTGGGTTTAATTAATTTATTGTTCTGTTTTCTGTTCTAAGGAAAGATAAAATGCAAACTCCAAAATGGTGCTTGTCATCAAATTATCACAATCAATTTTGTGAAGGATCGTAGTATTTATCAATGGGTTTGAAGTGAAACAAACCAAAAAGCACCCTTTGTTCATATCAAACCATCTGAAATAATTACTCAAATAATTATTCAAGAAGGTGATCAAGGCTATATAATTGTATACAGTACTGAGATAAAGGCATCTAAGTACCAAGTCATGTCTTTTTTCATAGTTTATGGTAGGCTGTAGTACAAATGTAAACTGATTATTGGTATGATGGTTTGCATTCATTGTTCCATTTCTCAAGCAAATAATAGAACAAAGGCATAGTTGTTCAAAGAAATTTTCTGTTTTCCATAGATTCAGCTTCAGGTAGGCTGAACTATAAAAATTGTCCAGACTGGATTTGTTCCCAAAAAAATTCATTTGTTCCTCTTGGTCATTTGTAATCGCTTGTGAGCGTAATGATTGGTATCCATTTCATGGATAATATTCAAGGAATGAAGATGAGCCTCACATGTCCACTTCAAAAGGTTTTTAACTCCACTAATTATGGTTTTCTCAACCTTAGTGGAGCAATTGTCAGGATTTCAATTTCCATTTCAGTGGCAGAGGAGCGGTCTAATCAAAGTAAGACCTTCAGAGTTCTCAAGAAATACCTACAATTTTCAGAAATAAAATGAGTTTCAAAAGAATCAACATCTTATGATTAGAATGCTTAATGTTATACGTGTTAAAGGTAAGGTTAAGATGTAAATTATCCATGAACTCATCCCAATAGCCCTGAGAGGAGAACATAGTGAAGCTGAGCAGTAGAAATTCTAAATCGAAGTCAAGAGAAGCCAATAGGAGTTGCTTATACTCAGAATTTAGATTGCACAGTTTGTCAACCAAAAAATTGGGAGTATAAATCGTATCACAATTAGGATCACAATAGTAGCAGAAGCTCATTGAAACAGCATCCTGAGCTTTGTATTCAACAAACGAGTCGAGTGGTCGGAGATTAATAAAGCCAACACTATGAGTATAGATGTTTAAGGCCGAGGTAATCAAGTAGTACATTTGGTCATTATTAGCATTTCAGGATCAAATTCAAGGAATCAAACAACAGATCAAAGCATGCTCAAATCAGCAAAAAACATGCTCAATATAAAGACATTTCGATTTAGATATAAGAGTAAATGGCTAGAATCGAGTAAATGTGGGTGAGAAAGAAACAACCTGAAAGTCTGGAGAAAAAGTCGGGGAAGAAACAACCTTCCACAACAGACGCAAAGAAAGAAACAAGACTAGAGTCTCATCTGGATCCCACCAACTCCATCTCAGGTCTGCTGCAGCAAGGATCCACCAACAAATCGCCGAAAGGATCAAGGAATTTTCTCTATTAGTCATGGAGTCGGTCGTCTTCTTTGATTTTGGACCTGGTCGTCTTCTTCGATCCCCCACTCCTCCCTCTAAGGCACGGATGACGTCGACATCGGCCTTGGGCGTAAGAACACCGAGGTGGGTCGAGTTCTGGACTGACGCGGTGGCCGGAGAACGGCAGAAGCGCAACTCCAATCCGTCTAGTTCGTCGTCCCCGCCAGCTCTAGTAGGCGTTGTGTGTCTTCTGCGGTTGGACGCCTCATATACTCATCACCAAAAAAGGTAATGACTCCATCGACAAAATGATCCAAGCTTAACCTTGCGGTTGCTTCAGAAAGACAGAGATACTCATCACTCGTATCAGCAACAACTCCATAAGACAACATACGCAAAGCGCTAGTACATTTCTGCAATGCAGATATGCCAAGCCTACCTACTGCATTTGACCTTTGTTGAAAGAACTCCATACCATTCTCCAGCCTTTCCACAATGCGCATGAAAAGTTCCTTGCGCATTCTGAACCTACGTCGAAACATATGATCTGGATAAGTTGGTTGGTCGGAGAAATAATCTTTGTAAAGTTGCTCAAAGCCTTGTTCCCTTCCTCTATCAATGTAATTACGACGAGATCTCCTACGTGAACTTTCTGCTTGTGCTTTGTATTTGCGTTGTAGAGCGCATTCTTGAACTTCATTAGCCGCATCAACAACTTCTTGTAAAAGTCTTTGGTACTCACCATCGTCAGAGCTTGAGGAGTTTGAAGATGAACTAGACATTTTTAGAGATTGGGGATTTTAAGAAATTTGAGGATGGAATAAATGCTTGTATGTCCTCACTTATATAGATCTTTGAAAAGCTATAAAATCCCAACCATAAAAGCATCTCTATGCTTTAGTCCAAAAAAAACAGATGCTTTCTCTGCCAACTTGCATATCATTATTACTTTAGTCCAAAATATTCACTCCATTTTGGCTCATCTTTAAGAACTCTCCATGCATGCTCATCGGAAAAATCCTTCTTGTTGAAAGCAGCATAATATGATTTAGCCTTAGTAATAACGTCGGCCTCTGACTCCCCACTGCCTCTGTCTCTACTAGCCTTTGCATAGAAGCCATTATAACTTTGTGCACTTTTGTTGATGATCTGCCATCTATTCTTACAACTTTTCTCATCTCGATCTGGTTGGCCTAGTTGTTTATGCTTGTTCCAGTAGGCTGAAACTCGCTTCCAGAATGAGACTTATGATTGATTTGTGTTTCTTATTAGGTCATTGCTGGTGTTTAGGAATCCACTGATGAGGATCATATCTTCAGCCTGACCCCATGAGCTTCTTGGGGATCTAGTGGAGCCACCGCCACGAGCACGACCACGACCCCGAGCCCGACCACGACTAATATGCTGAGTTTCTTGGGGTGAATCCTCAAGAACTTCAGGTTGTGTACTGAAATTTGGTTCATCCATGGATTGATATCCACCTCCGGTTGTGACTTGACCTTGTGAGAGGAGACTCGCATAAAATGGCATACTCAGATCATACGAATCTAAGGACAAATCTTCAAAGTTATTTGGGTAGTCAGGTTGGTTTGGATTCATGGTAAGAGATTTAGAAGAGAAGAAGAGCTTGAAAAGAGAAATATTGGATAGTGTGAGTTTTACAATGAGACCACTTCAACTTATTTATAGGGCAAAAATCTTACCTAATTCTTCACCTTAATTTAATATGAATAATCTTACCTAATCTTACTAAATGTCATTTCAAATTAAATTAATTCATACATGAATTAAATTAAATTAGTGTATATTTGTCATTTTAGTTAGTACATTTTTTTAGTTTAAACTATCCATAATGTCATTTTAATGTAAAGAAACTAAATGAGTGTATATTAAAACTTGTCTATTTTTTTAATAATCTTAGTTAGTACATTTTTATAGTTTTAAATATCCATAATTTCATTTTAATGTAAAGAAAATAAATTAGTGTATATTTATATTTTAAACCACCATAAATAATATTAATATTATTTGTTTTCAATTAATAATATACAAAATATAATAAAAAATATCAAAAAATTAGAAACATAATCATAATGGGTGTCTATGGATAGAGAAAAATGCAATTAGAATTATAGTATTTTTTTTAATGTAACATATAAAAAATATTTAAAATTTAAGATTATAAAAACGGACGGCCAGTGAAAATCGCTGGCCGTCCGATTACGCGCCACGCGGCGCCATCTGGGCCGCGTTCGTGCGCCCAGTAAAACGGCGCCGCACTGCTTAAAGCAAGCAGTCGTTTGGCTGCTTGCTTTAAGCGATGCGTTTTGGCCCTTTTCGGGCCAAAACGCGTCGCTTAAAGGCATACTGCAGGCAAAAGGGCCTAAGGCCAACACAACTATATCAGGCCTCAAAAGCTGGCAGTGGGCAGAACCCAAGGGCGAAAGTGTCTGCTCCGGAGCAATCTGTTGCTCGTATCAAAGGCAAGGCGCCTATGGAATCTTCGGGTCAAGAGCAACGACTCTTTGTTATACGTCACCCCGACGGGAGGGAAGCCCTGTGCGAGTGGTAGTATTTTTGTGAGGCTTTTCAGAATAAGGAGCGATGACTTGTGTCGATAGTCTCCATAGTTTAGTAATCTGTATATTCGACTTTCTGTCAGTTGTTTTATGTAATGTTTCGAATAATAAAGAAGTGTTTCCTTGTTCCGGAAATTACTAAATTCGTTATTATTGCAAGTTGTTCGTTCATACGAGACTCCGTGAGTGCCAAAAACAGTTTATGTCATGTGTGGATAAGGGCTGTCAGGACTCATAAAGGAGGGGTAACGTATGGAGCCTATGTGTCCATTCCCTACATGGTTAACACAAGGGGCGACTCTATTACTGAATTCCTAGATCCATTCTTAGGAATCTCTCTTCATCCTTGGAGTAATGTCACATCGGTATGACAATAATTACTCCCTTCGTTGAGCTGACGAGCGTTATCTAGTGAGTTGAGTTTTACCAAAATTCCTTAATGTAAAGGAAACAAATATATGTGGTTAATGCTCTATGGGATTAAGAATTATTTCTCAAATGTGTACCCTGAACATTTGTTTTGATAAAAGTACTTAGGAGTGAACTACATGAAGTTCAGACTGCCTCGTTGTGAGGTCATACTGTAGTCGTCTATGTGGATAGATTGATGAGAAGGGAATAAATGTATATTAGAGATAGTTCATAAGGAGTTAGTTCCTCTAAAGGATCGTACTCTGTTACGACCTTGAGTAAAACCTTAGGACCCAAGGGTGTGATTATGGAATGTGTAAGTGAGTATATGTTCATTGTGGGCCCTGAGGGTTAAACTTTCGGAAAGGCTAAGGGTGTGAAGTCATAAGTATTATATGAGGTTTCGTTATGAGGCTTTCCTAGAAGAAACGACATCAGGATTGGATGGAGAGTGATCTACGTCTGTTAAGGCGACTTGATGTCACGTTTAGGGAAAATAAAGTGATTGGCCGAAATGGTGCTAATTGATTTATCGCGATCTTGTTTTGAGGAAACTAAAGGTTTTGAGTTGGAAGTGAGCTTTAGGGCCAAATTTATTTGGGCCAAAGAATTGAATCAGTGAATTGTACCTTCAAGGGATATAGAGTTATGATATCTGGAGATTTACAAGGTCTGATATGTGGATTTTAAGAGAGTATGACGTCTATAAGGCCGATGGTATAGCGCTTTTTGGGAAACTAAGTTGTGAAACGATTGTTTTGGGAGGAAGCTCACTTAAAATTTAAGGGTTATGGTGTAGGGCCTAGTTATTCGGAGGATATCGATACCAAAGGATGTAGCATGAGAAATTGTCTCATGTGCGTTTAAGGAGTAAGGTAACAAATGTTACTCGTATATACCCATTGAAGGATTAGGACGTGAAGTGATTGATTTTGATGGCAAGGCACTGTTCATCAATATGGTATTTTTGAGTAAATAGAATTGAGGAACCTTAAAGGTTTAAGTTAGAGATTGAATATGGAATACGTTAAGTTAATCTTGGATAAATGGTAAATATCAGTAAAGCAAAATGGTGATTGATTTGGGATAATAAATCGTATGAGGACAACTGGTTGCTTAAGGATTTATGGGTGAATAGCAAACTCGACCGGTGAAAGTTGTTACGGTTTTGAAGGTCAATAGTGTGGCATAAAGTAAGTATGTGGATGATATCAAGTGGACTTAAGGAAAAGGTGACCCACGTCTATTAAGGTGATCGTATGGCACGTTTGGGTAAAACGGGAGTATAATCTTGTGGAATGGATTATTAGATCATGTTGAGATAATCGGACATAGGTTATGGTGTGATTAATTATGGGATCACATGCGCAAAGATTTTGAGTTAAGATATGGCACAAGGGTCAAATGTGATTAAGGTAACCAATGAAATAGGTGAGCCGTGTATGTAAGGAGTAAGGCCTATATGACAAGTGGAAGTAATGAGTTGCAATATAGTTGAATTCTATGTATGTACTTTGAGGATCTGATCATCGAAGGAAAGTTAGTAGAAACATGTTGTATTCTTCTGTTTGAGGACATCAAGGTCTTTATGAGGAATAGGGCAATATAGCGAGGTTATATTGGAGATTATAATGGATACGCTAATTAAGGCAATGATAATCTTGTGGATGATCACATCTGTTCTAGCGAGAGTAAGGAATGTAGGCAGTATGTTGTAAGTGGAATCATGATCGAATAAATAGTTCGATTTTGGTAATATAGGTTACGAAGACCAAATTTATTTAAGGATATCAACTTAAGGAAGATAAGGTATGTACTCTGAGAGTGGTTTATAAAGAGAAAGGTGAAAGAGAAATGTGTATTCTCATACGTAAGGTATAACGAGTCTATTGCAATGATTTTTAGAGACTATTATCCTAAAGATAATTATGACTTTGTAGATATAGTCATGAGTTATTACAAGTGTAGCACGTGGAGATAGGATATGCGAAATAGTGGCATCGTTGAGGAAATAGATCATTTTCCTAGGAGCAAGCACAAGGATGGAAAGTTTAAGGATATTAAAATTAGGTAGTGTGATTATGGTGAAACAGGTCCCTCTATATTAGCGATGCTAGTTTCGGGGTCGAAACTATTTTAAGGGGGTAGTAATGTAATAATTCTCATGTTACCATAGGGGTAATATGATAGAATGTGTGTCTAGTGAAAGCAAGTTATAGAATTCTCTTAGGTTGTGAAAGGTCTAAATTATGGTTAACCTTACGTTAACTGTAATTTGAACCAACTTAGAAATTTTAACTTAGAAATGCCTGAACCAATTTACAAAGTGTGAAATGGGTTAGGTATGGTTAAACTTATACGGTTGGGTAACTTAGTATAAGGTCGCATCTCCGAGTTGTTATCAGCCAAGTTTCGGGGTCGAAACTTCCTTTAAGGGGGTAGTGATGTAATATCCCTCATTTTTAGTAAGGGTATTTGGGTAATTTCCCAACCCTCGTTCTGTAATTGTGATGCGTTTGGCGAAATTCAGAATTTCTGTAACTCATATAATCTCTATAATAATCCTTTGAGCGTTATAATATACATTCGATGTATTATCGAGGCTTGGAATAATTGTTTGGATGCGAGTATTCAATGTTGGGGATGAATCCACGTGTAAAACCGCGACCAGAGGGCATGCAGATGCAAACACGGCATTTCCGCGACCGTGGAAGAACTTCTGCGATCGCGGAAAACTATTCAACGTCGTCTTCCCTTCGCATTGCGCCGATTGAGATTTCGCCGTTTCGCTGAGGGAAGGAGCTCGACCGCTTCAGTTGCTCGGCGTTGAGCTTCCGTGAGCCTATAAAAGGGAGGGTGGTGGCCTCGGATCTCTCATCCACAAATGCAAACAATCTCTCCTTCTCTCATTTTCTTGCCGCCGGAGTTCGTGCCTCGCCGAAAGCTCGCCGGAGTTCTTCGTGTTTCGTTTTGTGGTGCATCGGTGGTCTGGAGTGGTAGCAGCATTGCCCGAAGCCACGAAAGCCATCATGCACGTCGTCGGTAAGCTTCAGAATCGATTTAGGGTTGCGTCTGGGAAGGATCCGCGATCGCGGCTATGAACACCGCGACCGCGGAAGATGCCCAGAGATCCGCGACCGCGGAATCCAAAACCGCGACCGCGGCTTGCCTGGGCAAGCGCGATCGTGGCTGGGACGAGGCCGGTCACGGATGGGACTCTCGTTCCTTTCGTTTCTTTAGATTCATATCATTATTCGTATCGAATCTAACCTAGGGTTTCGTCGTGGGTTCGTTGTCGTCTTAGGAACCCGTAACCAGATTCTGTTTCCAGTTCCCAGATACCCGGAACCCGACAACCTATGTTCGTCTCAATTAAGGCAAGTGGTGGTTCGCTCTTGCTTATCATTCCATGTTCCCGTTAATTATCAATTGTTTTAATTGTTAATTAAATTGGGATGAACTGTTGTTTTCGTTTGGGAACAGATTTTATAAATGTGTGATTAAAATATGATATTATAATAGATTGTATATATTGCTAGAAACAACGCTATTATATCTGTTATTACCGTGATGGTATTGGTGTGGATTTGATGTGTGAACTTAAATATGTAGTTAGAACGAGTATTCGTAGGAACGCTATGTACCTTGCGATGTCTAGCCATTTCTTTATAACCGTGGTGCGTAGGATGTTCAGGCCCTAACACCCTTCCCTGGTCATGATCGTCCCCTATCCGAATATAGGGGTGGTGCACTAAGCTGGTGCCAACAATCGGGATTTATTCCCAAGATATCTCTCGTATCGAGATGATATATTTATATGATAAAAGCTTTAACGTAAATATACGTTTTGGAATTTAACAAGAGAAGTGTCGTTGTGCACATAATTAATATACCCTCGGGCGAGGAGTACAATGTGGAAACCGTCCGGACTTCGGTTAGAGTATGTCTTCTTTCCAATCTGGATTCGCATTGCGCGGTGAGGTTGGTCGTTGACCCAAATGATCAAGTCGTTTTTAAAACGCTTGTATGAAAACTATAATGTTCCCAAACATTTGTCATACTTTCCCATAAGACTCAATTCCTTTGGAGTCTTCTTTTCAGTGCATGTCTAAATTCTAATCATTCCGTGAAAGTTTCGGGTTATGTATCGTTCCTTCGGTTGTTATTCGAGGGACAATGATAGTAAACGGTTACAATCACTAGAACCATTCTGTTTTCACCCTTGCATAGTCTTTCATTAGACTAACTGATAGGTGCCATTTCAGGCACCCTAACTAGTGATTATTGACATATTTTAGACGAAGTTTTGGTATAGATTTAGGCTAAGTCTGTAATCCAGAAGAATAGTTGAAAAGCGAAGATATCATAGGATTTACAGCTTAGTGGAGAGATGATGGAAGATGGAGGAGAAGATCTGCTCAGAATTCATGGAGGAAGGCTACCATTATTTGGTAGTACAGGAGAGCAGAGGATGAAGACTTGAAGAAGCTGGTCTTGCCGCCCCGCGCCACAAGCCACCGCGACCCGGTGATGGATCTCAGAGAAGACAGCACAAGCTAGCCGCCGCCCCGCGGTGGAACTCACCGCCCCGCGGTGGAGAACGACGCCTCGCGGCCAGCGTTGAATTATTTCTGTTTTAGTATTTTCGACTTTATAATTGTTATTATTTACTTTCCTTATTTTCTAGGCTAGTTTTCTAAAACCTAATTAAGAACCTTTTCTTTAGTTTTTGTAGAGAGTTCGGCCCCCTCTATTATTCATTCCAATTCTAGGGTTTGAACGAATGGAGAGCTAAACACTTTTGTTTCGCTAGACAATTGAAGCACTGCAATGAATTGGTTGTGAGATTTCTATTCCTCGTTCTATATCTTATAAAGTTGGATTGATTCTCTTGAGCATATTGTCTATTGGTTTATGTTGATTTTTCTAGCGTAGCTAACTAGGTTTTTCGACATCTATCAATTGCTAGGATTTGCATATAGGGGTTCCGAGTGCATATATAGTGGCAAACACGATTGTGCGTATAGGGGTTCCGAGCGTACAATCGTGAGTGAGAATCAGTTGCATGCGAGTATTAGTACGTCCTTCTATTTACATGTATCATATATCCTTGTGTGCATTACTATTGCTGTGTTAGTGGTAAAGTCTATCGACAACTGTGAGAATCGGTGGTATTTTACCAGTGACATAGTAATAAGTCTACCGACAACTGTGAGAATCGATAGTACTTAAGATCAGGGTGGGAACAACTATAAGATTATAAAAAGAACTTGGAACGATAGTTTTCAATGATCAACCTATTTCATCTGCTGTGTGGATATTTGTCTAGTGGAATACCTTTCCTCATTATATTCCTTCTCCTGTTAAATCTTGCGTCTTTGTTACTTTGCCCTTACTATAAACCCCCCCCCCCTGTTACTTGTTACTCACACGTTATTGCATACAGATAACTGACTCCCTGTGGGATCGACCCTGACTTGCTTGCTATACTCTGTAGTAGGTGAATTAGGATTTCTTTAACAGGAAAACGACACCGGTTTCCGGCCTTGTCAAATTTGGCGCCGTTGCCGGGGAGTCAAATACTTTATTTGTGATTATTTGTGATTGACTGCGGTGTGGATCTATCTTACGATCCGCACCTTTGCTACTGATTCGCTACTTGTTGAAGTTGATACAGAGGCAGGTGCGAATGGCTCAGACACTCCGACAGTTGACTGCGCCAGATCTGGCACAACAACCATTGGCTGTAATCATTCCACCGCTTGCTGATGGTGTGACATTTGAGCTCAGAACAGGAGTGATACGGTTGCTCCCGAAATATTATGGACGAAGTGGAGAAGACCCCATTCTTCATTTGGGTAAATTTCACAACGTCATTATGAGCATTAAACCAGCCAACGTCACTGAAGATTAGATTAAAATGAGAGCCTTCGGGTTCACTCTTAAGGACGATGCTGAGGACTGGTACTATCATCTGCCCGGCGGAAGCATAGATTCATGGGCTGAGCTACATAAGGCATTCCTCACACAATATTTCCCAACCAAGATGGTGAACTCCTTAAAAAGGGAAATTGCCAGTATTGAACAAGGAGAGGAGGAGATCCTTTATGACTATTGTGAGCGGTTCAAACGACTTTGTTCTAGTTGCCCGTTCCATGGTTTTGACAAGAAAGCTCTGGTACTCTATGTTTATAATGGACTGCTAGATAATGAAAGAAGAATCATAGATGCTACTTGTGGTGGTAGTATCTTGAATATGACCCCTGATGCAGCTATGATTAAACTTCATGATATGGCTGAGGGCACAAGGGATTTTGATGAAGCCCCAAAAATCAGAGGCGTTAATGCTATCAATTCCAACGATGCACATCTGATGCAAGAGATTACTTCATTGAAACAGGTTTTTGTGAAGATGAGCTCAAAAGAAGCACCCCAACAGCACAACGCTTGTGGAATTTGCGTTGACCCATTTCACAACACCAACGCTTGTCCCCAACTTCAGGATGCCACTACTGCTGAAGTATACGCTGATGGAGGTTACAGGCCGATTAGACCTAGACAAGATCAACAACAGCTACAACCACCACCAAAACCTCACTTTGATGAGCCACCAACAGCCCCCCAAGCTAGTAACTCTCCTTCAACTGAAGATATGCTCCAGACCTTAACAATGCACTTCACAACGCATGTATACAATACTGAGTCCAGCATCAAGAGCATGAAGGAGACCGTGGTTAATTTATCAGATACGATTGCTAGGTTGAACAAAAGGGATGCGTAAGAAAGTGTAAATGTTGTGACCCTTCGAAGTGGCAAAGAATTGCAAGTCGCTCCTGCTGCTGAAAAGGATGACAAAACCGAAATTGAAGATGGGCAAATTCCACCGCCCCGCGGCGATCACCATCGCGACCCGGTGGCAGCTCCCAGTTATTCTGAGTCAACACTACCGCTCCGCGGCCAAGAGCACCGCCCCGCGGTGAACTCACCGCCCCGCGGTGAAAGCCCAGAGATCGATCATGATGAAGAAGAGGACCCCTATGTTCGTCCATATTTCCCTCCTCTTGGATCTGAAAAGCCCCCCGCCCCCTTTCCGGAGGCATTAAAGGAAAGGAGAGTGATTGACGACAAGGATCTCTTCGACACTTTCAATAAATGTGAAGTGAATATCCCACTCCTCAAGCTTGTCAAGAGTATACCAAGGTACGCTAAGTTTCTAAAGGAGCTATGCACCATCAAACGAAACCAGAAGCTGAAGGGCAAGAAAAAAGTCAAGGTTAGCGAACGCGTATCCGCTGTATTCCAGAGGCGTCTGCCAAAGAAGTGCGGCGATCCAGGTACGTGGAGCATTCCTTGTATTATTGGTGACACTAAGTTTGAAAGAGATATGCTTGATCTTGGTGCCTCCATTAATGTTTTGCCCTATTCTCTCTATGAATCTCTTGGACTTGGACCTCTGCAGGAAACAGGAATTGTAATTCAATTAGTTGATAGGTCTAGTGTCTACCCTAGAGGAGTAGTAGATGACGTTCTTGTTATGGTGGATAAATTGATATTCCCTACAAATTTTTATGTCTTAGATATGGAAACAGATACAAAGGCAACCCCTATACTGTTAGATAGGCCATTTTTGAAAACTGCTAAGACTAAACTTGATTTGCAAAGTGGGACACTTTCCATGGAATTTGATGGGGAGAAGGTGGAATATAACATATATGAAGCTATGAAACACCCTAATGAAGACCATTCTTTATGTTCAATTGACGTGATTGACTCTATTGCACAAGATGTATTTGATATTTCTGGTCCCGATGAGTTGCAATCCATTGTTGAGAATAATTTGGATTTTTCCCATGAGGAATATTCTTTACCATCTAACATGCAGGAAGTCATAGCTCAGCTGGATGCATATGGTAAGTATCCTTTAGATCCTTTGGGCGTTGGCCCCACTTTACTAAATCCGAGCGAAAAGCTTGTTCCCTCTGTCGAATAGGCCCCCGAGATTGAATTAAAACCGTTGCCAGATCATCTCAAGTACTCCTTTCTTGGAGCCAACGATACTCTGTCAGTCATTGTGTCTAGTAAGCTATCTGCAGACCATGAAATGAAGCTCTTAGGTGTGCTCAGGGAGTACAAGACTGCGATAGGATGTACCATTGCAGACATAAAAGGAATAAGTCCCTCAACTTGTATGCATAGGATTCTACTTGAAGATGGAGCCAAACCATCCAGGCAGCCGCAGAGAAGGCTCAATCCTCCAATGATGGAAGTGGTCAAGAAGGAAGTGCTGAAACTCCTCAAAGCTGATATGATCTTCCCCATTTCAGATAGCCAATGGGTAAGCCCAACTCAGGTAATTCCTAAGAAAGGAGGTATCACTATAGTGGAAAATCAACAAGGGGATTTAGTTCCTACAAGGACCACCACAGGATGGAGGGTGTGCATTGACTACCGTAAGCTGAATGCGGTAACTCGGAAATACCATTTTCCCCTGCCCTTTATTGATCAAATGCTAGAACGCCTTGTTGGACGCCCCTATTACTGCTTTCTCGACGGGTATTCAGGATATTTTCAGGTGGCCATTGCGCCAGAAGACTAGGAGAAAACCACTTTTACATGTCCCTTTGGCACCTTTGCATACCGCAGAATGCCATTTAGATTGTGTAACGCACCCGGTACCTTTCAACGATGTATGGTTAATATTTTTTCTGAATATGTTGAGAAATTTATTGAGGTATTCATGGATGACTTTACAGTGCATGAGACTAGCTTTGACTCATGTTTGAACCATTTGGCACTTGTACTTAAAAGATGTGTTGAAACCAATTTGGTTTTGAATTATGAAAAGTGTCATTTTATGGTAGAACAGGGGATAGTACTTAGTCATATCATCTCCGTTAGGGGTATTGAGGTCGATAAGGCAAAGATTGATGTAATTCAGTCTTTGCCCTATCCTACTAATGTGCGTGAAGTGCGTTCCTTTTTAGGTCATGCAGGTTTTTACCGAAGATTTATCAAGGACTTCTCTAAGATCTCTTCACCCCTATGCGAGCTACTGAATAAGGAGATGACCTATGCATTTACTGATGAGTGTAAGAAGGCGTTTGATTGCTTGAGAGAACACCTGACAAGTGCACCCATCATTCAGGCACCTGACTGGTCCCGCCCGTTTGAAATCATGTGCGACGCTAGTGACTATGCAGTTGGAGCAGTTCTAGGACAGAAAGTGGGACGTGCCTCCCATGTGATTCATTATGCTTCCATGACTCTGAATGGAGCCCAGAGGACCTACTCCACCACGGAGAAGGAGATGTTGGCAGTTATCTTTGCCTTGGAGAAGTTTAGGCAATATCTTTTGGGAGTCAAGGTGATTATCTATACAGATCATGCCGCTCTTCGTTACCTCATAACGAAGAAAGAAGCAAAGCCAAGACTAATCCGATGGGTTCTCCTTCTCACTGAATTTGATGTGGAGATCCGTGATAAGAAGGGAGCGGAGAACCTAGTAGCTGATCACCTGAGTAGACTCGTACATGAGGAAGATCATCCCGGAAAACAGAACCCCATTCACGGAACCTTCCCAGACGACACACTCTTTATGATCGAAGAGAGTTCAGGAAGTGCTCACCGCCACGCGGCCCCCATTACCGCGACCCGACGACTTATAGCCAGTATGAAGCTGGGGGATCCACTGCCCCGCGGTAACGTTCACCGCGACCCGGCGGCATATTTACTTGGGAACCAGGGAAGCTCACCGCGACCCGTGGCAACAGTATCGCCCCGCGGCAACATCTCTGGTGTTCCACTTTACTTTGTAGACACTTATGACCCCTCTCCTCACATAGCCATGGACGTCTTCGGAATCCGTTCTTTCAGGCCGTGGTACGCATATATCATGAACCATTTGGTCTGAGAGGAACTACCCCCGGATTACACCAGAGCTCAAAAGGCGAAGGTCCGTAGAGAGGCACGTCATTATGTTTGGGACGATCCCTACCTTTGGAAGCATTGTATCGATCAGGTAGTGCGTCGGTTTCTTCCGGACAATGAGGTACAATATGTCCTTACCTTCTGTAACACCCCCAAATTCTTAACCCAATTGGAAAGGGTATTACCGCCAATTATCTCGGATTTCACCTCCGAAACCACCCAAGGCTAAACCGGATTATACAAATCATAAACAACTTTTATATAATCAACAACCATCTTTAAAACATATGTCGGGGGATTACAACCCAATCCCCGTAGGATAAAACATTGTCATCAAAGTAATTAAAGCATAGTGGAAGTCTTTTAAAGATAAAACAAGTCTTGATCACAGCGATCAACGCCAAGGATCTCAACTTGGATAAACTTGTCAAAAACACCTCCCGTCATAGTCGTTCTTAGCCTTCGTGGAGTGGCAACTTATCTGATGTGCCGAATCGAACGGATGACACCAGCCAACCATGCAAGGGAATAATTACGGTTGGTTAGTCTAATGAAAGACTACGCAAGGGTACAAAGCAGAGTGGTTCTAAGTAGTCGTATTAGGTTAGACTCATCGTTTCTCGGATAATAACCGATAACGATAGCCAACCACCATACTTCTACTGGAATATATCAAAAGACATGATCAAGAGAAGACTCCAACGGAAATGAGTCTTATAGGAATTAATCCAAGAGAAGACTCCAAAAGAGTGAGTCTTATCGGAAGCATGACAAATGTCTGGAACATTATAGTTTCACATACATGCGTTTAAAAACTGACTAGATGTTTCGGTTCACGACCAACCTCACCGCATAAAGCGAATCCAGATTGGAAAGAGAACGTACTCTGATCAAAGTCAGGACGAGTTTCCTAGCTGCACTATTACCTAGTTACACTACTCGTCAATGGTATATTAATTATGTGCACTCAGGCACTTATCTTATTTAGTTCCAAAACGATCATTCACGTTTCAAGCTTATAGAATCTCATCCACGCTGGATATTGAGATATAAAGAGTTGGGACTAAATCCCAGATAGTGGCACCAGCTGTGTGCACCTTCCCTATACACGGACAGGGAATGGTCATGACCAAAGAGAAATGTTGGGGCCTGGACATCCCATCCACTTGGTTATAAAGAAACGACTAGTACTCACAAGGAGATACCAAGTAGTGTTCCTGCGAATACTCGTTCTAACTAAACAGTTCAGAACTTGTCCAAAATCATATCAAAGCCATCAAGGCCAGCATCATAGATATATTTCAATCTAGATATATATATATATATAATAGCGTTGTTCTAGCAGATATACAACCTATTATAATATCCATTTTAATTTCCAAAACAGTTTCACAAAACCGTTCCCAGACAAGAATAATAATCATCCCAAATTAATTAACAATTAAAAAATTGATAATTAATGGAAATATGAAATGATGAGAAAGAGCGAACCGCCACTTGCCTGGAATAGATTCGGCAATGAATCTAGACGAGACGACTACCGAAAATATCATTTCCAAGGATATGGCTTAAGCTTCAGAATATTCCTAGCAGAGTACGAGTCCACACGCGATCCAGCGAATCACGTTCTAACTAACAAATTAATTAATTATCAATTAATTTGTCTGGACGAACTTAAGGAATTAAATTTAATAAATTTTTATGATTATAAATCATAAAAATATTTATTAAATTTTCCTATAGAAAAATACGGATGAAATGGAATCGAAATTATACCGCTCGATCAATTTCGGGTTAAATCTGAACTGGAATTGAATTGGGCTTACTCGGCCCATTATAAGAATTGGCCATAGGGGGGGCCCACTCACTAATTCTTCATCTTCAACCTTCGTACAACCCGAACACCGCAACCCCGACTTCAACAACAGGGAGCGACGGTAGCTCGACGCGGAGCTTCGTCGGGAAGGGCGTCTCGACGCCGGAGAGGGCAGTGCGGCGGCGCTGGGAAAGAGAAGCAGCAGCTCCTGTAATGACGGAAGATGGCGGTGGCGACACGCGAGCAGCGGCGGCGGAGTATAGAAGCTCGGCACGGCAGCGGCTCGACTTTGTCTTTCGCCGGGAAGGAAGGAGACGACGCCGGGAGAGTAGGAGCGGCGGAGCAGCACAATAGCTCGGCTCACGCAGCTCACGAATAGCGGCTCTGGATTGGGTCGCCGACAGGAAAGAGACCGAGAGGAGACGAGACGAGAGGGAGCTGGGGAGAGAGTTGGGTTCGGTGTGCCTCGACCCCCCTTCCGATCGAGTTCTTATATGCAGCCCAAGTTCTGAGGACGTGCCCGACCCAACTTCGACAAGTGTCCCAAGTTCTGAGGCTGGCATGGACACGCGGCGGAGGCTGGTAATCAAAGTTGTACAGGGAAGTTTGGTATGGGTTTTAAACCCCGGAAATTATATGTTTTTATCCAAACAAATATTCTAAGTCCCGAAAATACATCGAATGTATTTTATACCACTCACGGAATTATTTCGGACATCATGGATGTTACGGAAAATCCGAACTCCACTGAAAGCGAAATAATTAATTTGAACGAAGGTTGGGAAAATTACTCAAATACCCTTACTAAAATTAAGGGGTATTACATTACTACCCCCTTAAGAAAAGTTTCGACCCTGAAACTTGCATTAAACTAATGAGGAACCTGCCTCAACATCAACTTTACTATCTGAACTTAATATCCTTAATCATCACATCATCACACAACCTTATCTCCATACAACATACCAGGTAATAACTCTTACTACCTCCACAAAATTATGTCTACCTTAGAATAATGGTCTTATACAACAATCATTACGATATTACTACACCTTTAATAGGAGAACACACATTTCTCCTTCAATCTCCTTATAGACAAATCCAAGGTTTACACATTAATTTCTTATAACTCAGATATTAAATCTTAGTAACCTCGAATCATAACTTCCTTAATTTCCTTAATGGTACTTTACACAATTCCTTCATTTATCTTAAAGTAAGACTGACCTTACGCCATCTCTAACTTAAAATCCTTACAAGAATAATTTAGCACATCTCTTTAAACAATTTCTAACTTAACTCCTTTAAGATTCAAGAACAACCATAATATCTTATTCCTACGTTCCTCAAAACGTATCACATAATATATTACTCCTATCTTCTCCAAGAGAGTGATACCATAAGCCTTATAGATGACATACTCACAAGATGTCAATCTCAGACAATTCCCAAGAGTCATAACTCTTCATCCTCTGGAAATTCCACTTATCGAGTCCAACGACTCGTACTGTCTTAAATGACTTATTTCTAACTTAAAATCCTTATATTCATCACGCAATCTACTATCCATCCAGGACTTAATCGCATCATTTCCTTATATTACCTCAAACGAATCTCAAATAGATCTCTCCAAAGGATACATATGATTTCGTACACTTGGCTTTTCCAAAAGCTTTAACCAGTGGTCCTACATGGGTCATACTTACTTATGATCCCGACCATCATAACTCCAGATTTCACAGTCTTACTCAAGATCGCAAAATAGGGAAAACGAGTTCTTATTGAACTATTCCCTTAATCATCTTATTCCTTCACAACACTTTATCCACACTAATGCCTACAGCATGATTCCACTACTAGGCATTCCGGACTTTGCACTAGTCCACATCTATATACTTCTAATGGGACAAAAATCCCAAGTACACAAGTGAGATATAACTATTAATCTCATTAACTCCACATAACCTATACCTCCAAATACTAGGAATATGATGTCTCAAGAAGAAACAAATTGTTCCATAACTTCTCCCAATATCCTTATTTCCTAAAAGATACTCATAAATGAACACTTTAGGCATCAGACTCTTCTAGCCTTGCCTTACACGGTCTTCCTCCGGGTTCTCATCGGAAGTTCCCTCCGAATCTTCCCTCGGATCTTCCCCCTCTCGAGGATCTTCCTCAGAGTTTTCCTCTGGATCTTCCTCCTTTTAAGGATCTTCCGCAGGATCTTCCTTCTCTCGAGGATCTTCCTCCGGATCTTCCTTCTTCTGAGGATCTTCCTCGGGATCTCCCCTAGGATTTTCCTCTCCTTGAGGATCTTCCTTAGGATTTTCCTCGGGATTTTCCTTAGAGTTCCCTTGGAAATCACTTCCATTTAAACGTCGTTATTACAATATTTTGTTGGCCTACCTTAACGGCTCAACGAACTCTACCATAGGTTCATCCCACGAATTCTCATACGGATGCAAATCCCGACTGCATCGAGCATTAATCCTCTGTATCCATTTTCTCAACAATGAATGCCAACGACTATGACATCACACTTAGACCTCAAATCTCCTAAGAGTGATTCCTTAATTATCCCATATATCAATGTAATAAAATCACTTAGAATAGATCAACTTGGTAATTCTATAGATGAATTATGAACATAGAGCACAAGATTCATCTACACTAATCTCCCGAGCGTTCACACCAAATTACTCGGAGATTACAACACTAGGATATTAAGTACTACCAACTCAGGAAGTACATACTTGACACCTTCGAGGGAACTACTAGGTCTTCCAACCTCGAAATATCTCTGAGAGACAGGGAAATCTAACCTTACTAGAGATGATAGAATCATCTCGGCACCTTCTGAGTCCTTTCAAAAGAATAGACACACACCTATGTCTTACAACAACAACAAGAAATCAGTCTTTCTAGATATAGAGGTAACTCTCATACCTCTCATATCGGACTAAAGAAGGCACGACTATGAACGATTATAATTTTTCATTCGAAAATTCAGAGCCTTCGAAAATATTTCAAACGAGTGAAAATATTTCAAACCGGATCTGTAACATCCCCAGGCCAAGCTACCCCAGCCACATCACACACCCAGCCACCCAACGGTGCCGGTGCCGGTACTGGTGCCGCCCGTGAGTTCACAAGAGCCGTTTGAAAACATTTTCAAACAAAACGAGTAAATGGTTCATGAAATCCCAAACCCGTTTTAAAAACTTTCGGCTCTGATACCAAATCTGTAACACCCCCAAATTCTTAACCCAATTGGAAAGGGTATTACCGCCAGTGATCTCGGATTTCACCTCCGAAACCACCCAAGGCTAAACCGGATTATACAAATCATAAACAACTTTTATATAATCAACAACCATCTTTAAAACATATGTCGGGGGATTACAACCCAATCCCCGTAGGATAAAACATTGTCATCAAAGTAATTAAAGCATAGCGGAAGTCTTTTAAAGATAAAACAAGTCTTGATCACAGCGATCAACGCCAAGGATCTCAATCTGGATAAACTTGTCAAAAACACCTCTCGTCATAGTCGTTCTTAGCCTTCGTGGAGTGGCAACTTATCTGATGTGCCGAATCGAACGGATGACACCAGCCAACCATGCAAGGGAATAATTACGGTTGGTTAGTCTAATGAAAGACTACGCAAGGGTACAAAGCAGAGTGGAATATATCAAAAGACATGATCAAGAGAAGACATGATCAAGAGAAGACTCCAACGATAGCCAACCACCATACTTCTACTGGAATATATCAAAAGACATGATCAAGAGAAGACTCCAACGGAAATGAGTCTTATAGGAATTAATCCAAGAGAAGACTCCAAAAGAGTGAGTCTTATCGGAAGCATGACAAATGTCTGGAACATTATAGTTTCACATACATGCGTTTAAAAACTGACTAGATGTTTCGGTTCACGACCAACCTCACCGCATAAAGCGAATCCAGATTGGAAAGAGAACGTACTCTGATCAAAGTCAGGACGAGTTTCCTAGCTGCACTATTACCTAGTTGCACTACTCGTCAATGGTATATTAATTATGTGCACTCGGGCACTTATCTTATTTAGTTCCAAAACGATCATTCACGTTTCAAGCTTTTAGAATCTCATCCACGCTGGATATTGAGATATAAAGAGTTGGGACTAAATCCCAGAGAGTGGCACCAGCTGTATGCACCTTCCCTGTACACGGACAGGGAATGGTCATGACCAAAGAGAAGTGTTGGGGCCTGGACATCCCATCCATTTGGTTATAAAGAAACGACTAGTACTCACAAGGAGATACCAAGTAGAGTTCCTGCGAATACTCGTTCTAACTAAACAGTTCAGAACTTGTCCAAAATCATATCAAAGCCATCAAGGCCAGCATCATAGATATATTTCAATCTAGATATATATATATATAATAGCGTTGTTCTAGCAGATATACAACCTATTATAATATCCATTTTAATTTCCAAAACAGTTTCACAAAACCGTTTCCAGACAAGAATAATAATCATCCCAAATTAATTAACAATTAAACAATTGATAATTAATGGAAATATGGAATGATGAGCAAGAGCGAACCGCCACTTGCCTGGAATAGATTCGGCGATAAATCTGGACGAGACGACTACCGAAAATATCCTTTCCAAGGATATGGCTTAAGCTTCAGAATATTCCTAGCAGAGTACGAGTCCACACGCGATCCAGCGAATCACGTTCTAACTAACAAATTAATTAATTATCAATTAATTTGTCTGGACAAACTTAAGGAATTAAATTTAATACATTTTTATGATTATAAATCATAAAAATATTTATTAAATTTTCCTATAGAAAAATACGGATGAAATGGAATCGAAATTATACCGCTCGATCAATTTCGGGTTAAATCTGAATTGGAATTGAATTGGGCTTACTCGGCCCATTATAAGAATTGGCCATAGGGGGGGGCCACTCACTAATTCTTCATCTTCAACCTTCGTACAACCCGAACACCGCAACCCCGACTTCAACAACAGGGAGTGACGGCAGCTCGGCGCGGAGCTTCGCCGGGAAGGGCGTCTCGACGCCGGAGAGGGCAGCGCGGCGGCGCTGGGAAAGAGAAGCATCAGCTCCTGTAATGACGGCAGATGGCGGTGACGGCAGATGGCGGTGGCGACACGCGAGCAGCGGCGGAGTACAGAAGCTCGGCACGACAGCGGCTCGACTTTGTCTTCGCCGGGAAGGAAGGAGACGACGCCGGGAGAGTAGGAGCGGCGGAGCAGCATAGCGGCTCGGCTCACGCAGCTCACGAACAACGGCTCTGGATTGGGTCGCCGACAGGAAAGAGACCGAGAGGAGACGAGACGAGAGGGAGCTGGGGAGAGAGTTGGGTTCGGTGTGCCTCGACCCCCCTTCCGATCGAGTTCTTATATGCAGCCCAAGGAGGAGGACGTGCCCGACCCAACTTCGACAAGTGTCCCAAGTTCTGAGGCTGGCATGGACACGCGGCGGAGGCTGGTAATCAAAGTTGTACAGGGAAGTTTGGTATGGGTTTTAAACCCCGGAAATTATATGTTTTTATCCAAACAAATATTCTAAGTCCCGAAAATACATCGAATGTATTTTATACCACTCACGGAATTATTTCGGACATCATGGATGTTACGGAAAATCCGAACTCCACTGAAAGCGAAATAATTAATTTGAACGAAGGTTGGGAAAATTACCCAAATACCCTTACTAAAATTAAGGGGTATTACAAGGTTGGCGTCATAAGCAGAGGTGATATAAGGAGTTCGTATAGGTCACTCTGGAGCAATAAGGAGCTAGACAGAAGTTAGGAATAGATTTATCTCGCATTACTTGTTTTGGTTGTCTGGAGCTGATTGTTGAGTTGTTATAGTCACTGGTATCATGTCTGCTCGCATTTCCTGAGGCCTTGGTGTTTGATGACTGGAGTAGTATCAGTTTTGATTTACTCGGGACGAGTAAAGGTCTAAGTGTGGGGATATTTGATAGGTGCCATTTCAGGCACCCTAACTAGTGATTATTGACATATTTTAGACGGAGTTTTGGTATAGATTTAGGCTAAGTCTGTAATCCAGAAGAATAGTTAAAAAGCGAAGATATCATAGGATTTACAGCTTAGTGGAGAGATGATGGAAGATGGAGGAGAAGATCAGCTCGGAATTCATGGAGGAAGGCTACCATTACTTGGTAGTACAGGAGAGCAGAGGATGAAGACTTGAAGAAGCTGGTCTTGCCGCCCCGCGCCACAAGCCACCGCGACCCGGCGATGGATCTCAGAGAAGACAACACAAGCTAGCTGCCGCCCCGCGGTGGAGAACGACGCCTCGCGGCCAGCGTTGAATTATTTCCGTTTTAGTATTTTCGACTTTATAATTGTTATTATTTACTTTCCTTATTTGCTAGGTTAGTTTTCTAAAACCTATTTAAGAACCTTTTCTTTAGTTTTTGTAGAGAGTTCGACCCCCTCTATTATTCATTCCAATTCTAGGGTTTGAACGAATGGAGAGCTAAACACTTTTGTTTCGCTAGACAATTGAAGCACTGCAATGAATTGGTTGTGAGATTTCTATTCCTCGTTCTATATCTTATAAAGTTGGATTGATTCTCTTGAGCATATTGTCTATTGGTTTATGTTGATTTTTCTAGCGTAGCTAACTAGGTTTTTCGACATCTATCAATTGATAGGATTTGCATATAGGGGTTCCGAGTGCATATCTAGTGGCAAACACGATTGTGCGTATAGGGGTTCCGAGCGTACAATCGTGAGTGAGAATCAGTTGCATGCGAGTATTAGTACGTCCTTCTATTTGCATGTATCCTATATCCTTGTGTGCATTGCTATTGTTGTGTTAGTGGTAAAGTCTATCGACAACTGTGAGAATCGGTGGTATTTTACCAGTGACATAGTAATAAGTCTATCGACAACTGTGAGAATCGAAAGTACTTAAGATCAGGGTGGGAACAACTATAAGGTTATAAAAAGAACTTGGAACGATAGTTTTCAGTGATCAACCTATTTCATCTGCTGTGTGGATATTTGTCTAGTGGAATACCTTTCCTCATCATATTCCTTCTCTTGTTAAATCTTGCGTCTTTGTTACTTTGCCCTTACTATAAAACCCCCCATGTTACTTGTTACTCACACGTTATTGCATACAGATAACTGACTCCCTGTGGGATCGACCCTGACTTGCTTGCTATACTCTGTAGTAGGTGAATTAGGATTTCTTTGACAGGAAAACGACACCGGTTTCCGGCCTTGTCACTAACCAACCGGGTTTTATTCCTTGCATGGTTGGCTAGTGTCATCTGTCTTATACGGCACATCAGTGGTTGGTTTCCGAAGTCTTGAAGTAACCAGTTGAAGAAGAGGCTTGTAGTTGCAGATTTAAGTGTCGGTATTTCAAGGTCGTTAAGTATTACTTTAATACATATTTTTATATAACCTAGTCATGTAATAGGTTTATTCTTAAAGTCTTCCGCTGTGTAATTTAAAAGTCTTCCGCTGTAATTTCACTCTGTTGTAAATCGCTATTGGGAAATCTTTTAATAAAAATGGTTGAGTTTTATTTAAAAATTGTCTTCCGATGTTTATTTAAGATTTAAGATTAATTGTTCCGATTAAAGCCTAGGGTGACATTGGACAGTAACGTCTGAGGTCACTGGCGTGTGGCACTACCGACGTAAGTCGGGGGTGTTACAGTCCGTTCCAGGTAGTTTCTCATATTTGGTGGTGTATCGGTGGAGTATGTCCAATTCGGGACATTCGCCGATAATGTCTCTCCACTTACCTCTTCGTCATACTCTAGGATTTCGTATCCATGATGGCTATAAGAATCTCGCTCATCTTCTACGATCATATTATGCATAATGATACAAGCTCTCATTATCTTTCCAATCTTCACAATATCCCAAGAGAGTGCTGGGTTACGAACTATTACAAAGCGAGATTGCAATACTCCAAATGCTCTTTCCACGTCTTTACGAACAACCTCTTGGTGTTGGGCAAACAACTGTGGCCCATTGCGGATAGATGCTGAATTGATTGGACAAGTGTGGCCCATTGCGGATAGATGCCATCAGTGAGATAATATCTCATGTTGTATTCACGTCCCATTACTGTGAAATTAACGTTTGGAGCTCTACCTTCCAAAACGTAATCAAAAACAGGATATTGATCAAGAACATTAAGATCATTAGACGTACCTGCTATCCCGAAAAATGCATGCCAGAACCACAAGTCGTATGATACAACATCCTCCAAAATGATTGTCAAATGGCCATGTCCACGGGTATATTGACATTTCCATGCAGTTGGACAATTTTTCCACCTCCAATGCATACAATCAATGCTACCCAACATCCCAGGAAATCCACGAGACTCCCCCACGCTTAGTAGGCGTTGTGTGTCTTCTGCGGTTGGACGCCTCATATACTCATCACCAAAAAAGGTAATGACTTCATCGACAAAATTCTCCAAGCTTAACCTTGCAGTTACTTCAGAAAGATGGAGATACTCATCACTCGTATCAGCAACAACTCCATAAGACAACATACGCAAAGCGCTAGTACATTTCTGCAATGCAGATATGCCAAGCCTACCTACTGCATTTGGCCTTTGTTGAAAGAACTCCATACCATTCTCCAGCCTTTCCACAATGTGCATGAAAAGTTCCTTGCGCATTCTGAACCTACGTCGAAACATATGATCTGGATAAGTTGGTTGGTCGGAGAAATAATCTTTGTAAAGTTGCTCAAAGCCTTGTTCCCTTCCTCTATCAATGTAATTACGACGAGATCTCCTACGTGAACTTTCTGCTTGTGCTTTGTATTTGCGTTGTAGAGCGTGTTCTTGAACTTCATTAGCCGCATCAACAACTTCTTGTAAAAGTCTTTGGTACTCACCATCGTCAGAGCTTGAGGAGTTTGAAGATGAACTAGACATTTTTAGAGATTGGGGGTTTTAAGAAATTTGAGGATGGAATAAATGCTTGTATGTCCTCACTTATATAGATCTTTGAAAAGCTATAAAATCCCAACCATAAAAGCATCTCTATGCTTTAGTCCAAAAAAAGCAGATGCTTTCTCTGCCAACTTCACATGCCAACTTGCATATCATTATTACTTTAGTCCAAAATATTCACTCCATTTTGGCTCATCTTTAAGAACTCTCCATGCATGCTCATCGGAAAAATCCTTCTTGTTGAAAGCAGCATAATATGATTTAGCCTTAGTAATAACGTCGGCCTCTGACTCCCCATTGCCTCTGTCTCTACTAGCCTTTGCATAGAAGCCATTAAAACTTTGTGCACTTTTGTTGATGATCTGCCATCTATTCTTACAACTTTTCTCATCTCGATCTGGTTGGCCTAGTTGTTTATGCTTGTTCCAGTAGGCTGAAACTCGCTTCCAGAATGAGGCTGATGACTGATTTGTGTTTCTTATTGGGTCCTTGCTGGTGTTTAGGAACCCACTGATGAGGATCATATCTTCAGTCTGACCCCATGAGCTTCTTGGGGATCTAGTGGAGCCACCGCCACGAGCACGACCATGACCCCGAGCCCGACTAATATGCTGAGTTTCTTGGGGTGAATCCTCAAGAACTTCAGGTTGTGTACTGAAATTTGGTTCATCCATGGATTGATATCCACCTCCGGTTGTGGCTTGACCTTGTGAGAGGAGACTCGCATAAAATGGCATACTCGGATCATACGAATCTAAGGACAAATCTTCAAAGTTATTTGGGTAGTCAGGTTGGTTTGGATTCATGGTAAGAGATTTAGAAGAGAAGAAGAGCTTGAAAAGAGAGATATTGGATAGTGTGAGTTTTACAATGAGACCACTTCAACTTATTTATAGGGCAAAAATCTTACCTAATTCTTCACCTTAATTTAATATGAATAATCTTACCTAATCTTACTAAATGTCATTTCAAATTAAATTAACTCATACATGAATTAAATTAAATTAGTGTATATTTATATTTTAGTTAGTACATTTTTTTAGTTTAAACTATCCATAATGTCATTTTAATGTAAAGAAATTAAATGAGTGTAATATTAAAACTTGTCTAAATAATCTTAGTTAGTACATTTTTATAGTTTTAAATATCCATAATTTCATTTTAATATAAAGAAAATAAATTAGTGTATATTTATATTTTAAACCACCATAAATAATATTAATATTATTTGTTTTCAATTAATAATATACAAAATACAATAAAAAATATCAAATATTAGAAACATAATCTTAATGGGTGTCTATGGATAGAGAAAAATGCAATTAGAATTATAGTATTTTTTTAATGTAACATATAAAAAATATTCAAAATTTAAGATTATAAAAACGGACGACCAGTGAAAATCGTTGGCCGTCCGATTAAAACGACGCCGCACTGCTTAAAGCAAGCAGTCGTTTGGCTGCTTGCTTTAAGCGATGCGTTTTGAACAAGGGCAAGCCTTTTTTTTTTGTTTCAAGGAGCAGTGTTTTTTTTTGCACATCCAAACGTGGCCTTACAATAAGCCGGGCATGATGGGGCTTAAAATTTGGCCCAATTTTAAGCCTTTGAGCAAGGCTTATTGAGATATTTGAATTTTTTAATCCAAAAAATTCAAAAAGCCCCCCAATAAGTCTTGCAATAAGGATGCTCTTAGAGCATCCTTATTGGGGGCTTAATGGGGAGGCTTATTGAATTCTTTTGATTAAAAAAACAGAGGCTCCCAATAAGCTTCCCACTTGGGGCTTAAAAATTGGCCAAAAAATAAGCCTCTCAAGAGAGGCTTATTGTAAGGCACAGCGCCACATGGCGCTTGATTACTAGGCTGCGTTTGTGCGCCCAGTGCGCGACACATGGCACCGATCGGACGGCCAAGAAAAATTCATGACCATCCGTTATTTTTAAAAAAAAATTGTCTTATTTTTATTTTCTTATATTAAAAATAAAAATTACTATAATTCTAATTGTATTTTTCTCTATCATAGACACCCATTATGATTATGTTTCAAATATTTTTGAATTTTTTTATTATAATTTATATATTATTAATTGAAAACAAATCATTTTAATATTATTTATGGTGGTTTAAAATATAAATATATACTAATTTAATATAAAAATACACTAAATATACAAAATACTTGAAATAAAATATATTTAATAAAAAATTTAATTTTAAAATTTAATAATTTAATATAAAGAGTATATTAAAGATTTAATATAAATAATATATTGATAATTTGATATAAATAAAAGAGTATAATTATAATTTAATATACTCCAATAAGCCTTTCTAATAAGCAAAATGAGTGGGGCTTATTGGAGGGTTTTTTGCCAATAAGCCCCCAGTAATGATGCTCTTATACATCGTCTGATCCCACACTCCTCATTTTTTATCCTTGCCTTTTCTCTCTCTTGAAGTTGAAGTGTCTTTCAAGTTTTTAATTTTCGGTTTGTTTTCTTTCTATGTCCTATCCCTATGTGGTGTTGATCTTTCTATGTGTTGTTAATCTTCCCTCTTTTTCTCCTTTTTCATGCTCATTTTTTTGAAGCATTACTATATATGCAAAACGATCGGGTCATTGTGAGGTTGAAGGAGAAGGTATAAACGCAATATTTTACGTTTCTAAGGTTATAGGGTTTAGTTTTTGAATTTTGTTTATCTTTCATCGTTTACGTTCTCTATATCTCGGCATGTTTTATGTATCATTTTTTGTTTGAATATGCTATAAATGATTCTTATAAGTTGGCATGGACTTTTTGTGGTAGTAGTTTTGTTGAATCTGGTATTGATGTGACTGTTTTAATAGTTTAATCAATTGTGTTATTATTTTTATTGTAATCTATCTATAAACATATAAAATAGACATTTTGTCCATTAATAACAATGTAATAAGTAAGCTTTTTAATTAAAAAAATAGAAAACAAAAAAATAAGTGGAATTCATATGAAACGTTTAAACGGCTTTAATCTCCAACTTTCAATACAATTTAATATCTATCAACTAATAAGAATTTTATGAGCCAAATTAAATTGGTGTCTTTTTACATTCCATCAAAGCTAAATACTTCAACAAACGGCTTAATCTTCAGCTTTTAAGTTGACAATTTAATCTCTATTAAATAAGAAGAATTTAGACAATTTAATGTATATCAATTAATAAAATTAATTGTGAGCCAATTTAAATGGGTAGTCTTTTACATTCCATCAAGCATATAAAGTAAAATCTATAACAATAAGTATTTTCAATTTTGTGGGCCAATTTATAAAGGTGTCTTTTACATTCCATCAAACATTTAAAGTAAAATCTATAACCGTAAAATTAATATCAATAGATAAGTAATTGAATGTAATATTTTAATATTCCTATAAATTAGCTTCCCAAGGTTCCTATAAATTAAGCATAGATGAGAAACCATAAGAGCATCAAAAAAAGAAGACACTTAAGCCAAAAAAAGTATGCTTTGTCTTGGTTAATATGATTGATGAACCAAAATTAAAGTTCCAAAGAGGTAATATTTTACACTCATGTTCGTCGATCATGTTATACGCTTTGTGTTTCGTATTTCGTAGTTTTTTATTTCTATTTTGTTATTATCATTATATAGCATGAATTTGTGTTTTGTGATATATAATACACATTTTAATTTTTAATTTAGATAATCTTACTATATCTTACTATTTTGTAAGTCCTTAAAGAAGAAGAAGAAAATAAGTAGACTACAAAACTATTGAGAAAATGGAGCAAAATAATTAGATGAAATGTGAAGAATTGTATTGTGGAGATCTTACTTATAATAAAATAAAAAATAAGAAGATAATAATATAAAAATTCCAAAAAAATAAAGATACAATATGAAAATTCTAAGAAAAGTACAAACAAAAACATAAAATGAATAATTATAGTTCATCAAATTTTATAAAATGTGAACAATTGCATTGTGGAGATTCTGCTTATGATAGAATAAAAAAAGCTAAAGATAAAATATTCGAAGAAAAAACAAATAAATATAAATAAAAGATAATAATCTGAAAATTCTAAAAAAATACAAATAAAAACATAGAATGAAATATTATAGTTCATAAAATTTTATAAAATGTGGAGAATTGCGTGGAGATTCTACTTACTATGGAGATTCTACTTATGATAGGAATAGCACGGTGGATATTTTACTAATGATAGTATAAAAAAAATCTCAAAATTCCATGAAAAAACAAATGAAAACATAGAATAAAAAATGATATTTCATAGTTTATAAAATTCTATAGAATTGAAAAACATAATGATACATGGTAGGGGTCCATGAAAATTGTATAGTATCTATAAACATATATTCAACAAGCATTCTATATTTCTAATTATTTATAATTAAAAATATTATTTACATATATTATTTTTCATTTATATTATCCAAAGGCCAATTTGTATGTTAATTGATTAATCTAGGGAGTTACCAAGGTGAGTTTGAATTTTGAAAGGGTAGATTATAATGATTAAACATGAGATTTAAACTTTAACGTGCAAAATATTTCACATATTAGATATACACACGCCATCCCCATGTTATTATGCGTTTAATTGTACTCCCTTTAATGATTAAGATGGATATATTAAAAGATTTGAAGAAAAGTGTAATATATAGATAATTATCTTGAATATATGAGTTGTAATTATTGAAATTAAAAAGTAAAAACAATATTGATTTTTAAATCGATGTACATGTACCTTCACAATTTACAAATTATATTTTCTTTAATATAACTGAATTTGATCATAAAAATGCTAGGAAATAAATAATTTATATTTTTAAGATACTAAATTCATGTATTATAACCATACATTTAGAATAAAAACTCATTAAGTAGTACTAGGGGAAGAGTTGACCATTTTATTTTATTTTTCTCAATTGAAAGAACTGTTTTAAATTTGTTTTTTGATATAACCAAATTAATCTTAATACAACCAGTGCAATTATATATTAATTATGTTATCAAGAAAACTTGAAGTCATATTTCAATGTATAAGAAGGTCGGAAGAGGGATGAAAGAGCCTAATTAAGGATGAAGAATTCAGAGTAATAAATATCAAATCCACAATGTAGTTCATATATGTTAAACACAAAGGTATGCATATAGTCCAGTGTATTGCTACACAAGTAAAAGAACTTAGCGTTATCGACATGCAATGTGAGATCTAAATATCAAATTTATTAATTTAAAATTTAGTTATATATGTATCAATATATCTATTTATTTGTTGTCATATTTTTGTCGAACTACGAAATCTTATCCATTTGTCAATTGGTAATAGCTAAAATATGACGGAGTATATATATATTCTTTTATGTCAAGTATAGTTTTATATTTTTAAATATATTAGAAATTTTATTTGCGTTATTAATGTTACTATATTTACCTATACTAATTCAAATTATTAATACATAATTAACATTGTTAATTTTAAATTTAAAAAAAAACATGTATTATCTTGATCGGATGTAAACACTAGACAACAAAACGTTATTACAAGATACGTGTATTTAATTATACACAATTTATTAAGTAAAATTAGACATATTATATAAATATCACACATTAATAATTGAGACAATTATAAAATTATTTATACTAATATTGTTAAGAGAATAAAAAGCGACTTAAGTATCAAAGTTTCAATCTAGAAGCTAGACGAACAATGCACCCATCATAAATTTTTACCTTTTGTTTTACAAATCTAAACTTTTATGATTTATTTTATAAGTTAAAAATCAAACATTCATCCTCTCGACGATATATAGGCTCGCTATATGCCCACCAATTTGTAGTTACTTTCATCCTAGATATTGGACCGAATTTGTTAAATATTTAGTTAAATATGCATAATCATTGTTTGATTGATCCGATTAATTTTCATCTTTAAACTTCTATTCATAAATTATTTTTTTAAATCATTTTATAATAATTATAACAACTAATATTAAGAAATACATATATAGTAACATCTTATCTCGATCAAGTTTATATCTCTACTAACATAACTTTAGATTTGTGATGAAATTCCTACCACATCAAAATGAACCAGGTAAATAAAAATTATACATGCTTAGAATGAAACAAAGTAAAAACAAAAAATATGCTATACTCTTAGTATGATTTATTTTTTCTCATAAAAAACTCATACTCAACTCAAATAATAAATTGCTAATTTTAACAAATAAACTCAAAACTACAAGAAAAAAATACAAAATGTTTGAAATATGATTACAATTTAATCAGTTTACTTTATATATTAAACAATAGTATAAATACATAGTAAATTTTTCGATAATTAAATTTATTTTTTTCCAGCATAGCACGGACATGATTTTATAGTTTAATAAGAATGTATCGTGATTTAATATATTGTGTATTATATGTTTGAAACAATATGCATCATACTTTAATGGGGAATTTACCTCTTTGTAATTTTTTTCCGCCATAATATAATACAATCTCTGAGTAAATAGGAAACATATATTTTAGTGGGGAATTTTTAGATTTCACGACTGTTTTTTTTTAATAGATTCACGGTTAAATATATTATAAAGTGGTCAATTATATCACAATTCACAACTAAGCTAATGTATATGGAGGAATGGCTTTAGTTATACACCACTGGGACAGCTAAAGAATACTGAGACAGTGAAAGAATGGAGAAGAATAACATAACATAATAGTGTAATTTAAGTCAACTATTAATACTCATTAATTTACATGAGAAAAATATATCAGGTTGACATGTTAGATTAACATAAAATCAAAAGAGCTTGTCAATAAAGTGAAAAAGGTATTTATCAAAGAAGTATGCACATGTTTATTAAAAACCGACAATTTTTTTTTTTGGGTCAGGAAACGGGGTGCGGAATTCCCTACGACAAGATTTAAGTCTCGTTTTGATACGATTTAAAGAAAATGAGGAATTGGTATGAGTTCAGTATTTATATTTGGTAGAGTTCAAAATAAGAATTAAATTAATTTCTTGAAATCACTCATTTTAACATATAAATTGATTCTCTATCTAAAATCATGGAATGAACCATTCAAAAAAAAAAAAAATCTTATCTCTTCTCTAATATTATTCTCTTATCTTATATCTTGTAAATTTAAAAAAAAATAAAAAATTATATTAATATTAAATAAGATTTAATTCTCACACTTAATCCTTGATTCCAAAAACATACAAAATACTATATTATATGAATAATTTATTTTGATTCCTGATTCTATCCCAGATTCCAATGTTATACCAAACTAGCCCTTACACTCAAACGTACATTTCAATTTGGAAGCCGGGATCACTATCATCAAAATGGATTTAACCCTAACACCAACAGCGGTATTTGATTAGAAAGAATTCATTTGCAACTTGTACGTCAATTTCCTCCACTTGCTCTTCACAATCTCCCTCACCGCTTCTCCGATGACATCCTCTTCCGCCTCGCGGCCACCAAATCCGGCTCTGAGCAACTCATACTCTTTATCAATGGCGACAACGTCTTGGGGCCGGCCGGTGTCCGGCCTGATCGCCACTACCGTCGCACCCTTCATCACGTACCCGGAGGTAGGCAGCATCAACTCCGGGGCGTACCACAACTTCACGATCACGTTCGGCACCGTGGTCCTCTTCCAGATGGGATCGACCGTTTCTGCGGACGATTCCCTAAGCTCCTTGATCTGATTCTCGTTCATGGAGAGTCTTCCTTGCTTGCGAGCGTCCACGATCACCGCGCTACGCAGGTCGGGGGATTCGAGCAGTGTCTTCCTCGTCACGCCGTGCCTGGCGCAGGCAGCGATCAGGGACGACAGGATCCAGACTACGCGAGATCTCAGCTCCTCGTCGGACAACATATTTTGACTGTGCAGGTTCTGGTCCGGCTTTGGAATTGGATCCGAATTCGAATCCGTAACACAAGTATGTCCGCCGGATGGTTTCTCAAAGGCGGTGGCTCCTATGATGGCGCACCGCTGAAGCTCCTTGCCGAACTCAGCGCTCCACTTGAGGAGGCCGCCGGTCTCGGGAAAGCCGACGATCCCTCCGTTGTCGGGGAGCTCGACTCGGAGGTGGCGAATTTCGGGGAAGCTGCTGATAGAACTAGAGATCCACTGGCTGAGCTCGGCGGGGCCGATGAAATTGGGGGCCTTGTTGGCCGGGCGAAGAATTCGAAGCTTGGCGAAGAGGGATTTGAGGAAGGTTTTAGAAAAAGGTTTGTTAGGGTAGAGAGTGGGCTTGGCGACCACGGAAACGGTATCGACCTGCGGGACAAGAGAAGCAAGGCGCTTGGAGACGACGAGGCAGCGGCAGAGGGATTTGGCGTCAAGAACCCGGTTGAGGATGATGCTGAGTATGGGTTCAGGTAAGAGATCCAAGTAGTCATCTCCTTGGTGGACTGGTTTGATGGGCTTGGGAGGGAATGAGAAGATGGGTGGAGGAATCATGATGAACGAACGTACTGCAGTAGCTATTATGAGAGGCAGTCGCAGACAACGGTAGTAGAGAGTAGAGAGTAGAGTTTCTGGATGGATGGATTGCCGCAACTGACTGCTTATATATAGATAGAGCCTAGAGGTAAGCGCGCGGTAGATATACATAGAGATCGATAGAGATGCGGAGATGAAAGAAACTGGGGCGAGTGGGCTACACACGGGCTGCCTGCATAATACTAGACACTTGCTTTTTTAATCTCTCCCATTCCCACGATCCCATCCCATGGCCGTCATGTATATTATGACATAGCTCTGACTGTGCTGTGTCTGCCAACATTCAGAATCAAGTATATAAAAACCAAAACCATGACCCCGAAAACGCTCCCTAGAAAGAAAAACCCAAACTCACCTCTCTAACCCTAACTTCATCAGCCGCCACCTTCACCACCCACCTCCCTCCTTTCCCACCTTCTCCTTCCTCGTTCACACCGCTCTAGAGTTGGCGGGGACGACGAACTAGACGGGTTGGAGTTGCGCTTCTGCCGTTCTTCGGCCGCCGCGTCGGTCCAGAACTCGACCCACCTCGGTGTTCTTGCGCCCAAGGCCGATGTCGACGCCGTCCGTGCCTTAGAGGGAGGAGTGGGGGATCGAAGAAGACGACCAGATCCAAAATCAAAGAAGACGACCGACTCCATGACTAATAGAGAAAATTCCTTGATCCTTTCGGCGATTTGTTGGTGGATCCTTGCTGCAGCAGACCTGAGATGGAGTTGGTGGGATCCAGATGAGACTCTAGTCTTGTTTCTTTCTCTGCGTCTGTTGTGGAAGGTTGTTTCTTCCCCGACTTTTTCTCCAGACTTTCAGGTTGTTTCTTTCTCACCCACATTTACTCGATTCTAGCCATTTACTCTTATATCTAAATCGAAATGTCTTTATATTGAGCATGTTTTTTGCTGATTTGAGCATGCTTTGATCTGTTGTTTGATTCCTTGAATTTGATCCTGAAAAGCTAATAATGACCAAACGTACTACTTGATTACCTCGGCCTTAAACATCTATACTCATAGTGTTGGCTTTATTAATCTCCGACCACTCGACTCGTTTGTTGAATACAAAGCTCAGGATGCTGTTTCAATGAGCTTCTGCTACTATTGTGATCCTAGTTGTGATACGATTTATACTCCCAATTTTTGGGTTGACAAACTGTGCAATCTGAATTCTGAGTATAAGCAACTCCTATTGGCTTCTCTTGACTTCGATTTAGAATTTCTAATGCTCAGCTTCACTATGTTCTCCTCTCAAGGCTATTGGGATGAGTTCATGGATAAGTTACATCTTAACCTTACCTTCAACACGTATAACATTAAGCATTCTAATCATAAGTTGTTGATTCTTTTGAAACTCATTTTATTTCTGAAAATTGCAGGTATTTCTTGATAACTCTGAAGGTCTTACTTTGATTAGACCGCTCCTCTGCCACTGAAATGGAAATTGAAATCCTGACAATGGATATCAATCATTACGCTCACAAGCGATTACAAATGACCAAGAGGAACAAATAATTTTTTTTGGGAACAAATCCAGTCTGAACAATTTTCATAGTTCAGCCTACCTGAAGCCTAATCTATGGAAAACAGAAAATTTCTTTGAACAACTATGCCTTTGTTCTATTATTTGCTTGAGAAATGGAACAATGAATGCAAACCATCATACCAATAATCAGTTTACATCTGTACTACAGCCTACCATAAACTATGAAAAAAGACATGACTTGGTACTTAGATGCCTTTATCTCAGTACTGTATACAATTATATAGCCTTGATCACCTTCTTGAATAATTATTTGAGTAATTATTTCAGATGGTTTGATATGAACAAAGGGTGCTTTTTGGTTTGTTTCACTTCAAACCCATTGATAAATACTACGATCCTTCACAAAATTGATTGTGATAATCTTGTGAATAATTTGATGACAAGCACCATTTTGGAGTTTGCATTTTATCTTTCCTTAGAACAGAAAACAGAACAATAAATTAATTAAACCCAATCATTAATATGAATCTTTTTGAAAACGTTAAAACAAGGTTGACAATACTCAGATCTTAAGTATTTATAGAACAACTGATCCAAGAACAATTTAGATGAACCGATGTTCTTTGAACTATCTTTGTATTTGTGATTACAAGACTCTGTGAGAAGCATTCTCTTGGATTAGGGCTTTCTCTTGGTGTTTGGGTCGAGTTGGATGTTCCGGTTGAGGTCGTAGGCGTGGTTGTGTGGTTCTTGTGGTCTCCTTATGTCGGAGCTTTGCCCAAGGTTCTCATCGCATCTCCTTTTGAATGTCTTGTTGATTGCTCTCCGGCGGCGCGACAATGTGTTAGGTTTGTTCGTTCTAACCCCTGTTTAGCCATACTCCACCCTCTCCAGGTTGTCTTGAAGCATTGTTCTGTTTTTTGCTTTTCTTTGACCTGTTTGTTGTATTTGGTTGTTCCTCATGTCAGTTTATCCGACTATCGAGTTTTTTCTCGGTCTATCGATTTATCAGGCTTGTCTGGTATTTCGAATTCTTACCTTATATAAAAAAAAAATCATAATCAAGTATAGCAAAGGAAATTTTATTTAATGTCTCAAAAGACTTTTGGAAATTCATTCTACAACCTACCAATTAATTCGCGCCTCACACAAAACTTCATCACATTACATCAAAACAAAATGAGGATTTTTAACCCAAAAAACAAAACAAAATGCGGATTAGTTCTACTTTCTATTGAGGAAAAACTCACTGCAATTGCATTTATCATGATGCGAATCCAAAATGCCCGCTAGCAAGCATCAGTTTGTAATTGCCCCGCCCGCTACTCATTGTTAACAACCCAAGTTGGCTTTGTAAATGGATAATAGTGAGTCAACAAAAGGGTCGGGCCAACTTTTTTGTTAACATTGTTCATCATTCGAAATTTTGTTCAAGTAGAACACCGACTAAATCTACACGCACTTACAACTTCGATCAAAATGGAATTAATCAATGATGTCATTTGAACGACTCAAATTAATCTACTATATAATTACTAAAGCATAATACTGACTGCGTCACATGACGTTCATATAATGAGCCCAAATTTTACGTTGTCATGTGGCGCCTCTGTATTCAATTTACTATGTGTCGTCCTTATATTTTTTCGGCAGATATGTCAAAAAACTAATAAAATCAAACAAAATCAAATTACTACTTATAATAGCCGGATTTGCACACGCTCCTCAATTATTTTGATCTACTTTGTTCCATAAATATTTTGAAAATATAATTTTACCTTTTAAAATATAAAAATATATAACAAATATTTAATCATTTCCTAATATACTATACATATTGATTGGTGATCTTATCAAGATCGTGACTTCTGAAAATGGAGTGAATCAAAAAAAAATTATTATTTTTTCCTTACATAGATTATGAAGGATCAAATAAATCGCATAATTTTTTTCCATAAATACTTTAAAGATTAATTTATCTTTTTAAACATCTAAATAATAATTTAATAAACAAATTATGTGATAAACCAATTCGTGCAGGATATGAGAATTAAACTAGTGTTCAGCTAAAGTTATACTCCGTATGTTAGAATCGTTCCACCTGAAACCCATGCCTTCAAATTTATGGATTTCGAATAGTTTTGATTTTTGAAATACATTGAGCATCCTAGACCAAACATGGCCGCCACAATTGTAAAGTTTTAATAGCACGTTGCAAATGCTCAAGAACATATATATAATTAAAACAAACTCAACGGGATAAAAAAATCAAATTAAAAATAGGCGTCAGATGCGAATACTAAAAAAGAAGTAAAGTAATTAAAGGCTTGAGAAATAAAATATAAGCACTAAGATATATATATACACATAAGCATTGCATAATTATGGATGGGTTTTGGATTAAAAAATCCAACAAATGCTAGTGGGCTGATAAAGTAATATAGATTTGTGCGGGGCGAAACCGCGAAGGTTCAATGGATAAACATCGTTTGTAATTTTAAACAAAGTTATATGCACAATCCCATTATCATATAGGTATCTGCAATTATCCATAAGCCATACTCCATCCCACTAACAATTTCGCTTTATTCCGTCTCAGCTCTTCCACTCCTTTTTTCTTTACCTTTTTCGTTTTTGTTTATGTTTTATGATTCTTTCTTCGCAAGGCATATATGATATATGTAATTATGTATTTCAATAAGTTTTTCTTTTATAGTTATTCGTTCAGTAATTATTTATGTTATTTTGGTGGAAGTAATTAATATGGGAAAAGATAAGGTGATGATGAAGGCTTAGGAGAGGAGTGAGGATGCTCCAAAACCGTTGAATCAAGAAGAACGCTCAAATCAGCCAAAGAAAAAATTCGGATACAATTCGGCACGGCCGAATTTTTCGCGAAAAAAACGCGTCTTGCGTGCACACGTATTTTAGTCCGTATGTACACATACTTTGTTTTGCATGCACCCACACGTTTTCATGTGCACACATAGGTCATTTTTGTATGTACACATAGGTTATTTTCGTTGATTTTCATACGTATGCACACATGTTATTTCGTATGCACTTTGAGTTATTTTCGCATGCACACATATGTTATTTTCATGTGCACATGCACACTACACTGTTTTACATACACTCATAACACGTAATGCATTTCGTATGGACAAACATGTCATTTTCACATGCACACACTAGTATGCTTCGCATGCAAACGGTAGTATATTTCGCATGCACACAGTCGTGTTTTCATGTGCACACGTTTTGCTCATTCCATATGAACGCACGCATTTTATGCATGCACACAAAAATGAATTTCACGTGCACACCGTAGTGTATTTGGCATGCACACAACAATGTATTTTGCATGCACACAAATTTGCACTTCGCGTGCACGCGAATCCGTCTTTTGTGCAAATAATTCGGCCGTGTCGAATTTTTGAAAAGCGATTTGGACACTCTGTTTGCTTCTCATCCGACGACTCTCATGCGTCCTCATTCCTTTCCATCCTCACCGGATCTGTTATATGATTGTGTTTTGTCAACTATAATTATTGCCTGATCCCCACATAATGCAGTACATTACATTTAGGCAAAGAAGCGGAGTTTTTTTTCATCATTTTCTCTCCACTCATTAGTATTAGTCACAATTAGGTATATACACTAAAAGATACTTAAATTTCACCAATCGTCACCCCATTCATTTCGCATACGTTTCATCACCATAATAATTTCGTTGAAGTGTTGGTCTTTGAGATCTGCCATATTATACAGCCTTTGTAGATTAGAACGAATTTGTTTTAATTGTATACTAACCTTTATTTAATTAATAAAATAAATGATCAGATCTTCTTCACCCTACTGCAGATATTAATTGGTTTTTTTTCTAGTGTGGAACACAATAACTTTTCCATGTTTAGCAATAATTTTTTTAGTCATTAGTTTAACTTTTTTTTAAAGGATTTATCATTTATACTTTAAGAGATAATTTAAAACTAATTTTCAAACTTAACTTCTTAATATATTTCTCATGGGCACACACTAGAAAAATTGAAATTAATTTGAGTCTATAATAACAATTCAAGGACCCTATTGTTTAAACAATATAATCCGTATTATTTGTACAACATAGACCCCATTTTTATATATTTTTGGATTTCTAGACTATATTTAGGCTCATTTATTATTTAAAAAAAAAATTAGTTTTTTTTTTATAAACATCTTAAAATCTTCACTTAAATTTTATACATGCATGTAAGGGATTTGACTCTCCCTCGTTTCGTTTATAATTAGACATTTCATTCACTTAATAAATTTTAAGAGTCTTGTCTCTCTTTTACCAAAAAAAATTGTTATTTTTTGAAAGTATAATATAATAGTTAAGATTTGAAAATTTGATAAAAAACGGTTAAGAGTTGTGCTAACTTTTAAGATTTGAGAGAATTGTGCTAACATGGTTTACGCCATTATTGGTCTACATTTAACTTACATTTAACAAGTAGAAAAAATCAAATCCGTGAGAATACGTATCTTCCATTTTTCTTCTTCGATCAGCCTTACTGCTTGTTTGGTTGAATATGAGAAATGTAATTTTTAGAAAGTTATTTTATGTGAAATCAAAATATGAGAATTTAAATTCATGAGAATTGATAAATTATGTTTGATTAAAATCTAAATCATGAAAAATATGGGAGAAGAAAATCTTACACACCCCTCCCTAGGGGATTACACTTCCTATGTTTTATAGGAATTGAAAATCTCATAAATTAAATATCTGTATTTTTCAAAAAACAAAAAGATCAACCAAAAACATATATTTAGTATCACTTTCCAAGTAATTTAAAATCAATTTACTTCCCAACCAAACGAACACTTATAATAGGAACTATTTACCACATTAGGCTTTTGAACTAAACTTATTCTTGGTATATGCTTACTTTGAAAGTTATTCCCAAAATAGGCACACTTATTTACTCTTTGCACCTTTTTGTTTGTGATATTCTAGTCTTGTTTTCCTTTACTTTTACATAATTAAAATCCAAAAAGATAAGTTTCGAAAAGTTTAAAATTTACCTCTGCTTTAAGAAAGTCCTGTTAGATTTGGTATCAAAGCCAAGTTATTATCACCGTAGTAGTTATTATTACTACAGTAGTAAGTTTTATCTGTTATAATTAAACCAAAACTAGAGATTTCAAAATTTTGTCCTGATAAAGGAGCCCCTCATATTAAACATATGAAGTCTGGTCAAAATCACTATGAAGCGGTACTGAACACTCTGGTTGATGAAGTTGAAGTTGAAGTTGAAGAGCTAAGAACAGAACAATTTAAATTAAACAGAGACGTTATAAAATACAAGGAATAACTTGGTTCTTTTATATTAGCACTAAAAGAGGAAAACAAAAACTTTGTGATTGCCATTACCAACGAAATTCGTCATCTAGGAGCAAATCCTATTGCGATAAAACCTAAAAAGACAATATCCTTTTTACATCAATACCCTTTTGAGAATCAAAATCCACAAAAAAATGTTTGTCGTACCCATCATAAATCCCGGACCTACAAAGAAAGAAGAACCAAAGAGTGAATTAGAAATCAAAGAATAGCCCCTAATTGCCAAATAAAATAATGAAAGAACAAAGCATTATTAGCAGTGAAGAATCTGACTACAATACAAACGAGGAAGAAATGTATCAACAAAAGGGACTAATAAAGTTAAAAAATATGGATACTATTCCATTAGAGGAAGTTAAGAGGCACCTAGACAAAAAGATAGGTAAAATGACATTAGACGTTAATGAGATAGAAGAATTAAGATATGACACCCTTGTCAACAGAGGAGATCAATGAAGCTAAAATATTGTATTACGAGAAAGGAAGAGGAATGCTCTACTAGTTATCAAAAACCTAATATGAAACCCAAAGAATTCCTAGAAAAAACTGCTAATTTTGGGATAAGAATCATGCCCAACTATAGACCTATTAGAAAGGAAATTTCTTTAGATTCTATCAGTGGGAGTGGTTATAAATTGAACCTAGACAACTTGAGAAATAGAGAAGATGTTTTAGATTTCTGGAAAAAGAGCATGATGAGTGTCTTAAATATGAACACATAATGGAGAGCATCTAATTTCTTGAATTATATTGAGCATAGTCTGTATGGGATAGTTACCGACTGATACGAAGAGATAGAAGAAACTGTAAAAGAACGATTAAGAGCAAGCGAGTCCCCTACTATAATGTTTAGAATGCTTTGCTAGACAATAGAAGAAGAATTTATAGGAGAAAGAGATGAAAATGATAAGAAACTTATTGAATGGCAAATAAAACTTAACACGCTCGAAATATGCAACATGAAATATCTTGATAATTACATCTCAGAATTTGAACAATACTATTACAAAATAGGAGATGATCTAACTAATCTTCAAATGCTCTTCTTTGATAAGCTCCCTACGCCCATAAACGAAGAGATTAGTGATGGATATCTCGAATGGAAAGAAAGGTACAATTCTAGAGATACCCTTGGAAACAGAATAAAATATATAAGAATATGGGTTGTGCAAAAGTGTGATGCATTCCTGCTTTCGGATGTCGGCGAAGATGTCGCGGAAACGTCGGATCTAGGTCTTGGTGGTGAGTCGCTCGTCTCGGCCTTGAGTGTTGAGGGAAAGAACACGATGATTGTCACCCGACGCGAGCGATGGAGCGCGGTGACGGTGGAGTGTTTCAATGCTAACGAGAGTGATGCGATGGTGAGTGTGACTCGCGGCCTCAGGACTAGGCGCGATGGAGGGATCGGTGGCTCGATGGATCGAGCGTGGCCGTAGCGTCGGCAGCGGAGTGAAGGATATGAGAAGATAAATTTAGGGTTTTGACGTCCGATCAAAGGAATGAGGCAATTAGGGCTCTCAACTTAAGCTTTGATTATAAAGTAGACGTGACCTAATACACAAGGCTGAGATGACCTTATATAGGGGTAGCGAGAATCGGATGGGCCAAGTCTCGCCTAATGGGCTAGCCCACGCGACACACGTGGAGCACACACCCCAAAATAGAAATAACTAAAAATATTAATTACTAAAATGAGAGAAATGCCAAAACTAGAATGTCTCAAAATAACAAACAATCAGTGATCGCGGTCAACGATGGTGGTGATGAGTTTGAGAGACCGCGTTCTCTGGCTTGCCTTGGCTAGCGACGACGCGCGCGATGATGGATTGCGCGGCGTTTTCGATGGCCTTTGCATGCGATCTTGTCACGGGCCCTTGTGAGCGGATGCTCATGGCCTCCTCCTCCTCAGCTGCAGTCATGGTGGGCACGGGCGCATCAAAGTGTCACGAAGTTAGAGGAACCCAACAAATGAAAAGACAATTCTTAACCTGATGGGATTTTCCTAGTGAATGGGGATGTGATAAGCGAGATAATCAGAGAAATAGAATAAGAAGAAAATTCTATAGGAAAAAAAGCCATAATAAACAAGGAGGAGAGAAATATCGCAAGAAGTATTATAGGAAGCCATTCACAAAGAGAATGAGGTTTTTCAGAAAAGCTTCTTATTGTCCTGAAAAGAAGAAAAACTGTAAATGTTGGGCATCCGAAGAAGTAGGACATTATGCTAATGAATGCAAAAATATAAAAAATAATAAACTAACAGAAGCACTAGGGAGTCTTGATTATATTGAAATATCCGAAGAAGAAGAAGAAGAAGAAGAAGAAGAAGAAGAAGAAGAAGAAGAAGAAGAAGAAGAAGAAGAAGAAGAAGAAGAAGAAGAAGAAGAAGAAGAAGAAGAAGAAGAAGAAGAAGAAGAAGAAGAAGAAGAAGAAGAAGAAGAAGAAGAAGAAGAAGAAGAAGAAGAAGAAGAAGAAGAAGAAGAAGAAGAAGAAGATTATGGTGAAATCAATGAAATGATGCAAGGAGATAGTTCAAACTTCTCATAAGAAGTGTTTGCAATAGGAGATGAAATGACTACATTAGCTCAACTCCAAGAAGCAGAATCATCCATAGATGAAGAACAAATGGAAGAAATGAAAAGGCGAGGAGTAGAAATCCCAATCATTGCAAAAGAATAGTTTTTTAAGAGGCACTTCTTTCCATTATTTTCAAAATTCGTATGCGAAAAATTGGTAGGAGATATGGTTATTAAAAACAATGAAAATCAAGCTACTGAAATAAACCTAATCAATTGGAAAAACATACAAAAACATAATAAGGATAAAAAGTATAAATATATCTATGTGTATGGTATTCAAATTAGGGCTGAGCACGGGCCAGAAACCGACCCGAACCGACCTGAACCCGAAAAGCCCAAAACCCGAAAACCCAAAAAAATGGGACCGAAGACCGAACCGAAGTCATGTGGTTCGGGTTCGGGCTAAAACAACACTCGTAAATAAAAAACCAGGCCAAACTGGACTAAAAAACCGAACCCGAACCGAACCGAAACCCTGATAAAATCGGACCGAAACCCGAACCGAATAATTTGGCTTTGGGTTTGGTTCGGGTTTTTCGGGTCGGGTCGGGTTTTCGGTTTTTTTGGCCCGTGCTCAGCCCTAATTCAAATAATCATCACTCCTCTTCGAGATTTTGGAAAAAAATGTACATTGCATCAACTTTGTATGTGACACTAGTTAATAAGTTGATTTGAGAGTTAAAGCCTAGCGCTACCGTTGAGAGAAGCTCCCGCCCCCTAGGTCTAGCTCCTTTAACTAAGCCTTCACCGAACCTCCCTAACCGACTCCCTAACCCACGATCGAACCACCACTGAACCACATCACTGAAAATGAACCCCCTCGTCCCAACGTGGCTCTCGGCCCTAGCCGAGATCCCCCGATCGAACCACATTCGCAATCTCGCAGACGCGGAAACAACAAGTTTTCCGCGACCGCGGATTTCCCCACGACAGACCCAGAAGTTCAGCAAACGTTCGTTTCTTCAGCGAGCAAGAATTGTTTCGTCCGCCTTCTACCTAGATCCGCTCTGACTGGTGTTTTGGGAGACCGGAACACATCAACTGGTATCAGATTTCAGGGGTACAAGGTTGGTCTTTTCTTTCTCGCTTTGTTCTCACGTTAAAAATTCAGTTTTTCCCTTGCTTTCGCTTTCGTTTGTTTCAGTTTTTGTTGTTGTTGTTGGTTGCCCCCAACAATCCCCTACCCTAGGTTGAATTTGTGGCTTCCTAAGTCCTTGTTCAAGACCGAGAGAATTTTTTAAAAAAGAGATTCTTGTGAGAAACCCTAACCCTAGTTGTGGACTTTGCTTGCCCTAAATCATATTAATCTTGCATATTTGGTTTGCTAACGTTCGTGATTATTGTTAGAACTTTCTCTATTGTTATTTCCTAGTTTTCATTACAAATTACTTCTTTCTAGTCTCTGCAACAATTGCTCTTCGTCTACACTAAACACTTGTGTCAATTCAAAAGAAAAACAAAAGAGGCATTCGGTTAGAGTTAAAAAAAAACAGCCACTGAAATTTGAAAAATCACAAGCCTCAGGCGATCTCAGCGAAGCCGATTCACTATTGACACAGGTCCATTAAGCTTATCTCCCCGTCTTCTTTCTCTGAGGATTCTAGGATTTGCATGCTGGAATACTTCTTGCGTAGTTACTCTACTTTGGCTTCTTGATGCGAACAACCCCTGGAGTGTTGTCTGCAACGTAGGATCTTGACTCCTCAAGCTTGGATTAGATTCTTCTCTTCCGTAGCCAACGTGATGGCTTTCCTAGGACTAACGAGTTAGCCTTCAAACGCGTTCAATGTGATGAACGAAAGGGATAAACGATCAACGTGATGATCGACAATTGCTCGAAGCGACGAGCTACGGGATAGACGATCCGTGGGATCGAAGAGTTGACGTTATAACTCAAGGGAAGGAGCGTACTCAACTTTACTACTCAAATTCAACGTGGAAGATACAAACTAGGGTTTGAAGTCTTAAATAGGCTAACAGGAAATAACATAAAAGAATAATAATAAAATGGTTCATTAAAACAACGAGTCTTGAAATCCTTGACGCGGAACCGAACTCGCAAACGGCGACGGTCGCCGTCATTTGCCGCAAGCAACATCCTCTCAGAGCCAAGAACGGCGGGCGTTGGAAGACATGCGGCGGGCGCCGCCCAGAAACGGCGGGCACCGTGAAGACGTAGGCGGTCGCCGGGAATCCCAAAGACGAAGCCCGAAATCACCATTACGCCGGCGGGCGCCGGAGACCCGGCGGCGGTCGCCGCCCCTCAGCATCCTCAACGAGCTCGGCGTCTTCGTCTTCTGGTCTCTTCGAATGCACTCCCGTTGTTCCCTCTTCGTCCTTCGTCGTCAATGAGTGGGTCATGGAGCTATCAATCTCCCCTTCTTGGCAGCGAAGCGTCCCCGCTTCGTCCTTGTCGTCAAAAGCATGAGACGTTGGAGGAGAAAGAGCGGCGACATGGAAAACAGGACGCACACCAAAGTTAGTGGTTGTAGGTGGCCAACCCACGGGCAGCTCATCCGAAATGACATCCCCAGGGTCCTGCAAAAGAGAAGGCGCAGTAGTGGGTAAAACAACAAGATCTGTAACATTTAGAGAACACGCTAACATAGTAAGTAAAAAGCAAGGACGATGTCCCTGAATGATGGGGGAGACAGCCTGAGACTTAGCCAATAGAAGCCGGTCTTCACAAGATCCTTGAATGCCGGGAGAAGCTGGTGTAGGGGGATGTTTGGTTGCTGTCTTTTGTGGCTGTGCACGTTCAGCTGTTTGTAATGGATGCCCCTTGGCTTGTTCAATTGCCTTGACGCGGTTCCTCTCAACTTGATCTTGTAAAATCTCCTTAGGGCGCATAGGAAGCAAGGTGACCTTCCTTCCATTGTACATGAAGACATAGTTGTTGAGGAAACCATCATGAAGAGCTCTCTTATCAAATTATCAAGGTCGCCCTAAGAGAAGATGAGTGGAATCCATGGGCACGACGTCACAAAGCACCGAATCCGCGTAATGACCAATGCTGAAATCTATGGTACATTGGTGCTTCACAACATTGGAGTCATCACCCTCGGAAATCCAGTGTAGACTATATGGCTGGGGGTGCGGAGTCGTAATGAGCTTGAAGTGCTTGATCACCTTTTCATTGATGATATTGCAACAACTCCCACCGTCTATAATAACACTCAAAGAAGCACCCTAGACCGCACACTTAGTATGAAACAAATTCTCACGTTGGTCAAGTAAGGTACCTTCTTTGGTGGTAAGAACTCGGCGTGTAACCAAGCTAAGAGGTACGGTGCCTGGCTCGTCCGTATGGCTGCATACGTATCCGACCACGTCCTTCTCCTCCTCCTGGGCGTACGTGTCAAAGACTGGCCCGGTGTCGGTTGTGTCCTCATCAAAGGACTCATATCCGGAGAGGTGCGAGAAGAGGACACGTTTGTTGTTGGGGCAGTCCCGTTGTATGTGGCCATGCCCTTGGCACTTATAATAGACCTTGTCATGCGCCCTTTCTTCGAAAGGAGGTGCTCGACGCTATGGTGGCTCGTTGACGCGCGCCGGGGTGGTGCTCGGCCGAGTGGTCGGTGCCGGTGTTGTAATCGCAGGAGCGGGCTGCAACGAGGAACGCACATCAGCAGAAGGGGAACTTGACATAGGGTTAGAGCCATACCTGGTGTGAGGCTGAGACCAAGACGCTCGCTTAGCCGCTTGAGCTTGCGACCATATCTCTTGTGTCGTATGTGCGCACTTCTGGAGGTCTCGTATGTTAAGCACCCGGAGTTGGTTTCGAATAGGCTCATGCAGGCCACGAAGGAACATACTCCGAAAGTCCTCGTCAGTGTGATGGATACCTGCCTTATGGGATAACTCTTCAAGTTCAGCATAAAAGTCAAGGGGAGAACGAGTACCTTGAGAGGCGAGTTGTATCTTAAGGCGCATTTCAGAAGTAAAGTCCTCGGGGACATACTTCTTCCTCATGATCCGCATAAGATGGCGCCAAGAAGTGATTGGATGCTCACGGTGATATGCACGGGCGGAGCAAAAGCGGTGCCACCAAGCCTTGGCGGCGCCGTCGAAATGTAATGCGGCGGTAGCAACCCGTTCCTCTTTCGGGTATTGGTAGTGGTTCAAAACATACTCCATAGACTGCTTCCAATCAAGAAATTTAAGAGGATCAAATTCACCCGAAAAGTTAGGGAGTTTTACCTTAATGTCGGGGCGACGTGGTCCATGGCGCCCGGGGCTCGGGCGACGCCGTTCCCGCGAGTGTCGGCGGTAGCTGCGTTGCGTAGGGCGCAACTCCTCGTGGCGTTCCCTCTCATATGCCTCATCATCATCAAATCCCTCCCGGGAATGGCCTGAGCTACGGTCATCAACATCATCATCATCACGCTCGGAGTCGGTATACCGCGCGTGTTGTCGACCTCGAACCCGACGGTCCTTGGTGTTGACATATGGTAGGGGATCCTTAGAGACGCACACACTACAACGGGAGCGATCCAAAGTGTAATCCTCATCTCTCGGAGCAAAGGTGGGGTTGTACCGGACGCGAGAATCGCCACGCTTGGGCGGGTAGCCTTCAATTTGCGAACAAAGGCGATCCTGTGGCGTGGACAAGACACCCTTCCCCTTGCGATCCATTGGTTGGTTGGCTGGGGCCGTAGGGTTCAGCAGAGGATTGTTCGTGGGCAACTTCACGTTACTCATGGACCGACGAAGGTACGCAAGTTCAGCAGCTTGCTCGGCAATAACGCGGTTTTTCTCTTCATTCGCGGACTGAAGTGTGTCGTTTGACGCATGCAGTTGGTTGATTTGTTCATAGGCAGAGTCCATGTGTCCGGGGCTGCGGTGGCCCGTAGAGGGAGAGACGCTTGAAGTAGGGACATCCATAGTACCTATACGAAGCATACAACATAAGAAGTAAGCTGCACCCAGCAAAAAAACAAATCCAAGCCAAGTCCTTGTCTCAAAAGTGACCCAAGAAATTTTCCGCGGGGCGTACTAATTTGGGTTGCTCGTGAGGAGGGAGAGGCTTGAACGTAAGGCAACAAAGCAAGAACTAGCAATTCAAGTCCCAAACACACACAAAATTTCCAAGTGCAAGCAAATCAAATCAAGTTTCTCAGAGTTAATCACAAGAGAGTTGAAAATTTTTCTTTGCCCTTTTTAATGAGAGTTGCATAGAGACAGGAAAGATGAGAAGATGGAGTATGACCGTATGGTGCGTTCTCTGCCCTTGTTTTTTTTTTTGAATTTATGGGCTTCCGTCTTCCCAAACCTTTCTGTTTTTGTTTGATGGAAGGTGAGAATAGTATGTTTGTTTTGTTTATACGGTCACACCTTGTTTTTGTTTTTGTGCTGATATGATGGCGAATCAAGCAAGAAAGAACCACACAAGCAAGTGCAGGAAAGAAAGAAGAGACAGGCAACTATGAGGGATGAAAATCAAGCAACTAATCTAGCAATTAATCCAAAGATGAAGCAAGACTTGATCAACAAGAAACAAGGAAATCAAATATGCAATTAAAGGAAACAAGAATTGCTAGAGGGTAGATTTTAGGATTGTAGGAAACGTAACCAAAACCTAGGTGAAATTAGGGTTCGGTCGTGACAGGGGGTGGCGGACGGTGGTGGGAGGTGCAGCGAGTGGTGGTGGTAGAAAAAAAAAATTTAGGGTTTGCAGGCGGAAAATTCCTAGAATCACAATAAGAGAGAAGAACAAACTTAGCTTGGAAATGGCTCTGATGCCAGTTGATGCGAACAACCCCTGGAGTGTTGTCTGCAACGTAGGATCTTGACTCCTCAAGCTTGGATTAGATTCTTCTCTTCCGTAGCCAACGTGATGGCTTTCCTAGGACTAACGAGTTAGCCTTCAAACGCGTTCAACGTGATGAACGAAAGGGATAAACGATCAACGTGGTGATCGACAATTGCTCGAAGCGACGAGCTACGGGATAGACGATCCATGGGATCGAAGAGTTGACGTTAGAACTCAAGGGAAGGAGCGTACTCAACTTTACTACTCAAATTCAACGTGGAAGATACAAACTAGGGTTTGAAGTCTTAAATAGGCTAACAGGAAATAACATAAAAGAATAATAATAAAATGGTTCATTAAAACGACGAGTCTTAAAATCCTTGACGCGGAACCGAACTCGCAAACGGCGGCGGTCGCCGTCATTTGCCGCAAGTAACATCCTCTCGGAGCCAAGAACGGCGGGCGCCAGAAGACATGCGGTGGGCGCTGTGAAGACGCCGACGGTCGTCGAGAATCCCGAAGACGAAGCCCGAAATCACCATTACGCCGGCGGGCGCCGGAGACCCGGTGGCGGTCGCCGCCCCTCAGCATCCTCCACGAGCTCGACGTCTTCGTCTTCTGGTCTCTTAGAATGCACTCCCGTTGTTCCCTCTTCGTCCTTCGCCGTCAATGAGCGGGTCATGGAGCTATCACTTCTGAATTGTGAGGTTTGTGTGGTTTTTGTGTTGGTTTAGTCCACGCTGAGTCAGCCTGGCCATTCCGCCCTCACGGCTATCCAAGATTAGTGACCTACGTGAGACTTTGTGGGATTGATTCGATCTAGTTTGTCCTTTGTTTTTGTTACCTTTTGTTTGTGCTTCTGCTCTTTGTGCGTTTGTCATGGTGTCTATAGGGACAGATACGGATGACACACTCGCCCCTCGCCAGGCCGCTGATGATGCTCAAGCCCGAACGATGGAGGCGATCCTTGCGAAGCTCGATAAATTGCAGAAGAACGCTGCCTCCAACAGAGCAGCAAATGTGGCCGTAGCCGCGACCGTAGCGTCCATATCCGCGACCACGGAAAAGCTAGCCGCGACCGCGGACAAGCAAGTTGCGCCCGCGGTTCTCCCAGATCCTGTCGACACCGCACCGGTTGATCCCATGTTGGCTCCCGTGCTCACTTCCAACACCACGAGACGCCTCGACAAGGGCAAGGGCGTGATGCCCTCTAGTTCGCAGGTCCAGCCGGGTCTTCGTCGCTTGGACTCCATCATTGAGTCCCGGCAGAAGGACCATGGCTTCAACCGATACGAGCCCATACGCTCACCAGCGGATGACTTCGTCTACGACTCCGTCGAGCATGAGTCCCCCGCCACAGACTTGGGTCTCCACCCCTACGTCGACACCACTAATCGACGTCAGCGTTTCGTGACCATGCAGCGAGACGAGGCACGTCAGGATGCCTTCTTTGAGAGCCGACGCGACGCAGCTCGTGGCAACACCAGCGGACGGGCACCACTGATGGTGTCGACCCGTCCTACCACCAGCCGTGACCCGAAGACTATTCCTCGTACTGCACCTTCCATGTATGTACCTCATATTCCTTTTACTGAGTATGATGATGAGGGTTTTGAGGTTGCAGGTGTTCCCAATCGGGAAACTTTCATCCACCGTTGGATGACCCAGTAGAGAGCCAGCTCTATCCGATGGATTACATTTCGCCGCGGATTCCGACGCCTCCAAGGCGACCCGTGCGTGAGAGACCGCAGCCCCGCGCCGACAATCATGACCGTCGTCGCCCGCGCCCCATCCAGGATGACATTGATCATTACGACGATGACCTGGATGAGCCATACCCTCGAGAGGTCCCGCGCAACACTGAGAGGACACGAGACCAGACATGTTATTGTTGTGGCGGTCGTGGACACATCCAGCACGACTGTCCCAACCCGAAGAAGGTCCTATTCAACCAGGCCACCGGATATGAGTCCTTTGAGGATGAGCCCGACGAGGAGATTGATCAGGCACCACACGATGATGGGTACACTTGCTTGCCATCTGATGTCACTGTCGGTACACCACTGAGCCTTTATGCACAGCGTGCGCTTACTGTGATGGAGGTACCCCAGACGGACCAGAGAGAGACCATATTCCACACCCGATGTCTGGTCCATGATGCCTCCCTCAGCGTCATCATTGACAGTGGGTCGTGCTGCAACATTGTGAGTGAAAAGGTTGTCCGACGCCTTCAATTACCGACGCAGCAACACCCCAAGCCATATGATCTTCAATGGCTTTCTGTAGGTAATGGCGATGCGGTACACAGGCAATGCCGCACCCCTTTTCAAATTGGTCAATACCATGATAGTGTTTTATGTGATGTTGTGTCTATGGATGCTACTCATCTTCTCCTTGGTAGACCGTGGCAGTATGACAGGAAGACGGTACATGACGGGTTCCTCAACACTTACACCTTCTTTCATGGCGGTAGGCGAGTCTCTCTTCTCCCTATGACGCCTCAGGAAATTTTCAACGACCACGTGGAGAGGAACCACGTGAAGAAAGACGACGTTCAGCGTCTTGTACTTGTCCAGACCGCGTCAGCAGATGCATCCACTGCGACAGCGGCACATTACACCGCGCTCGCGGATTCGTTTCTGAAGCCCACAACTTCTGCGCCAACTTCCGCAATCGCGGCACCACTTTCCGCGCCCGCGGAAAATTCTCTGCATGACCCCGCTTCCGCAACACGCTCCGCGACCACGGCATCTCTACCCGCGACCGCGGATTTTCCATTGTGCGTTGATCTAGACGCGACTTCTCTCTTCCCCCCATTCCCGACCCGAGTCATGCACCGCTCATTACTGACTACATCACGCGCGTCTGCTACTTCTTCTCAGGGACGTTCTCCTATTTCTACACCTGCGTGTCTTTCTTTATTGGAGAACCCCTATGCCTTATCCCCTGTTGTGCTCCCCATATTGCAGGTTTTCGATACTGTACCCCCGGATGAGCCTCCACCCGCTTCCAGCGTTAACAACGCATTGGACCTACACCAGGATACGACGCGGATACACGGACATACTGACCGTGTTGGACCTGGAAGGCGCACAACAACACTGGATGGGTACACGAGGACTACAGCACCACGGCTGACCATGGACCGACCACAGGTCACTTTCGACCACGACGTCTTGCACCCACACGAGCCCTCGAACCGCGACATTAAGCGAAATAGGGACGTTTCGCAGCCAAGTGGGGGAGGGTGATGTGAACCTGGTCACGACCTTGCTCGGCACTACGAGTGCCATTTGAGTTATTTTGAGACATTCGAAGACACTTCTTAATAGTTTTCATTCTTAGAATATTTCTAAGTTTGGAAAGTTATTATTTTTAGTATTTACTATTTTTAGATGTTTTCGTTTTTAGCAAGTTTCTATTTTTGGTTGTCGGACCTCTCTTGTGCCAAGAGGGCCGGTCCATTTATGTTTAGGCCCATTAGGGCAAGAACCTTATTTTGGCTGCTATATAAGCTAGACTAACCCTAATTAATAAATAAGTTGATTTGAGAGTTAAAGCCTAGCGCTGCCGTTGAGCCAAGCTCCCGCCCCCTAGGTCTAGCTCCTTCAACTAAGCCTTCACTAAACCTCCCTAACTGACTCCCTAACCCACGATTGAACCACCACTGAACCACATCACTGAAAACGAACCCCCTCGTCCCAACGTGGCTCTCGGCCCTAGCCGAGATCCCCCGACTGAACCACGTTCACAATCTCACAGACGCGGAAACAACAAGTTTTCCGCGACCGCGGATTTCCCCGCGACAGACCCAGAAGTTCAGCAAACGTTCGTTTCTTCAGCGAGCAAGAATTGTTTCGTCCACCTTCTACCTAGATCCGCTCTGACTGGTGTTTTGGAAGACCGGAACACATCACTCTAGCTCCAGCTCCTTATTTTCACCAACTTTTTCGCCTTCACCACAAGGAGAAGCTTCTACGTCTAAAAAGATGATAGGATTCAAAACTAGAACCATAAGTGAACCTGTTTATGAAGGATATGAATAAACAAATATGGAAATAGAAGAGTATTTCAGGGTTGCTAATCCAAACAACATCTACATCCCTATCACTATATGCATAGAAGGATTCAATCATTATGAATTATGTGCATTCGTAGATAGTGGTTGTTCTATATGCTTCATAAAGAAAGCTTTATTTCCTGAACTCACGTGGAAGCCTGCATCCAAACCTATCCAAGTTAGGATAGCTGATAGTAGTATAATGATTCATTCTGAAGTCATTTTAGACTTACCTATCATGATAGAGGAATATCTTTGCGTAATTCATATTCTTTGGGCTACTGAGCAAACATCACATGATATGATAATAGGAAATAACTTTCAAAGGTTATATTCTCCATGTACTCAAGATTTAGATCAAATGATGTTCACTATAAATGGAAAATCTGCATGGGTCAAGAATATGAAACAAGCTTATACCCATTAAAAAATAGAGTTTATGTGCAGTAAGCGTGGTGAGGAGCAGATCATTATTCCTACACATAGAGAATTTGCACTATCTATAAATGAGCTCACAACAAAGGAAGAAATTATTAAACAACAAAAAGAGTTGTGTAAAGAATTATATTCCGAAAATCCTTTAAAATTTTGGGATAGAGATAAGTCATTTGCTAAAATAGAACTAATAGATTCAAAAAGTATCATTAGAGTCAAGCAAATGGTTTATACCTATAAATATCAACAAGAATTTAAAGAGCAAATAGATGAGTTATTAAAGAAGGGATTAAGTAGAGAAAGTCATAGTCCTCATTCTAGTCCTACTTTCATGGTTAGAAACCATGCAAAAGAAAAGAGAGGTAAAGCTAGAATGGTTATCAATTATAAAAGACTTAATGATAATACTGTCTTTGATGGATTTTATATTTTGAATAAAACAGTATTGTTTAACAGAATATAGGGTGCCACCTGGTTCTCAAAAATGGATTGTAAGAGTGGATATTGGCAAATTAAAATGGAAAAGGATAATATTCCTTAACAACTTTTAGTGCACCACAAGGCCATTACGAGTGGATAGTTATGCCATTTGGATTAAAGAATGCACCACAAATATTCCAGAGAAGGATGGATACAATATTTAAAAGCCTTAAGCATTGTTGTCTTGTTTACATTGATGATATTTTAATCTTTTCAAAAACTTTAGAACAACATATGCATGATCTAAAAGTAGTAACTCTAGAATGCATAAAACATGGCATAATATTAGGACAGGAAAAATGCATTTATGCTGAACAAGAAATGAGTTCCTATGGCTAAAAATAAAAGTTGGAGAAATAGTATTACAAGATCATATCTTGAACAAATTTGGAAAATTTCCTGATAAAATAGAGGATAGAAATCAACTAGAAAGATTTTTAGGATGTCTTACCTATGCATCTCAATTTATAAAAGACTTAGCTAAGCTTAGAAAGCCTCTACACATTAAGTTGAAAAAAGAGGAAGTTTGGAATTGGACCAATCAAGACACTAAAGTAGTCCAAGAGCTTAAGAAACGATGTATGAATTTGCATGTGCTAACATTGCCCAATGAAGAAGATGAACTTGTTCTTGAGACAGATGTTAGTAATTACCATTGGGGTGCTGTTTTAAAAATAAAGAAAGATAACAAGCTTTGTAGGTACAACAGTGGGAGCTTCAACAAGGCTGAGTGCAATTACACTGTTATGGAGAAAGAAATACTTGCTATCTTGAAAGGAATTAATAAATTTATAATCTTTCTCGCTTCTAAACCTTTTACAGTTAGAACCGAATGTAAAGGAATACTGGGGTTTATTCAAAATAACCTTGATAATATGAAAGTGCAAGGGAGGCTCATGCGTTGGCAATTGGCACATAACCAGTATTCTTTTAATATCGAACATGTGTAGGGATCAAAGAATTCATTGGCGGGTAGTTTACGCGAGAACTTGCAAGTAAAAACAATGTCCAATCAGTCAAAGGCCTCAACAAGCAAGAACAACCAGAAGGGTCAAGTTATTGGAAAGAAAAGAAAAGAGTTTGCTGACAGAAAGAAATATCATCAGGATGGGTGTCACCTCCCAGTAAGTTTGCAACTTTTCTTTTAGATGAAACCATTAGTTCAAGGTGTCGCTCGGGGGCTTAAGTTAGCAAGTCATAATGTATGTTCAAGAATCTTAGAACTAGAAATAACCAATAAAATGCTTCAACTTCCTTGGGAGCTCCAGGAAAAGTTGAAGGGTTATTGGAAGTACAAGATTTTTTTAGAATGGTACTCATACGTAATATGCAAAGAAATAGGTCCTTATTATGACGTTTGGGAAGAATGAAGGACATTGATCTTTTTTTCCTAATAACTCTAGAGTAGGAGGAATTAGTTTACCAGCAAATCAGAAAGATGATATTGGGGTCCTTAAAGCTTGGGCATATGGGATGTGTAACGGAATCTTTGGAGGAAGGCCGCTACCATGGGGCGCATTATACAAAAGATATTTCACTAAATTTCAAAGGTACGTGTTTGACAGAGTCTTCAAGTGAGAAGGTGCAAATGAATTACTAAGTTTCGTCAATTGTGCCATCTTCGAAGTAGAAAATGGAAAATCTAAGTCGCCACATTATCTGTTGAGGTTTATCCAAGAGACATATAAGTTTGCTGAAGATCCCATTATCAGAAGACAACCACATATCAAGAATCCAACTGAAGCCAGAGCCATGAGATTGTTCTACATTTATGAATACATCTATCAATATAAAGAAAGTGATTGCTTTATAATCAAAATTGGAAATACTACAACAATTCTCTCAAATGCGCTATGTCCTTATTTCCAAGAAGCTATTGAGTCGTCAGAATCAATATCAGAATACTTGAGAAACATAGAATAAGGAATCTACTTATCCAAGCATGGACAAGAATTTCTCTGGGATACTTTAATGGCTTGGGATGAAGTTTATTCGAAAAATCTCATGCAAGAGCTGGAAATGGAACTCGAAGTCTGTGAAGGTTGGGAAACAAACATTGGAGAAGAAGGCTGGTACAACATCAAGTATTGCATGGATTAAAAAACAATATGCTTCACCTCAAATCTGCAAAGCCATGTGAAGAACCAGAAAGAATTTCTGAAAAAAGGAGTCAGCTATCTTTTATTGTTTTTTCTTTAAGCTTTTTCTTTTGTCATGTCACTGTGTGTCTTATCAACTCTGTCGGGGAATAAGTCTGTATAAGAATCTTGAAGGGCATCCTATTATCTCTCAAGTTCTATAAATAGACCCCTTGTAAGCCCTAGAGGGCATCGAAGAAAAAACTGAGGGAGAAAAAAGTGCAGAAATCCAAAAAAAATCTAGGAAGAGAAACAAAGAATTTGGATCTTGGATTTGAAGTGGAGTTCCCTCACTCTAAGTTCGAAATCTTCTATGAATCTCTTTAGGTACTTGAGTGTTTAAGTGTTTGTTTTCAGTGTGTTTTGTGTACTTGTAATCCTTTCCAGTTCAATAAAGACTTCTTTTTAGTAAGGGAAAGCTACTTAATCGAAAGTTGTGTCGTGAATAACTACTTTTCTTGATCATAAATCCTCCATCCACTTAAATAGAGAGGTTAAGTTACAAACTACGATCTGAGGTAGGAAACGAAACAGATATGTGTTGTGCTTGAGCTAAGGGAGTCATGATTGAGGATTAACAACCCCTAGAAATCCGGAAGCTACAAGAACACCGGAAGTTCAGTGATACTACGCTCAGGTAACGGTCAAACCTTTTTAATTTAAATTCATCTAGTTTACAGAGCATGGTGGGCTTATGAACACAGAAAACATGTTATTCATGATATAGTTAGTAAATTATGGTAGTTAGCACCATTAAAAATCATTAAGTAAAATCAGCTATTTTATTTTGAGTAATTTGTGCAAGTTTAAAAAACTGTATACCTTGATTTGTAATTTAGCCTAAAGGTTGAGTCAATCTAAAATTTGGAGTGCCTATATTGAGAAATGGTTTCCAACATAACCTAAAGAAGGAATATTTCTATAAAAAAACCTATTGTGAGAATTAATCTACTATATATGTACTAAAGCAATAAGAATTGTTGCCACATGGTACTTCTACAATCATTTTGCCACATGACATCCTTATAACGTTTTTGCCACATGTTATTTTTTTAGAATTTCATATATTTAATCCCTTCATATTCTATCAAACAATTTCTAATTAAGATAGAAACAAATCAAAATTTCATAATTTATACTAAATATCGTACATTGATTAGGAAAGTCTAAAAAAATCACACAATTATTTCGTAATCTACTTTTTTTCCATAATTATTTTGAAAATATAATTTCACCTTTTTAAATATGAAAATATCTAACAAATATTTGATCATTTCCTAATATACTATACATATTGGTTGGTGATCTTATTAAGATCAAGATCATGACTTCTGAAAATGGAGTGAATCAAAATCTTAAATTGTTTTCCTAACATAGATTATGAAGGGATCAAATCAATCACACGATTTTTTTGTAATATATTTTCTTCATAAATACTTTGAAGATATAATTTATCTTTTTAAATATTTAAATAATAATCCGATAAACAAATTTCGTGATAAACCAATTCGTAAAAGGCACGGGAATTAAACTAGTTCTTATAATAGCGTTGGTTGGGAGTATATTTATATACCTACGCGGTCACCTAAAAATTATCAAGCTTGCAATAATGTAAAAGCACATGAAGTCAAGTGAAATTACTCCCTAAAATAAGTTTATAATAAGAGAAGTAATCTATGAACCTTATATTAGGCTTCAATATTAACTTTTTTCCATTGTGAAATAAGCTTATGTCTTAACAAGTAATCATCACGAGTAACATATATGTAAGAGTCTGAATTTGGAGAGATTTTACTAGAGAAGTATGCGGTATCTCTGGGGCTAAACTTAAGGGTTCGTTTATATGAACACAAGTAAGACGAATTTAGCTAGTGGTCTTTGCACTTTATTCTGTAAATGTTTTATACGTTTTGGGTCTGCTGATAGCGGGACCGCCGTGCTAATACACAAAGTTGTGTCGTATTGATAGCCTTGGATTCGAGTCCGCACATACAGATATGCACCTCGCACCTTCCAAACCCATATGAAGTCTTGAGAGAATTTCGATGACACTAAAATCTCGAAAGCTCGTTTGTTATTTTCAACTTGACAGGTGCATATTTCATTTAACACCGACCAGTACAACATATGCCCACATGAATCTTTTCTAGCTATTCAAGTATATCAATTGATTTCTACCAAAAAAAAAGTATATCAATTGATCTGCTAACAACGAGCAAATTCAATTCCTCTCATTCCTTTATATATTGCGCGCACCTTGACAGCTGCAGAAACGTACTAGGATATTGCATATGGATGGGTGCATGTCAAAGATGTTGCAGAATGCAGATACTCGTATTCAAGCTTTCGAGATCAAATAAGCTGGTGGAAGGTACTGCCTAGTTGAGCATGAAGTTCAGTTTTCTGAGATTGTGAGTATTTTGAGAGAGGCTTGCCCGAATCTTCCTCTTCCGAACTAGTAAGTTGCATGTTTCTATTTACGGTTCCTGCATCATGAATTTGTGCAGATAACATTTTAAACATGAAATTGTTTTTAGGTGTGTCTACGGTGAGGCTTATTTGCCGGAGTGCAAGTATTCCACGCGAAGAGCACAAAGCCTGGGCATCGAGTTCATTCAAATTCAAGTAACTTTGAAGGAGATTAAAGAACAAGTTGCAATTTTGTGCTTGTTACTTCTATTTAGGTTTTAAACACCAATTCCATTTATGAAGCTCAATTTTACTTTTATATATTATTATTATTATAGGATTCATCAGAGGAAAATGCCTCTTCAGAAAGAAAGAAAAAAAACAAGACAAGTTGTTTCTTCTGTACAACTTAAAGTTAGCTTTGCATAATGAGCCTCCTCCCAATCCGCTTTATACCATAAAAATGATGAAAAGATGGAAACCGAAGGCAGGCTGTAGAGGTGGTCTAATCTACAAATCATGTGGTCAAAACTCTACGCTAACCCTCATATATCCATATATGCTTCCATTTCCTTGTTACTGGTTATCCAAATTCGGCTTTGCCTTTCCCATTGTTCGACACAGTTGGTTGATATCTTCGTGCATCCTTGTCTGTGTCTTCATGTATTCTTGGTAGCTTCTCTCCAGAACTTGCAGTTCCTCCAGCTTCTTCCTTCGCGTTTCCTCCACCGTGGCTTGCTGCAATTTGGCAATCCGGGCTGTGTACTCCTCGTCCATCTTCTTACTCAAAGTGATTGTTATGCGCTTCAAATATTCAGATTTCCTCCTAGCATCTTCAGCTCGGGACTGGAACATCTTGGCCTCTGCTTGTATGATCTTCACAAGGGTCTCCAGCTCATCCACCACTGGGGCAGGGGCAGGGGCAGGGGCAGGTGCAGGTTCTTTAACTCCACCAGCACCCACCCGTTGCATCTTATCAAAATCCCGGATGGAACTCCTGTTACCAGCAGCAACCTCTGTGCTGGGAGGCATGAAATTGTTTGCAGGGGAGGGGGCAGTGCTTAGAGTTTCCCTTCTCATCGGTTCTTGGAGTTTCTGTCCAGAAGACGCTGAGGCACTGCCAACCATGGAATCTGAGTCTGGCAAGACACCAAAATATATTAGCTTTAAGCTATTGACACATAGCATATATAAAAATTCCACCAGCTGAACAGCTTATAGATGAAAGCAGAAACCCATGTCACAAGAGGTACCGACTCATATCAACACATCCTCCTCATAGCTGCTTCATTAATCTAGTGTTCATCTTGATTAAAAACATTAACACTAGACCTGTTCAATACTAATCTCAGAACATTCTTATTCTTTCATTATGTTGCTTCCCTCGGCAAAATTGTTCTTCATCTACTGACCAGACTGCCAGCTCATGAAACCAGCACCATGTATTGAGTAAATCTCAAGACCATTGCAAACGCTAATATATGACTGGACTCAGCTCCCCAATCCCAGTAAGTGCTTAAGCTAAACACTAAATTGCTTCATAGCTTTTCAAGAATGTGTTTCTTTCTTAGCCAACTAAGCAAGGCAAAAATGTGTTTCTTTCTTCTGTTAGTGAAAGGAAAACAAGACAAAATCTAAAAGAATACGCTTGAAACAATGTTTCTTCAGCAGAGTAGCATCACATTCGAAGAAAACAAATTCAGACGGTAGCAAAACAAGCAATGTAAATTGTCAATGAAATCGTCATGCAATTATCTAAAAGAAGTACATAATGCATCAAGCACACCACCACAAACCATCATAAAACGCAAAAGAAAACATTTCCACAACTTTGATCGAAAAATTGTGTAATACAGTAGGACCAAATATTGACAGCCACGTGGCCGAGCATCTCGGTCACCATGGAATTGGGCACACAACAAGAAGAGCATAAAACCATTAGCCTATTGATATGGTGCTCACTATAATCAGCCAAGTCGGAGCATTTAATTGGAGAACAAAGTTCAAAAGCTTACCCTTTAAGAAATTTGCTATCCGACGGTAGGCTGCAAGCACATTGCCAGTAATATAGTTTTTGTCTATGTTGCCCAGAGCATGTTGTTGGTAGCAAGGATTCAATATCACAAGTGAATCACTTGCAAGGCCATGCAATGCCTTTCCTCTTGTATCGTTGCTTGTAGCAAATATCCTCTTCATATACTGTAGTTCCTTAATCATGGTTTCGTCTTTCCATTCTGCTGCACATGTTTTAAAAACATCCTTGACAAAGCCAAACATTGCAGATGAATGGTCGCATGCCACACAGTAGAATTGCATCTCAGATGTTCCTTCAGCTGAATTTACACTCTGCCCATTTCTTATGTAAGATTTCTGCAGACCACAATCAGCATGGCACCAGTGCGAGCAGGAATCACATCCAACCCAACCGCAGGTGTTAGATTCCATGTCAAACTTGGAACAGACAAGACACATGCACATACTGCAGAATCCATCTTTTCTCGAGCAAAATCTACACTCGCATACATCAACAGGCAATTCCCTTCCACAGTTTGGATTCCTGCACTTCAGACTCAGAAAGATCTCAGCCAGATCAACCGAAGGAACACTATGATCATTCCGAAGGAAATCCGCCACACCAGTTTTTATGGCTACCAAGATTTCCAGCTGTATACGGTGACTCTTTAAAAGTGTCTCTAAAGTCAGGTCAGACCTACTGTTCAGTACTCCCTGAAGTGAGTGGAACTGCTTCTGATGATCTTTCTTCAACATTATTTCTTGGATACCTTCCTTTAAGCATGCAATACTCTCGTTTGCCATTTCTGTGAATTTCCAAGCAATTACTTGAATTGGTTCAGATACCACAAATCCCACAATGCTGTTGATGAAATCAGATTCAAGTGTAGCTACTTGTTCCAAGTTCTTCTGGCTAGCACAGCCACTTTCTTCACCCATTGCCAGTCTATTTTCCCTCGCATGGTCTAATCTAACACCTTGAGAATCAGCATTGTGTGCTGGGAATTCGACGTCATCCTGGTTTGTCATTTTCATCCCAGAATGTTGACTCTGTGAAATACTAGATCTAAACAACACATCAGAATTTTCACACACTGGTTGGCCACTGAGAATGCTCTGGGAAATTGGCAGATGAAGAGACCCGTTAACATTTGATGAAACCTTTTGAAAAGCGGGAAGCTCCTTAGGCAAAGAATCTTTCCCAGCAAGTGCCTGCCAATCAACTCCTTGAAATAATGGACGGCTCTTTACAGATTGCTCACAGTCAGGCTCAACGGAACTATGTGTGAGAGGATTACGAATGAATGGCGAACCTGAAAAAGAGATTGACGTTGTGAATTCATTAGAAGCCCTACAAAGTGTTGTGGCCAGAGACTGGACACCCCTTGTACACGGCCTGGAATTTGGACGTGGGGAAACGCTGTTCGAAGAAGTGGGAACTGACACATTGGGCAAACAAAGTGATAGATCAAGGGGCTCTAGTGTCCTCTTTTCATCTTGAACTTTAGCATGGCTCCCGTTGTTTACGTCGTCAGCTTTCGCACTATCAGAGCAAGAAAGGAGCTCAAAATCCCTTGTGCTGGGGCCTTCAAAAGAACCATTCCTTGAAGCAGTCAAGTTCTGCTCAAACAAAGGATTTCTTCTACCAAACTCAACGCCGTTAGTTGAGCATATAATCAGGCTTGATCCTTTGTCCTTCCCATGATGGATATTCAGATCATGCTCGCATAGATTGACCTCAGCAATGTCTTTTGATTGAGGCACAATCACAGCTTCAGCAACATCTACAGCATTCTCCACTTTATTCTCTCCTCTTTGGACTGTTACTGTATCGTTATCTATATCCTCTTCAGCCCGGCAAAAAAGCTCGTCATCCGGAGGGGCTGAACACTCATGAAGATCATCCCTCAAACTTTCAGAAATAGCCGGTCTATCTCCATCATTGACAGCCTGGGAGTCATTCTTAACTTCACTCCCACGAACGCAATCAGTATACTTGCTTACACTACTAGACAACTTCCTCTGCGAAGAAGCAGTTCTAAGTTGCTGTTTCTCATTAGCAGCAGGTCCGTGAGTATGTCCAATCTTCTCTGTGTTGCTAAATCTCACATCACTAGATGATTCAGACTTGTCCGTGCAGCCTTGTTCTACTTGGGCAAGATTGTCTACATCCATGCCAAAGAAAGATGGGGTAGCTGATTCCTTGACAGAATCCAGTTGAAGCTCACCTTCCTCCATCTCAATTGCTCCATTCCCAGCTACAGATCTTACACTTGTGTTGACATCTTCTGAGTCCCTGAAGTCCTTGGACGGAGATGATGACTTTACAGTATTTGATCTATGTGGTGACCTCAAACTGTCCCTACTGCTATTACCACAGTCAGGACCCCAACTTTTACTGCTATTACCAGTAGCTGAAATCTTGGAATCATCGTCAATCTCCCTCTTGCTTCTGGTGCCAAACCTCTTCCATGATGAGATTGAGGCGTTACCTTGTATCTTGGGGCGATCTCTCTGCGACCTAAACCCTTTAGGGATACCCCCTCTCGCCACACAACAATTCCCCGAGGGGTGAATCCTTTCCCTGTCTCTGCCTCTATTCCACTCCGATCCCCTTCCCGCAGTGACATTCCTATAGTGAAGAAAACTTTTACTCCTGTCAGACTCGTCGATATCATGATGATCCAATCGCTTCCTCAAGCCTCTTGAGCCGTCCCTATGATCGAGATTATCAGGCCAACCGTGGTCTGTTGTATTATTTCTGAGGGCTCCGCTACTCTCTCCATCGTCAAATCCGCGGTCAATCCGCTTCCGTAAACCCCTCCGGTCAACGAAATCATGATCAGTCGTCTTCCGAAACCCTCTGGAACCCTCAAGATCGAAACAATCGAGATCGCGATCGATTCTCCTCCGAGCGCCAGCCCGATAGTCCGCAACTCCTGGACGGGAACGGCTGTTTTCTTCCGGCTTCCATCGCCTATGCTGAAAGGAAGACGAGGAGGAGGCTGCCGACAAAGAGCGATCTAGGTCCCTCTCCCCAGGGCCGGAGCCTAAATCCTCGCCGTTGTATGGTCTCAATCTCTTCATCATCTAGATAGCTAGCTAATACGTTCACGGATAGAAATTTGTTAGAAAAATATATACGTATACTAGTGGTAGATCTGCGAAAATGAACAGAAGCAGTCGAGAATGAGTCTTCTTCAGAGACGGAAAAGGTAGATGATTGGGAAAGGCCTGCCTGTCTGTGACTGTGACAGATTCAAAGCTTGGGGAGAGAGCATAAGCAAGCGGCAGAGCACATACAGATACAGGTTCGCCATTCATGGAGATTGGAGAGTGAGTCAACCCGTCGCAGACGCAGGGGGCCGGGGGGAGGAGGTCACGTGCTGTGGCTGTACGTTTGCAAGGTGGGCGTTGACGGCACGGACGGGTGGAATCAGATGAATACGCACTGGATCATACCCTCGGCCCACATTGTCTGGCCCAGGCCCACCTAGACATGCTTCCATCTGCGTTACGCCGCAACTGCGTTGAAGCTGAAGATATGGGCAGTAGTGCCTTGCTCAGTAAAGGCTCGGCTCTGAAGTCTTTCCCTGTAAGCCCTGCTCAGGCAATTGTGACTATGTAAAGCGAATGCGTGATCTTGCTGTGAGTCTCAAAGTGATAATAATTCTGCAATCAGTTGGCTTGTACCATGACTTTACGAATCTACTGTTATTAAATCTTATTGCATCATAAAATGATGCCTTGTTTGTTTGGACATTTGTTAAGCGTAGGCCTCTCCTTCTCCTGGCCTGTTTTGACTCTTGCAATCTGCTTGTTTTCTGTATATCCCCACCGGTGCAAACTACTACGTAGTGCCGGGGTTCTTCTATTAATTCTGTGCCTCTCTGCATAGGCTTGGAAGTCTAAATTTGTCACGCTATGATTCATGAGCTTGTGTTTCTGTGAGCTGGGCATCTTCCATGTGGTTAAATATTGCACCTTTTCCATTCCATTTATTGGAGAAGGTTTGAAACAGTTTCTACTCTAGTTACTGATAATGATTATATGAACTGCAGTGAGAGAGCTGAAAAACGTGTGCGGTTTTACTGTAGCTCTTGTATCTGTAGTCATCATACTGGTCACCACTGCAACAGGAAGACAACGATGTACAAGGCATCCAAAGAAAAGTTGAAAGTGTGGTGCACACAAATCCAAAGAGATGATATTAATTTGACCAAAAAACTCAATGCTATAACATGTACGTTGGATACTGTTTCCAGGGCTCTTTACACAACATGTTCTCCCTTTCTTGTTACTTGATGAAATGAAGACGGACTTGTATAAACAGTTGATAAGAGATGATATTAACTTTACCAAAGAAAACCGTTTTTCTGTGGATTTAACACTATCCATAATCCATCTCGATTTAGGATCACATACATTCTTTATGTAAAAATACCTTTTAAGGATATTTAACTCACTAAAGATATTTCTATAAATACTACTATTTTATTTCAATAAGGAAAAATGTCAAGTACGAAAGATGGTTATAATACAAAATGCGAAAGTTTTTTAACCGTCCGATTTGCTCCAGCTTTTTGCATTCTTACACGCGCTTTCTAATTTATTTATTTTTCGCTCCAGCTTTTCGCTCCCGTCTTCTCTTTTTTGCTCCAGCTTTTCTAATTCTTTTTTGTTTGTTTGTTTGATGAATTTCACACACTACTTAAATTTCACACTGTAATTTGATTGTTGTTTAATCTCTTGCACTTTTTATTTATTTATTTGCACTTTCTCTTTAACCATTTGCACTTCTATTTAACAGCTTGCACTTTCGTTCTATTCGCTTACACTTATTCATTATTCTGATGCACTTTCTGTTCGCTTGCTTGTATTTTAAATATTTTTTAATCTCATATTTGCTTGCATTTTCTGTTCACTTGCTTGTACTTTACTCTGTATTTCCATGCACTTTCTTCCTATTGGCTTGCACTTTTCTGTTGTTTAATCCCTTGTACTTTTTTTTATTCATTTGCACTTCCTCTTTAACTACTTGCACTTTTGTTTAACAACTTGCCATTTTCGTTCTATTCGCTTGCACTTATTCATTATTTTGATGCACTTTCTGTTCGCTTGCTTGCATTTTAAATATTTTTTAATCTCATATTTGCTTGCACTTTTTGTTCACTTGCTTGCACTTTACTCTGTATTTCCATGCACTTTCTTCCTATTGGCTTGCACTTTTCTGTTGTTTAATCCCTTGTACTTTTTTTTATTCATTTGCACTTCCTCTTTAACCACTTGCACTTCTGTTTAACAACTTGCACTTTCGTTCTATTCGCTTGCACTTATTCATTATTCTGATGCACTTTCTGTTCGCTTGCTTGCATTTTAAATATTTTTCAATCTCATATTTGCTTGCACTTTCTGTTCACTTGCTTGCACTTTACTCTGTATTTTCATGCACTTTCTTCCTATTGGCTTGCACTTTTCTGTTGTTTAATCCCTTGTACTTTTTTTTATTCATTTGCACTTCCTCTTTAACCACTTACACTTCTGTTTAACAACTTGCACTTTCGTTCTATTCGCTTGCACTTATTCATTATTCTGATGCACTTTCTGTTCGCTTGCTTGCATTTTAAATATTTTTTAATCTCATATTTGCTTGTATTTTCTGTTCACTTGCTTGCACTTTACTCTGTATTTCCATGCACTTTCTTCCTATTGGCTTGCACTTTTCTGTTGTTTAATCCCTTGTACTTTTTTTTATTCATTTGCACTTCCTCTTTAACCACTTGCACTTTTGTTTAACAGTTTGCACTTTCGTTCTATTCGCTTGTACTTATTCATTATTCTGATGCACTTTCTGTTCGCTTGTTTGCATTTTAAATAATTTTTAATCTCATATTTGCTTGCATTTTCTATTCACTTGCTTGCACTTTATTCTATATTTACATGCACTTTCTTCCTATTGGCTTGTACTTTCTGTTGTTTAATCACTTAAACCTATCATAATTTGCAAGCAAATAAACATAAAATGCATTCGAATATACACAATGTGCAAGAAGGAAAACATTGTTGAGAAGCATATAAGAATAAAATGCAAGCAAACAAAATGTGCATGCGAATATACACAATGTGCAACCAGATAAACAAAAGTGCAAACAGGAAAACATAAAGTGCAAGCATATAAGAAAAGTGCAAGTAAAAAAACATAAAGTACAAGCAAATAAACACTAAGTGCAAGCGAACAAAAATAAAGTGCAAGAAAATAAACGTAAAATGCAAGCTTATAAACATAAGGTGCATTTTAAGGCGAGCGAATAATACGGTCTGATTGCCTTTTTTTGAAATTAATAAAGCGCGTGTGAATAAATAAAGCGTATTTTTTCTATTCTCCCCAGCCGTAGATTTGGCCACGGTAGACGACTGAAAATCTTTCGTATTTTGTATTTTAACAGCCTTTCGCACCCAAACCGCGTCCTTTCAATAAATACTTTTTAAGGATCCCACTTTTACAAGAACTTATTGTAAATCTCAATCTAGTAGGAATGTAGGATCTTCCCCTTTTCTCCTAGCTCCAACAAGTAACAATACTTCATTATCTCATTAGTGCTTCTTGTCTATTATTAGGAGATATTATCTTATCTTTACTTTTAATTATTTTTTCCTAGTTGTGTATATCTTTTTTTTTTGATAGAATATATTGCTTATAAAGATAATTAATTATTCTATATATTGTACTCTTATGTAAGACTAATACACAATGAATTATCTTTTCCATATTCCTCTCTCTAATTTTACATGGTATCGGAGCTAGGTTTAATCTCCTTTTGATAAAAAAAAATTCCGGCTGCCTCCCTCTCCTTGGGCACCGACTTGCACGCTTCCGCCCTACACCGCCGCGCGCCACCATGCTAGACGACACCACCAAACGTGCCGCTTTGGACCATACCTCACCCTATTATCTTCATCTCTCGGATCATCCGGGTCTCAATATATGCTCGGTGGTCCTCAAAGGAGATAATTATCAAGAATGGGTTACCGCTATGCGTAACTCCCTTTGCACTAAACGAAAACTTGGGTTCGTCAACGGCTCCATCAAACAACCCGCTGCTGACACACTCGAGAGTGACGACTGGTACAACGTTAACTCTATGCTCATCGGATGTGTCATACAGACGATTGATCCCTCCCTGCGATCGTCTATCTCCTACTCCGACTCCGTTCAAGAACTTTTGGATGAACTACACCAACGCTTCTCCGTCGGCAACAGTCCCCGCCTTTGTCAACTTCGTTCCCAGATCACCGCATGTCGCCAGAGTGGGCAATCTGTCGCCGCTTACTTTGGCACACTCAAACGCCTTTGGGACGAACTCTTAATGTATGTTCCTCCTTGTGTTTGTTCCTGCGGAAAGTGCTCCTGCAAGATTTCGGATGGCTATTCCCAAGAATGTGAAGTTGAACGCATTCATCAGTTTATTATGGGCTTGGATGATGCTTCGTTTGGCACTCTCCGCTCATCTATCATGTCTCAAGACCTGTTACCGTCCCTACTGCAGGTTTATGCCCTGGTCGTTCAGGAGGAACGCCATAAAACCATTATCACGTCGCGTGAATCTCCCTCGGACGCCTCAACTTTCTCTGCTCGTCGTCCGTCTCCACCCGTCGGTTCCTCTGTGGACCGCAAGTCTCTCACTTGCACACACTGTGGCAGGAAAGGCCATGATCAAGCCACTTGCTTCCAAATACACGGCGTCCTGAACTGGATACAGGAGCGTCGGGCGCAGCGTCAGGCGCAACGTCAAGCCGCCGCTACTGAGCGTGGTTCCTCTGCTTCAACAATGGACCCTCCTATTGGAACGGGGAGGGATCGTGGTCAGGGACAGCCACCTGCGGTCAATGTCATGCGTCAACCACAGTCTGCTACAGGCGCTGCTTCGGTTGTTACAGATCAGGACCGCCGCTCCTTTGGGCCTGCTCTTTCGAACGAACAGTGGGGCACTGTAATCAATATGTTCAACTCACTTCAGGCCAAGTCGTCGACTTCTGACAACTCTGGTATGTCTTCTCTCCCTTGGATACTTGACACTGGTGCTTCCTACCATATGACTGGTGACAAGAATCTCCTGCGTGACCTTGTGGATGCTTCCGCCGTGACCATCGTTTTGCCTGATGGTCGAAAATCTCAGTCTCTCCAAGAGGGCACCCTATCCTTTGGCTCTCTTGTGTTGCCTCACATTCTATTTATACCTGACTTACACTACAATCTGATTTCGTTCTCCCAGTTAATGTCTGATCTGTAATGTATCGTACTATTGTATGATAAGTTGTGTATGATGCAGGAAATCAGTACGAGGATAATGATTGGCGTGGGTGAGCAACGTGGTGGGGTCTACTGGCTTCGGGCACTTAGTTCGGGGTCACGTGCTTCATCTATTTTGTTTGCTGACACCTCGGTTGCACTCTGGCACTCGCGTCTAGGGCATCCGTCTGCTTTTGTGCTCTCCTCAATTTCTGCATTTAATATTCCTCGTTCTAGTCTAGATACACTTCACCCTTGTGATACATGTCATAAAGCAAAACAATGTCGTCTTTCATTTCCCAATAGTTCTAATAAAGCAGATGATTTATTTCAACTAGTACATTGTGATGTATGGGGTCCGTATAGCACTAAATCTTCTACTGGCGCTTCTTACTTCTTGACGATAGTCGATGATTACTCTAGGGCCGTCTGGGTCTATCTGTTTCTTGACGAAACAGCGGTTGTTCCCCTATTCAAGAATTTTGGTGCCACTATCCATACTCAATTCTCCAGACAGATACAACGGGTACGGTCTGACAACGGCACTGAGTTCCTTCCCTTGCGTTCATACTTTGCAAAAAAGGGGATCCTATTTGAGACTTCATGTGTGTCCACCCCTCAACAGAATGGCAGGGTTGAGCGAAAGCATCGACATTTACTTAATGTCGCCAGGGCATTGCGGTTCCATGCCCACCTTCCCCTTGAATTCTAGGGCGAGTGCGTCAAGACGGTGGCTCACCTTATCAATCGGACACCATCAACGTTGTTGCAGAATCGAGCTCCGTTTGAGCTTCTCTATGGGTGTCTTCCATCATACGGACATATAATCGTATGCTCGTTGCAACCAGTTTCATATGATCCCTAAACGTCACATATGATCATACAAATGAAAATATTTGTTTTTCACCAAAATTCAAAGGGGATAGTCTATGAAATTCTCCAAAATTTAGTGATTTTCATAGATTTTTCATTTTTTTTATATAAACGTCACATTAGATTATAAAAATGAAAATATTTATTTTTCACCGAAATCCAAAGGGTATTCATGAAATTCTCCATAATTTTAGTGATTTTCATAGACTTCTCATTTTTTCTATATAAACGTCACATACGATTATAAAAATGAAAATATTTGTTTTTCACCGAAATCCAAAGGGGATAGTCCATGATATTCTCCAAATTTTAGTGATTTTCATAGATTTCTCATTTTTTCTATATAAACGTCACATATGATTATAAAAATAAAAAAATTTATTTTTCACCGAAATCCAAAGGGGATAGTCCATGAAATTCTCCATAATTTTAGTGATTTTCATAGATTTCTCATTTTTTTTATATAAACGTCACATATGATTATAAAAATGAAAATATTTATTTTTTACCGAAATCCAAAAGGAATAGTCCATGAAATTCTCCAAATTTTAGTGATTTTCATAGATTTCTCATTTTTTTTCTATATAAACGTCACATATGATTATAAAAATGAAAATATTTATTTTTCACCGAAATCCAAAGGGGATAGTCCATGAAATTCTCCATAAATTTAGTGATTTTCATAGATTTCTCATTTTTTCTATATAAACGTCATATATGATTATAAAAATGAAAATATTTATTTTTCACCGAAATCCAAAAAGTAGTCCATGAAATTCTCCATAATTCACTGATTTTTTAAATTTTCTCATTTTTCGGTATAAACTTCACCGATCATTATAAAATAGAAAATATTTATTTTTCACCGAAATCCAAAGGAAATAGTCCATGAAATTCTCCAATTTTTAGTGATTTTCATAGAGACAAGTTCGCTTCTCGCAGCAGAAAGTGCATCTTCATTGACTATCCTCAAGACCAAAAGAGTTGGCGCTTGTATGATCTTGAGTCTCGTGACGTGTTTACCAGCCGTGACGTCATCTTCTATGAGTCACACTTTCCATATGCCGATCCACCTACTGTCTCGCCGCCTGCCACTTCAGCCTGTTCGCCGGCGGTTTTCGACGATCATCTTGACTACACACCGCCTCCTCCAGTCAAGGGGAGCTCGGAGATGTCATCATCGCCATCTACGACGTCTCCGCTGTCATCTCCACGTGCTCTTACACCGCCGGCTCCCTCAACTGCTCGGCAAAGCACTCGGATTCGACAACCGTCTATGCTTCTCCGTGATTTCGTATGTCGGACTATGATCTCCCCAAACCCCGCCACCCACCCTGCTGCGCCCACGCCCGCCTCCAATTCACTATCCTCGGGTACTCGATTTCTTATTACTGCATATGTCTCCTCTGATAAGTTCTCTGCTTCATATACTCAGTTCCTTACAGCTATTACAGCTTCTAGTAAGCCTACATCTTACTCTGAGGCGTCTCGACATGCCCCCTGGCGCGCAACTATGCAGTCTGAACTTGACGCTCTCGAGCGTAATCACACATGGGTCTAGAGGTGTTCAGTGGTTCCTTTGAACCGTTCAACCGGCGGTTATGGAACCGTCCAAAATCGTCTGAAACCGAAACCGACTAAAACCGTTTGAGGCCGGTTTCGGTTCATGATTTTATAGAACCGTGGAACCGGTGGTTCCAAACCATTTCAGAACCGCCAATTTCAAGCCTATTAGCTAAGTGAATTTCCATAATAAAGTTAAAAGGACTACGTGAGTTTTGATTTCTCTAACCCGGAGAGAACACATAAGCAATTTAATTATGTTCAAACCCTTTATTTTTCCAATTTTTCCCTTATAATTTTGTATAAAGACAAATGCTTATTATATTTTTTAGTTTAAGAATATATTTTATAATTAAAATATAAAGATTAAATGATTAATGTTAATATTTTCTTATTTTTTTATATTCAACTTTTTTTGGATATTTTTTTATAAAAAATACTAATTTTTATCTGGTTCGGAACCGAAACCGGCTCAAAACCGTCCGAAACCGCAACCGAAACCGACAAAACCAGATGGAACCAGACTTGGTCGGTTCCGATTTCGGTTCATGGTTTTTTGGAACCGGAACCGGTGGTTCCAGAACCGTGAACATCTCTACATGGGTCCTTACTTCTCTTCCTCCAGATAAGTATGCCATTGGTTGTAAATGGGTTTATCGTATTAAATATACATCTGACGGTGCCATTGAGCGCTACAAAGCTCGTCTTGTTGTTCTTGGAAACATGCAGGTAGAGGGAGTTGTCTTTAATGAGACGTTTGCGCCTGTTGCGCGCATGGCCTCTGTTCGGGTATTCTTGTCTGTTGCTGCCATTCGGGGTTGGGAACTTCATTAAATGGATGTTCACAATGCATTCCTTCATGGCGATTTGGACGAGAAAGTCTACATGCGTCTTCCTCCTGGCCTCACCACCACCGTCCCTAACCAGGTGTGTCGTCTTCAGAAATCTATCTACGAGCTACGTCAGGCACCCCGTAATTGGTTTGCAAAGCTCTCTTCGGCTCTACGTGCTTTCGGCTTCACGCAGAGCTATGCTGATTACTCAATATTTTCGTATCAACGTCTTGATATCACTATTCAGGTCTTGATCTATTTTGATGATCTGATCATTGTTGGCAATCACTCTGCAACCATCACTCGCTTCAAAGCATATTTGAGCTCCTGTTTCCACATGAAGGATCTTGGTCCACTTCAATATTTCCTTGATATTGAGATTGCCCGTAGCACCAAGGGACTTTTCCTATCTCAGCGGAAATACATTCTGGCCGAGTCGGGTCTCTTAGCAGCAAAACCGTGTGCCTTTCCTATGGAGCAACAACATCAACTTGCTTCAGTCGACAATCCTCCCTTCGAGTTGCCAGATAGATATCGTTGTTTGATTGGACGGCTGATCTACCTCACCATCACCGAGTCGGATATATCTTATGCTATCCACACCTTGGCTCAGTTCATGAAGGAGCCCAAACTCGCTCATTGGCACGCCTCTCAACGAGTTTTACACTATCTCAAAGCACATACGGGCCAAGGTATTCTACTGTCTGCATCGAGTTCGCTCACTCTGACTGCCCACTGTGACTCAGACTGGGCAACTTTCCCTATCTCTCGTCGTTCAATCACGGGATATTTCATCCAGCTTGGTCTTTCCCCCATCTCATGGAAGACTAAGAAGCAGCAGATCGTTTCCCGCTCGTCCGCTGAGGCCGAATATAGATCCATGGCATCTACCTGCTGTGAGCTCGTCTGGCTCAAGAGTCTTCTTAAGTCATTGGGCGTCGCCATCCAGGGCCCAATGCGACTTTACTGCGACAGTTAGGCCGCCATTCACATTGCAGCAAATCTTGTGTTCCATGAGCGAACAAAGCATATCGAGATTGACTGCCATCTGGTTCGAGATCTTGTCCAATCTGGTGACGTTATCACATCCTACATACGGACTACAGATCAACCTGTCGATATGTTTACTAAAGCCTTAGGCCGACAACAATTTCAATTTCTTCTTGACAAGTTGGGTATTCTGGATCCTTATGCTCCAACTTGAGGGAGAGTATTACGAAATATTATCTTATCTTTACTTGTAATTATATTTTCCTAGTTGTGTATATCTTTATCTTTACTTGTAATTATATTTTCCTAGTTGTGTATATCTTTTTCTTTTGATAGAATATCTTACGTATCAAGATAACTAATTACTCTATATATTGTACCCTTATGCAAGACTAATACACAAGGAATTATCTTTTTCATATTCCTCTCTCTAATTTTACATCTATTGTCTGTGTGAAAATCCCAACTGCTTAGGTGGTATTACTCAGTTAAGTTCCTGATTCGTCTCCAAACCAAGTTTTATTCACGTAAAACACAGTTATCCTACACTACACATATAGCTATTTGGACATGAATTTGTATGTGTCAAATTTACAGTTCTCCATCATATTGAGTGCATTGCTTTTGGATCCCGTGGATGGGAAACTTTAGATCCTGAGCAGGACTGCAGGAGGTGAATAAACCCGTGACCACTCCTTCATAAGGTAAGCCCATTTGCCCCCGCACATACACATTAGTCCAGAGAGAGACTAAAACAAGGGGAAGATTAGTTATTTGAAAGCAGAAAGATTATTTTCTTCAGTAATTATCATAAATGATAGTTTACACGACACAATCCCTCAATCCTAAACTACACTAGAACACCACATTAGTCCAAAACCAAAAACAACTTCCCTTTTGTACATAAGACTAAAAAAAGGCGGAATCTACTGTAAATTAAACGGCCTGCCAAGTTGAACAACTAGAACAAACGTGCAACTGCTACACAGAAGAACACGAAGCCAAGAATGATTTGCCACCTAACTACGAGAAGCAAGGCTGAGATGTAACTGATCATGTATATGGAGCAGATATGTGGGTTGTGTCATCCTCATCACCATTCGACTGTTCTTCATGAACTGCATATCCTGCATTTCAAGAATATTGGCAAGAGAGATAAATTTCCAAGAGGAAAAATTAATACCAAAATCAAATCTGATAAATCGAGCAGTGTAGCAGATGCTGGAAAAGAGAACCTGGAACCTGAAGTGTTGCCTGGGGCTTCTGGTGCTACAGCCTCAATTTTCTTGGCAAAACGGCCTCCAGAGCCTCTTGCTCTCCTCATTGCGTGCTGGTGACGAGATTCATGGAGATATGGCTACAGAGACAAACCAACATAACGCTGATTTTAGCAAAATCAAGCTACGTGTATCACTGTCAAGTGACATCAGATATATGAGAATTATCTGAGTGGATAATGCTCCCAGCATTAAGAAACAGGATCTTCACAACCAGTTGCTATTGATTTTAAGACAAGATAGGCCACCAATATCACCGCGTAAAGACAGACCAATATTGCAAGAATCACTGACCTTCCTAACTTTGATCAGCTTCTTTTCCAGCTCAGCTTTGGCACGTGATTGTCTTCGCCTCAGAATCCCATGGTATTGCTTAGCGTTAACGTAAACAGGTTCTTGGGCCATTTCAAGCGGTAAAGGCATTGTAGGCTGATGCATGCCATAAAATGGAGGATGAACCTGACCACCAATGAAGTCATGCTAGTATCAGTTTTCACCAAAGGAAACCATTGTAGGTCATTTTTTCTTTGCAAAACCATTCATATTTCTAGGTGGGTGGGTGGGGGATTGGCCTTTCATTATCTTGTACAATTTAGTTGACAGTATGACGTCAGATGACAAACTACCAATTTTGGAGCATGATGACCGGAAAGGAGGCAGCTTGTGAGAACTGTCTCCAAAAATGGAAATAGTAATGATCCTCCAAACCCCTCCCTCTTTTCTGTATATAAACATGCACATTGAAAGAGGACACAAATGCTTTTGAGGTTAAAGATATGCACAATCATGCATAAATAACAGACCATCAATGACCTACCAAAGGTTGAGGTGCATAGGTGGCCATCATTCCTCCATAGTAGAGATCGGGATAGGAGTTTGATGCACATGCCTGCAGAAAGGATTATACAAGCATACAATATCACCATATCAGCATGACAATCGAAACAAAGCCTTAGGATCAGTTTTTATGTTGAAGATATGCACACACAAAAAATTCTTAATCTGACATACTAACAATACTAGACAAAAAAAGTTGACATGAAATTCACTTACAATTGAGTGACCAACAAGTTCAAGTTGAGGAGGCTGTCCAAGGCATTCACCATTCCCTACAGACCCAACATCTTTCATCCTTTCGGGATCTTAGGCATAATAAAGATCCAGCATGACCAGCACGACAATTACAAAATTAGAAACTACCGTTCCCTCAAAATAAAGACATCCTGACAACTGTCGATATAAGACTCTACACATGAGAGAATACACTATCATTGCTCATAAATATTATGGAAGAAGGAGGGAACTCACTGCTATACACAACGAAATTAATACTAAGATGATAATTTGTAGTGTACCTGGCTGCAACGAGCCAGCAGTTTGGGAGGCCTTACTGTTGTCGTCATCATAATCATCATTGGGCTCAGTACCTGATGGTGATAGGTCGTCTTTGGACCCCCCTGTCCCATTCAGTTTATCCAAGGATGAAAAAACAGAAACATTTGCTGCTGTCTTTACTGAAGCAGTAAGACCATATCCGGCGCCTTGACACCACGGCTCAGGACAGACAGTTGACGGAGGCGAAGTGTGTGAATTGTCCACTGGTTGGTTTACAGTAACGAAAACCTTTGACTTGGCTGGCATACTTCAAAACCCACGAGTGACAAATAACACCACAGCAAGAAATGTCACATGGAAAATCATAAAGCTGTAGATACTGCATCATGAAACCAAGGAATGATTAGAAAGAAAAAGTTCGTTCAAGAATCCTATATAATAATGGAAAACATCTTTATGTAAACTCAAGCAGGGCAAATATAGAACTTAAAACCTGACAGATTCAGCACAAGAAGAAGTTTTAAATTGGTCACGATTCACGAATAGCAAATTGGCGCAATGTCACAGACTCACAGATGATGTTGCAATTTGGCTGTTAAATTTTTATTTCACATATAAGATAGTAGATGATGAAGATCACCAACTGTCATTTGTAAAACAGACCCGAGGGTAATAAATATTAGAAAGTTTGTTGCAGTCAGCAAAACAAGCTCTTATTAATTTCTACCTGAAAAAACAAGCTCTTATTAGTTAGGGGAGGGTAAATGCGTCCTGTGAATTTTGAAAGTTACGGAATGGAAATATAACCGACTAAAGTTGGAAATAGCACCAGACTGGGAAAAATTCAAACAAGTACTAAAATGAAGAAGGTAACACATGACAAATTGTATTGAAACCATAATGAGTTTCATCAACGAAGTGGATAATAGGAGTCAGTCTTCTCGGAACTCCGCAGTTTGCAATTACAAGGTCTCCCATGGATCTGTCAAGACAGTAGCATCTAGAAATGATAGCATTTATTTCATGCGTATACATCAATAGCATCTAACGTCGAACAAACTTCACAAAAAGGGACTATTTTTATTTGTGAAATTCCCATTGAATCTATTAGTACTATCATGGAACTCGGCCACGATGAGAGCACACCCACAAAGCATCGGGTCAATGTATTCCTACTAAATTTAATCGATAAACAAGGAAATAACCAACTCAATATCAAATTCGGAAATTCTCATATCACTTCCAAAAACCCTAATTATCATAACCCAACAGAAACAACGCTTTCCAAAGTTACTTCCTATTGTACTAAAAAAGAAATCGAAATTCAGATCACAGATTAAATTTTTTAAAGGGAAAAAGAAGAAAAACCAATTCAAGATTGCTTCCGTACTACTTACTTAATTACTTGAGCGATTGATAAGGCGACTGCAGGAACAACTCCCTGAAATTTTACTTCCCTCCAAACTCCTTCCTTGCTTCAACTTCCGGCATGCTCAAGTTGAATATAATTTGGCCTTCAGAGTCTGTTGTTGACTGAAGGTCAATTCTCTGGCTACGCTGCTCCTGTCTCTCTCCCCAGCTCTCGCTTTCTCATCAACTGCAAGCTAGATTTTTGTTGCAAATTTTGAGGAAAATATTGAAATTATAAATTGCGGGTTTTTGTCATAGACTTGAATTTCCCATTAATTTTGTAGGCAAAAATAGGAAAACAGGTGGAGAAGAGTCTACAGCTACAGGTGGTTGAGGAGGGTCTTTCTTTGATTCTTTCTCCTTCACTCTGCACGTGACAACGCATGGCTGCTTCCTGACACGTGGAACCCCAGTTCGCCTCATCTTTTTTTTTTTTCTTTCGGAATTTCCAAATGTGAACTTATGATATAAAAATTGTGCAAATTTCTTGAACTTAAGTTTGGTGGGTTGCTGCCCAGTGCCCACCCCGACCCCAGCATGAGCTGATGAGGATTGAGGGCACAAGAAGACTGTTGTTGAGTGCTGAATCTCGGAAAATGAGAAATGCATCCTAAATGCCACTTATCTTGCGCTAAAATATATTCATGTATATCTCAAGACAATGAATGTTACATAAGACTATCATCATAACAGCACAATCCCTTAGAGGATCAGTTTCATATGATCCCTAAAGGAACCAAGCTGTGAATCACCCACCTCTCGACTCATTCTGTTAAGCAGGGAGGATATATTGTCTACACCAGGAGAAAGAAGTTGCATCAGCCAAACAAGTCCTAAAGGTTGTTAGCAGGAGGCAAGTGTGTCAGAAATTCAGAGAGGCCGTTAGGCTAAGAGAGAGAGGGTATGAGGGGTTATGAGTAGTATAAATAAAGGGAATTGTTTCCCATTTAGTTTCATCCAGAAAGTTTGAGAGAAAATCGGGCTGTAGCCTTGGGCTCACTGGAGGGGTGATTGGTTGGGAAAGGAGATGCTTCAAACTCCTGTGGTCAGTCTTGACTAAGAAACGGCTGCCAAGGAGGTATGGGAAGGAATTGTGTCCTTTAATTTTAGATAGTCATATAGTTTGTTAGAAGTCAACTATAATTTATAGATTATATGTTATAAAGTATGTCATAAAGTCTATTGCTATTATTACCGGATCCTACGAGGTCACACTCTTAGAGTTTGGACTGGATCAGTTTAATGGGAGAGTTTATCAGTTTAATGGGAGGTATATGATATAAAGTTATATATGATATAACTTGGGAGATAAGGTTTATTAATAATAAAATGTTATTGTTAATAATAAAAGATATACTTATTTAGAAAATAAGATATCTACACATGACAATATAAAAGGAGGGATTTTAGAAAAAGCCCATTAACCTAATTCACTTGAAGAAGTCTCTAGCAACCGAGTCCTAGGCGATCCAGATCCAAGCTCGAGTGGACCAAATAGAGGAGTCACACGTGAGACTTTATTCTCTTCATTCCAGCAGATTGAAACACGAATCAAAAGGTATTTGATTCTACCTATCTATGATCTATTTGGTTTATGCGCGCATGAGATCCTTGGTTAGATGTTAGGAAATGGTTTCCTGAAATTCCGCTTTACGCATCTAAAATCCCTACAGTGGTATCAGTTGCCTCTTGCATAAATTGATTAGATCAAGTTTAGAGTTTTAAATTTTGATGCATGCTCATGATTGTCTTGATTCAAATTAAGTGGAAATTTGATATATAGGTTAATTTGCATGATTAAAATTATGATTTTAATTGATTGAATTAGTAAAGTTGATTATTCTAGACATACTTGATTCATGTGATTTAATCATACAAGAGATATGATTTTTTGACATATTTTAAATCATTAGATAAAGATTTGATTTTCATAAGATGAATCAACTATCCAAATTCTGATTTTGTGTTAAATTCTGATTTTTAACGAATTTTCAAGAATTGTTAACTGCGGCATGTTCGGTGGCTGATTTCATAAGATGATATTCTGCTTGCTTTAAAGAATTGATTTTCATATGAAACGGTGGCTGCTTTAAATTGTTAACAGTGTTGGACCAATTTCCAGAATTGATTTTATAAGATATCATATCTACTTGTTTTAATTACTGCAGTGTTGTTCCGAACAATCATATTTGATTTAATTGTTTGGATGGATCAACTTGATTTAATTAATCCGGTGGAATTGTTCAGCTCACGGTCATGCGGTGGATGGTTCGGGCCGGACCCGGGTCGGCCCGCAGGGGCTGTGTGGTTCGGTGGGAGCGGGTTGGTCCGGTTTTGACTCGGACGCGATTCGGTCCGGTTGGATAGATTTGGCGTTTTAGGATAATTTCCTAAACTATAAGATAAGATCTTATTTATTTAATTGGATAATATTTGATATCATCTAAATTATATAATTTCCTAAAAGTTGTTAGGATAGATTCCCACTAGATTTAGATAAGGATATTTGATATCTTATCTTGTTGATACATATCTTATCCAATAATGCATTTTAATGATTAATTCTATATATTATTTTTAATTTGAATTAAGAATTTGATATTAAATTATTTATGTCATGAGATGATTTATTTAATTTGATATGGTTTTAGTTAAATTAGTGATGTTATTTATTAGATTAATATTATTGATAATATTTGATATTATTATTGCATGCATGTTTTATGATATTATGATATAATTGCTTGCATGAGGTGACTAGTATGGCCCACATTAGGATAGATAAATACGGTTTGCGTACCGTTATATTTTTCTTGTACACGATCTGCGCATCGTTATGTATTTTTGTAATTTAAATTTCTGCAATAGAGTTTATTTCAATTATATGTAAGACAAGAAGAAGAAGATCCTAAGAAGACCAAAGGATGGAGATCCATGGAGGATACTAAGGATGGAGATCCAAGAGTAACAAGAGCCATGAAGATTAGATCTTTAATTTTGGTTTTTAGGGGTCATACTAGAATCACATTTAATTATTGCATTACTTGAATGCTTTATTTCTCACTTTGCATGCTTGCTTGTTTGTTTATGCTATTTTGTTCACTAATAAATAAACAACCATTGCATGCTTAAGTCCCTTAACAGAATATTGAGATCATGCTTTTCCATATCATAATCATGAGGCCCTTGGGATTCGTTGGATAGTTTTCGCCCTAGCGAGGTGTTCTTCCTTGACCTTGGGATAGTGTGAGTATGTCTAATAGGGGCATGCTGCCTTGGTATGGTTACACTCAACAAGAGATCAAAAGGCTCAGTTTTGGATCTTGAGGCATAAGGATGAGTCTTACATAAGATGTGGCCATCAACCAAGAGTTATAAGGTGTTATAATTAGTAAAGGAGTTTACTTACCTTGATTACATGAGACTTGGAAAAGTGCCCTAGTACGCTCGAGTTTCATCTAAGATAGGATCTTGGAATCATTTTACTCACAAGGGAAAAGATAATTGAGTAGAATGGGCAATAACTTACTGTTTATAACTTGTCTAAATTTTAAGTTCTTGCATCTCAAGCATAATTTATCTGCATGTTTTATTTCGTTTTGTAGTTACTATGTCTTCTGAACACCTCAAATTCACTCTCCGCTCAATTGTTGAGAAAAACAAGTTGAACGACACAAATTTCCTTGATTGGGAAAGACATATGAGAATCAGTCTCAGGTTTGAGGGACAAGAGGATGTCCTTGAAAACCTCATCCTAGAGTTGATTGCCACCTCATCTGATGAGGATAAGGTAAGTCACAAAAACCTGGAAGAAAAGAAGAGGGGAATAGTCTCCACTTCAGGTATTTACGTTACTGAAATCTTATCAACCAAGTCTCATTATTGGATATTAGATTCAAGATGTGGTTCTCACATTATTTCGAATGTGCAAGGACTAAGAAATAGGAGACGGTTGCAGAAGGGTGAGATAGATCTCCGCGTTGGAAATGGAGCAAGGGTTGCTGCACTTGCCATTGGAGATTATAGTCTACCTCTACCTTCTGGCTTAGTTTTAGAACTTTATAATTGTTATTTTGTTCCTTCTATTACTAAGAATTTGATTTCAATTTCAGTTTTGAACCTTGAGGGTTATGAATTTGTCATTAAGGATTGTTTTTCCATTTATAAGAATGACATTTTCTATGCTCGAGCCCATATGAGTAGTAGTGGACTATACATGCTAGATCTCAAATCTGAAATTTATAACGTTGATACAAAGAGGCAAAAGTCGAATATAAGTAAAGCCAATCTATGGCATTGTCACTTGGGTCACATTAGCATCAAACGCATGAAGGAAATCCAAACGGTTGGTAGCCTAAAGTTATTTGATTTAGAATCATTTGAAACATGTGAGTCATGTCTAATGGGCAAGATGACAAGGTCACCTTTCACTGGTACGAGTGAGAGGACTACTGAGCTCTTAGCTCTCATACATACCGATGTGTGTGGACCTATGAGCACAGAAGTTAGGAGAGGCTATCGATACTTCATTACATTTACTGATGATTTTAGTAGATATGGATATATCTACTTAATGAAGCATAAATCTGAGTCCTTTGAAAAGTTTAAAGAATTCCAGAATGAAGTTGTGACACAGACTGACAAGAAGATAAAGGCACTCTGATCAGATCGAGGGGGCGAATATCTGAGCCAAGAATTCGACCATCACTTGAGAAGTTGTGGCATTTTGACACAATTGACTCCACCAGGCACGCCACAGTTGAATGGCGTATCTGAGAGGAGAAACATGACATTGTTAGACATGGTCCGCTCAATGATGAGTTTTGCTGATCTTCCTACATCTTTTTGGGGATATGCCCTCATCACTGTTGCGTTCACACTAAACAGGACTCCGTCATGATCAGTTGACAAGACACCACATGAGATATGGTATGGAAAAGTTCCTAGCTTGTCATTTATGAAGGTCTGGGGATGTGAGGCTTATGTAAAGCGTTTACTATCTGATAAGCTAGCACCCAAATCAGACAAATGCTTCTTTATAGGTTATCCCAAGGAAATAAGGGGATATTATTTCTACAATTCCGTTGAGAACAAAGTGTTTGTTGCTCGGGATAGTGTCTTTTTGGAAAAAGATTTATTTTCCAAGAAGCCAAGTGGGAGAAATGTTCAGCTTGATGAGATTCAAGCTGAGCAACAAACCCAACAACATGAGGACATAGACGATGTCACTGAGGAACTTGACTTTGGAGGCGTACCTTCTCAAAGGGAAACCGTCCAAATCCAAGATGCAATTCCTCAAGTTGATGAAGCACCTGAGGTCCCGCATACAGATGTGGTCAACCTAGCAGCTGAAGTCTCTCCTATTATTGGACCACTTTGGAGATCAGACAGGCTAAGGCAGCAGCCTAGACGTTATGAGGATTACGTCTTGACTGCTAGCATTAATGTTCTACTTTTAGAGAACAGCGAGCCTGTGACCTATAAGCAAGTGATGGCGGACCCCGACTCCGAGAAATGGCTAGTAGCCATGAAATCCGAAATGGAATCCATGTCTGAGAATCAAGTCTGGGACTTGATAGATTTGCCTGACGGGGTAAAACCTATTGGATGCAAATGGGTCTTTGAGATCAAGACAAACAAGGATGAAAACATTTCTGTCTATAAGGCAAGACTAGTTGCCAAAGGATTTAGACAGGTTCATGGTACTGATCATGATGAAACGTTTGCATCGGTCGTTATGATCAGGTCCATTAGGATACTCCCAGCGATTGCCGCTTATTATGATTATGAGATATGACAAATCCTAAGAGAATAGACAAGCTTAAGAAGTCCATCTATGGACTTAAGCAAGCATCCAGGAGTTGGAATCTTCGTTTTGATGAAGTGGTCAAAAAGTTTGATTTTGTCAGATGCGAAGAAGAGCCTTGTGTCTACAAGAAGTTTAGTGGGAGCAAAGTGGCCTTCCTAGTTCTATATGTGGATGACATATTACTCATTGGGAATGACATTCCTATGCTAGAGTCGGTTAAGGAGTGGCTTAAGAAGTATTTCTCAATGAAGGACTTGGGAGAGGCTGAGTACATACTAGGCATTAAGATCTATAGAGATAGATCTAAGAGACATTGGTCTAAGTCAAGGAACTTATGTAGATAAGGTCCTTGATAGATTCAATATGATGAACTCTAAGAAAGGGTTCATGCCTATGCAGCATGGCTTATATCTCAGTAAGAACCAGTGTTCTAAGACACCTAGTGAGACTAAAATGATGAGCATGATTCCCTATGCCTCAGTCATATGATCCATCATGTATGCAATGACTTGTACTCGCCCAGATGTTGCATATGCTTTGAGTATGTGTAACAGGTACCAATCAAACCCGGGTGATGCACATTGATGTGCAGCCAAGAACATCCTGAAGTACTTACGAAGGACTAGGGATGATCTCTTGATATTTGGAGGTGATGACGAGTTGGTCGTCAAGGGCAATACTGATGCAAGTTTTCAGACAGACAGAGATGATTTTGAATCTCAATCTGGATATGTCTTCATTCTGAATGGAGGAGCCATCAGTTGGAAGAGTTCCAAATCCAGACATGTTCTACGGAAGTACCACATGATCAGACACTATGTTGATAGTGGAGATGTGAGGATGTGCAAGGTGCACACAGACGACCACACTGCAGATCCTTTGACCAAGACCATGTATAGGCCCAAGTATGACAGTCACACTAGGGCCAAGGGACTCAGACACATTATAGAGTTCTTTTGAGACATTGTTTGTTTTATGATAAACCTTGTTTATTGTTATTACAGACATTTATGCTTGACTTATATATATGAATTTCATATTATTATTTAATCATTGCTTGGGATTAGATAAAGTATCCAAACAATTTAATAGTTATCAAATGGGCTCATCAAAACTGTTTTGGTGAATGAAACCCCATTAAGTGAACTGAAATTATAAAATTGTTAGAAGTCCATGATCTAAGTTGTTAACTTGGATACAAATGACTTAATCAAAAGACCATATGTGAGATTGATTGATAACACCGGGTTTCATGTGTTATAGGGACATGGAGATGTCTAATCGATTACATAGATATGTATACCGATACGCATCGGACAGACCGATCTTAGGATTCCTCGGGACTTTACTGCGGAATTCTAAGATTATTCATGATTAGTGAGTTCCTTAGACATGAGTATGATATAGTTATCATCTGACTGCTGGTATGTCTTTGACGCTGTCAAACGCTGACCGTAACATGCAGTTATAAAGGCAGTGATTGAGATTGCCAAAAGTTGAGTGGGAGCTGTAATCTTACAAGATTGAATATGTCCTCCTATTCCATATATACAACGATACATTTGGAAAGGATTGGTGTCTCGGCCACTTGAAGAGAGAGAATTGTGAAAACGCATGGCCATGCTCGGATGGATTATTAGTAATCATCCGTACTGACAGTTTGATCTCAAGAGTTCAAGAAACATATTTGGCGGTAAAGATGAGTTTCATCATACAGTCAGATAAGACACTTTGTGACAAAGGAATTTTAACATTGCACACTTGTTTTAAGGACAAGTGGGAGATTGAAGGAATTGTGTCCTTTAATCAAAGGTGCAATTATTGATTATGAAGTGGGACCATTTATGGAGATATTTAATCCGGTGATTTTAGGTAGTCATAGTGCTTTGCTAGAAGCCAACTATGATTTATAGACTATATGTTATAAAGTATGTCATAAAGTCTATTGCTATTATTACCGGGTCCTACGAGGTCACACCCTTAGAGTTTGGACTGGATCAGTTTAATGAGAGACATATTATATAAGGTATATGATATAAAGTTATATATGATATAACTTGGGAGATAAGGTTTATTAATAATAAAGTGTTATTGTTAATAATAAAAGATATATTTATTTAGGAAATAAGATATCTACACATAGCAATATAAAATGAGGGCTTTTAGGAAAAACTCATTAACCTAATTCACTTGAACAAGTACGACTGCCACCATCTCTTCGGAGCTCTCTCGTTCGTTCCTCGCTCTAGCAACCGAGTCCTAGGCGATCCAGATCCAAGCTCGGGTGGACCAAATAGAGGAGTCACACGTGAGACTCTATTCTCTTCATTCCAGCAGATTGAAACACGAATCAAAATATATTTGATTCTTCCTATCTATGATCTATTTGATTTATACATGAGATCCTTGGTTAGATGTTAGAAAATAATTTCCTGAATTTCGTTTTACGCATCTAAAATCCCTACAGTATGGTCGCCAATGTTGCACGGCTAACACTAACGCCATTAATTCCTTCTCGTAGGTTGATCGAGATAGTATCTGTCCTGCTAATCCTTTGCTGAAATACGCTAACGGCCTGTCCTCTTGCATCAAAACAGCTCCAATTCCACCCCCAGAAGCATCACATTCAACTACAAACTGCTTCTGAAAATCCGGTAAGGCAAGGACTGGTGCACTAGTGATGGCCTTCTTTAAGTTTTCAAAAGCTTTTTCTGCTTCCTCACCCCACTGAAAAACTTGCTTGTGCTCCTTCTTCAGAAGTTCAGTCATGGGCCGAGCTATTTTGCCATAATCCTTGATGAACTTTCTATAGTACCCCGTCAGTCCGAGAAAACCCCTTACTCCTTTGATCGACTTGGGAGTGGGCCAAGTCAGCACACAAGCCACCTTGTTTGGGTCCATAGCCACTCCTTCTCCTGAAAGGATATGTCCCAAGTATTCAACCGAAATCTGCCCAAATGCACACTTCTTCTTATTCGCCACAAAGGACTGCCCCCTTAGGATCTGTAGAACCGTTTCTAGTTGCTCAAGATGTTCGTTCCAGTTGCGACTATAAATCAGAATATCGTCAAAAAAAACCAATACGAACTTCCTCAAAAATGGCCGAAACAAATCATTCATCGTTGCCTGAAAGGTCGCGGGCGCATTCGTTAAGCCAAATGGCATCACCAGAAATTCATAATGCCCGGTATGTGTTCTGAAAGCGGTTTTTGGAACATCTGCAGTTGTCACTCTAATTTGATGGTACCCCGACCGTAAGTCGATCTTTGAGAACACCTTGGCCTGTCCCAACTCATCCAACATCTCCTGAATTACTGGAATTGGGTATTTATCCGGAATAGTTGCTTTGTTCAGCGCCCTATAGTCGACACAGAATCGCCAACTCCCATCTTTCTTCTTTACTAGCAGAACCGGACTAGAAAAGGGGCTTTGGCTGGGTTGAATTATACCTGACTTCAGCATTTCAGCAACCAATCACCTCTCCAGCTCAGCAAAATTGGGTCGCCAAATTGATAGGTTTTGACATGGAGATTGAGTACAAGAGTGGAAGTACTAATAGAGCAGCTGATGCCCTATCTAGAAGAGAAGAGGATGTGCAATTTGGGGCAATTTCAGTCCCATACCTGGCTTGTTGGGACGAGATTCAGAAAGAGGTGGATGCTGACCCCAAGTTGCAAGGGATTAAACTCCAGTTAGAGAAAGGTGAAAAGCTGAAACAACCTTATCTACTAATTGGGGGAAAATTGTTTTACAAAGGCAGAATCTGCATACCTCCCTCCTCTTCCTGGATTCACAAGCTATTGGAGGAATTTCACGCAACCCCATCAGGTGGGCATTCGGGTGCCTTAAGAACTTACAAGCGTATGGCTGCCAATGTATACTGGCCAGGTATGTTCAAATCTGTCCAAGATTTTGTTGCTAAATGTTTAATCTGCCAAAAGAGCAAGTATGAGGCTCTTTCACCAGCTGGGTTACTGCAGCCACTCCCCATACCACAGCAAGTATGGGAAGATATCTCCTTAGATTTCATTGGGGGTCTCCCGAGGTCGCATGGCTATGACTGCATTATGGTGGTGGTTGATAGGCTCACCAAATATGGCCATTTTATTCTCTTAAAACACCCTTACACGGCTAAGGCGGTAGCTGAAGTATTTATAAGAGAGGTGGTTAGACTCCATGGGATCCCACGATCCATGGTAAGTGATAGAGACCCCATTTTTCTCAGCAATTTCTGGAAAGAATTATTTTCTAAGCAGGGGACAAAGCTGAGGATGAGCAGCGCTTATCATCCCGAATCAGATGGGCAGACTGAGGTCCTAAATAGATGTTTAGAGACATACTTGAGATGCTATTCAGCGGAGCAACCAAGACACTGGGCGAAATGGGTACACTGGGCTGAATTTTGGTACAACACCAATTTCCAAGGGGCTGTCGGGAAGACTCCGTTTGAAGGGGTGTATGGAAGAACCCCACCTGTACTTCAACAACATTTGCCTGGTGAGTTTCTAGTGGCTGCTGTAGCCGACGAATTTTGGAATAGGGAAGAAATGTTGAAACAGCTGAAATTCAACCTTGATCGAGCTCAGAAGAGGATGGTAGCTGCAGCCAACAAGAAAAGGAGGGAGCTGGAGTTTAAGGAAGGTGAGCTAGTATTCCTTAAACTCCGACCTCATAGGCAAGCCACCTTGCTGCGAAGAGTGAACCAGAAGCTCTCGGCAAAGTATTTTGGACCTTTCAAAATACTACAGAAGATCGGGGCGGTAGCTTACAGGCTCGATCTTCCACGCGCAGCCAAGATACACCCCATATTCCATGTCTCCTTGTTGAAGAAAGTGGTGGGAGACCACAAGGCAATCACAGACTTACCACCTGATCTCATTATGGAGGATGAAGAATTTGTGCCAACTGATATTTTGGAAGTTAAAGCTATTCCGCAGCCTGCTCCTGCATGCCACAAGGTCCTTGTGCTTTGGGAAGGCAAGCCTATAGAAGAAGCTTCGTGGATGACTTGTGCTGAATTCAAGACTCAGTTCTCTTCCTCTAACCTTGTGGACAAGGTTTGTTCAAAAGGGGTGGCATTGTTAAGCAGGGAGGATATATTGTCTACATCAGCCAAACAAGTCCTAAAGGTTGTTAGCAGGAGGCAAGTGTGTCAGAAATTCAGAGAGGCCGTTAGGCTAAGAGAGAGAGGGTATGAGGGGTTATGAGTAGTATAAATAAAGGGAATTGTTTCCCATTTAGTTTCATCCAGAAAGTTTGAGAGAAAATCGGGCTGTAGCCTTGGGCTCACTGGAGGGGTTGTCCTCCTTTGAGATTTACTTCTTGCAGTTTATGTGATAGCTCTCTTGGGAATTTCTGCTTGAATCCCAGGAGATTTGGTTGTGAATTGTGTTCTCCTGTTTGTTCATTTTCTAGTCTAACACATTCAACCATATATATACTTGCAGTTGCAGGTAAGACTCACATGTGTCAATGAAACAATGATGAAGGGAACAATTTTTCAACATTAAGTTGAAGACTAGATATGCAATTTATCCTTTCCGAAAGTACAAATATATAAACAGTAGCCTTTCTGCTGTAAGCAAACATACAATTGAATAGAAGATAATTATATATGTGCTGTGTACAGCATTTGAAGATAATGGTAAGCGAAAAAAATAGTTGCAACAGAATCCAGAGCTGTAGCAGGTGGAAATCTGCTGCAGGGGAGGAAATCCTTAATAATGGAATATAGATATGTTAAATTACATCTTCCAGGAACTGATTCAAACAAAAGGAAGAGTGAATAAGCCTAATTAAATATATACATTTTCTGATATGAGCACACGTACATGCATCAGAACAGAAAAAACATTGAACCCTGAAGGAAGTTGCACGCAGAAGAGATGGAACACCGAACACTACTATATGATCAATCATCACATGCAAATTAAAGGAGAGAGGCTAGTAGTACGTGAATCAATCTTGTAGGTCTGGGTTTGTGTCGTCTGATGGCCATATGACGGTTTCCATAAGCCTCTCGCGCATCAGCTCCAAGTTCTCATCCGAGATTTCCTTGTATATCTCCGCATGATTGCATTTCTTAACGGAATCACGTACATACATACATATAATAGCTCAATTAGAATCTCATTATTTACTCTACTCCGCACCGTACCAATTAATACTTAATGTGCGTTATTTAAGAGTAAGTTAAGATGCATGCGTGATGGAATACCTTAATCCATTTTGCATAGAGGTGAAGACGGGTGGTCATAACTCTTTCTGCGAGCTCTTGGTTCTCCTGACAAATCAATAACAGATGAATAAGCTAGACAATTAATAACTAGCAGGCCGGCCAGGTACCTTTTTCCTTAATTACCTTTACGAGGACCTTGAGGAAACGCTTTCCATCTCCGGGCTTATTTGATGCTACGAAACTGTTACATGAATGAAGTCATGGACCGATTTTAGGATCGTGTCTTGCTAGCTAGTGAATCAAAAAGTACGTAAGTCGTTGTCTATTGTATTGCATTCCATTTTTATACGTATTCGATTTCGATCAAACCGTGGATGGAAATTAGCAAGCTGCAAAATAAAAGAGGTAGGTATATAGCAATATTGGAATTAAGATGCATGATGAAGTTAATTGACTACTTGTAGAACCAGGTGTAGCTCGGTGGGTTCATTTCGTAAAGCTGGTGCAGAACAGTCCTCACAGCCTTGTAAGTGAAATAATTGAGCATTTGCTGCATAAAAGTACAACACAATATCGATCGATTAGTATTCAGTAGCACTAGCCAAGCCATGGATCACTGGATATGCTATATACAAAGAAAAGAAAAGAAAAGAAAAGAAAAGAAAAGAAAAGACTTGTTTTATATATACTGCATGCTGTACGTGCTGTTGTAGATCGAAAATGTCATCGGTTAGAATACTCAATATAATTGTGTGGACAAGCTAGCTAGCTCGGATTGCATATGCATTAGCTAGTAAGTTAATTACTAGATGTAATGTAAGATACAATAACAGCTAGTTAGCTGCTCTATGTTCATGCATGCCTGTAATTTCGATCTCCCCTAGCTAGCCTCCATTCCTGGCCTCCTTGTTTCAACAAGCTAGATCTAGCTACCTCTAATTGCATTTGCATGCATATATGTTAATTGGTACACCAATGTCTCCAGGAAGAAGATTAAATTGAAATTGCGAAGCAGCACTTGAGACATATACTATAGGTAGCTAAAGACAGGGAAATTGAAATTGAAACCGTTTTGACATCTTCAAAGCTGTCTTCATACTGGCCTGCAAGTTCATTTACAATCACAAGTCTCCTACAGGGGGACTTGCGAAGCAGCACTTTCCCAAAGGAGCATCCCAGTTGCTGCTGCTGCAATTGCCGCTTCTTTCTAGACAAGGCTATTCTGGTCATTTCTGCCCCTCCCTGCTTCATCACCAAACAACAAGAAGAGAAAGATGAGGAGGAAGAGTGCGGCCGGTGCGAGCCAGCAACCGTCAGAAGAGTGCGGCTCACCATTTCTAATTAATTAAACCAAGACCGAGCCGATTGGAATTCAGACTAATTGACTACTGAGTGAGTTTACTACTTGAGAGAGAATCGGTCGATTTGGATGATGGGTGTCCCGGAAAAAAGATGGCCGGGGCTTATTTTACTAGCTAGCTAGCTGTAGTCAAGAGATGGAGTTGGAAGATTTTTGGGGACACGATTGCTGAATACAATTCTTCGAAATTAGGTTGCCAGACAAAATTATGAGGTCCAAATCTCTCCACCCCAAAACAAAAGCGAAGACGTACGTACGTGACACCACACTTCTCTTCATTCCATCTTCTCTCTAGCATCATTACACTCTGTGTATTTGATTCCTTAATATGGCAAATTAATATTATAAATTAGACATTATTCTCTTTAGTTTTTACCCATAGTCAAAATATTTGTTATTTTTCAAAGTATCACACTTTTTATATGTAACGTCATGTATGATTATAAAAATTAAAGTAAATATTTTTTATCTAAATCTAAAGGAATGGTTTATGAAATTCTCAAAATTTTAATAAATTTCGGAATTATCTCATTTTTTTGTATAAACGTCATCGATCATTATAAAAATAAAGATATTTATTTCTCACCGAAATGTAAACGGGATAGTCCATGAAATTCTCCAAATTTGAGTGATTTTCATAGATTTTTCATTTTTTCTATATAAACGTCACATATGATTATAAAAATGAAAATATTTATTTTTCACCGAAATCCAAAGGGGATAGTCCATGAAATTCTCCATAATTCACTGATTTTTTTTTAAATTTTCTCATTTTCGGTATAAACTTCACCGATCTATATAAATGTGAAAATATTTATTTTTCACCGAAATCCAAAAGGGATAGTCCATGAAATTTTCCAAAATTTAGTGATTTTCATAGATTTCTCATTTTTTTCTATATAAACGTCACATATGATTATAAAAACGAAAATATTTGTTTTTCACCGAAATCCAAAGGTGATAGTCCATGAAAATATCCAAATTTTACTGATTTTCATAGATTTCTCATTTTTTCTATATAAACGTCACATATGATTATAAAAATGAAAATATTTATTTTTTACCGAAATCCAAAGGAGATTGTTGAATTCCTTAGGTTTTGATGGTAACAAACATTCAACTAATATGGGTACTAAGTGTTTCAGGAACAAAGACAGTTGTTATAGGAAACCATTGCAGCAAAGGATCGCAGAGGGAACAAAGCTCTGTTCATGTGCTTTGTTATCTCTCAAGAAACATCAGTGACGAACAAGATCAAGCTGCGAATGGAAGGAAGATATCCAGCGTAAAGATTATGGAAACTTTCCTAGAAGAATCACGCGGTCAAATGATAGGATTTCGGCTGGAAGGATCTCGCCGAAAAGAAGATTTGGAGAGAGAATCTAAATGTGTTATCTTAGGAAAACTTTCCTAAGATAATATATTTGGAGAGAGAAGAATCTTATCTTAATCCGTTAATGTTATCTTAGGAATTATTTTCTTAGATAATATCGGTTGTTAAGATAATATTCTTCAAATCAATTAATATCATCTTGTTACCAAGTTTAGGAAGATATGATTATCTTGTTATGATTAGGGTTTGGTTGAGTTGTATTTATATGGGAATGTGGGATTCATTTCTATGTAACCACGACGAGGAAAAAGAAGAACTGAGAGCGTTCAGTTGAGAAGAAAAAGAGAGTGAAGTGTTTGTAAGTCTTAAAGGGTTGAGTTCGATTCATCGTTGTAGAAGAGGTTTCAAATCTAGGTGGGAAGTCTAGAGGTTGGAGTCCAGGATACAAGTGTAATCGAACAAGAAATCAATAAGACAAGTAGACGCTTCAAAATCCTCTCAAGCGGGAAGCTTGAAGGTAGTGGTTTTTCTTTGATTAGCTAGTTTTGCTAATTGGAGTTTCCACTATATATCGTGAGTTCGTTCGTTATCTTTCTTGCTGTTTTTTAATCCGCTGTGCCTTCTGTGGGAACAAAGTCTTTGTTCCCTCAGACGTAACTCTAACGATCCAACAGGGATAGTCCATGAAATTCTCCATAATTCACTGATTTTTTAAATTTTCTCATTTTTCGGTATAAACTTCACCGATCATTATAAAAATGAAAATATTTATTTTTCATCGAAATCCAGAAGGGATAGTCCGTGAAATTTTCCAAAATTTAGTGATTTTCATAGATTTCTCATTTTGTCTATATAAACGTCACATATGAATATAAAAATGAAAATATTTGTTTTTCACCGAAAGTCCATGAAATTCTCCAAATTTTAGTGATTTTAATAGATTTCTCATTTTTTCTATATAAACGTCACGTATGATCATACAAATGAAAATATTTATTTTTCACCAAAATCCAAAGGGGTCATCACGGAATAAAGGACTCACTGAGTCGGGATCACTAACCAAGACTAATCTAATTAATCTAATAGAAAATACTAATATAATAGAAAAACATTGTCTTTTCTGTATACTTTCCCCGGTTCTGTTGCTACCGCGGGCTTTACGCAATCGGTCGGATCACATAGATAGTCCATGAAATTCTCCATAATTCACTGATTTTTTAAATTTTCTCAATTTTCGGTATAAACTTCACCGATCATTATAAAAATGAAAATATTTATTTTTCACCGAAATCCAAAAGAGATATCCAATAATTTTTCCACAATTTAGTGATTTTCATAGATTTCTCATTTTTTCTATATAAACGTCACATATGATTAGGGGTGTTCATTACCGGATATCCGATCCGGCTTATCGGATCAGATATCCTCAAATGAAAAATCCCAAAATCGTTATCCCAATCCGTATCCAGAAATCTCGGATATCTGATCCGAAAACCTCGGATCGGATTTGATATCCATATCGGATATCCTAAATATCCAATCTATATATAAATTAATATAAAAATTATTTTATTTTTAAAAATATTATCACAAATTTAAAATTCATCAACTATATTAGCTAAAAGTTCAAACATATAAATTCAAACAAAATACTTTGTAGTTTAATCAATATACAATTTCAAACAAACCACGAAAAACAACAAAAATACTTTCGAAGTCCACTATTTCGAGTTCAAAACATAATATTTAAATGTCTAAACTTCAATACTTTCGTTCCTAATGAAAATATTAATGTTTACACATTTATAAAAATGGAAAAACCATTGGCATATTTAATTTTCAAGTAATATATATTATTTTTAATATAAATAATATAATAGTGGTATACCCTCAGATATCCGCCGGATATCTAACCCCGATCCGTATCCGATCCGGAAAAATTTCCCGGATCGGATCGGATTCGGATAGTATTCCACTGGACTCGAATATTTTAGGATTGGATCGGTGGATCGGATCGACCAGATCGGATAATTATGAACACCCCTACATATGATTATAAAAATAAAAATATTTGTTTTTCACCGAAATCCAAAGGGGTCTCCATAATTCACTGATTTTTTAAATTTTCTCAATTTTCGGTATAAACTTCACCGATCATTATAAAAATGAAAATATTTGTTTTTCACCGAAATCCAAAAGGGATAGTCCAAGAAAATTTCCAAAATTTAGTGATTTTCATAGATTTCTCATTTTTTCTATATAAACGTCACATATGATTATAAAAACGAAAATAATTATTTTTCATCGAAATCCAAAGGGGATAGTGCATGAAATTCTCCAAGTTTTCATAGATTTCTTATTTTTTTCTATATAAACGTCACATATGATCATACAAATGAAAATATTTATTTTTCACTGAAATTCAAAGGGGTTAGTCCATGAAATTCTCCATAATTCACTGATTTTTTAAATTTTCTTATTTTTCGGTATAAACTTCACCGATCATTAAAAAAATGAAAATATTTATTTTTAACCGAAATCCAATTTTTCTCATTTTTTTCGGTATAAATTTTCTCATTTCGGTATAAACTTCACCGATCATTAAATTTTCTCATTTTTCGGTATAAATTTCACCGAAGTCCATGCAATTCCCCATAATTCACTAATTTTTTAAATTTTCTCATTTGTCGGTATAAACTTCACCGATCTATATAAAGATGAAAATATTTATTTTTCACCGAAATCCAAAGGGATAGTCCATGAAATTCTCCATAATTCACTGATTTTTTAAATTTTCTCAAATTTTGGTATAAACTTCACCGATCATTAAAAAAATGAAAATATTTATTTTTCACCGAAATCCAAAGGGGATAGTCCATGAAATTCCCCATAATTCACTAATTTTTTAAATTTTCTCATTTGTCGGTATAAACTTCACCGATCTATATAAAAATGAAAATATTTATTTTTCACCGAAATCCAAAGGGATAGTCCATGAAATTCTCCATTATTCACTGATTTTTTAAATTTTCTCAATTTTCGGTATAAACTTCACCGATCATTATAAAAATGAAAATATTTATTTTTCAACGAAATCCAAAAGAGATATCCAAGAAATTGTCCACAATTTAGTAATTTTCATAGATTTCTCATTTTTTCTATATAAACGTCACATATGATTATAAAAATGAAAATATTTGCTATTCACCGAAATCCAAAGGGGATAGTGCATGAAATTCTCCAAGTTTTCATAGATTTCTCTTTTTTTTTATATATATAAACGTCACATATGATCACACAAATGAAAATATTTATTTTTCACCGAAATTCAAAGGGGTTGGTCCATGAAATTCTCCATAATTCACTAATTTTTTAAATTTTCTCATTTTTCGGTATAAACTTCACCGATCATTAAAAAATGAAAATATTTATTTTTCACCGAAATCCAAAGGGGATAAGTTCATGAAATTCCCCATAATTCACTATTTTTTTTAATTTTATCATTTTTCGGTATAAACTTCACCGATCTATATAAAAATGAAAATATTTATTTTTCACCGAAATCCAAAAGGGATAGTCCATGAAATTTTCAAAATTTTAGTGATTTTCATAAATTTCTCATTTTTTCTATATAAACGTCACATATGATCATACAAATGAAAATATTTATTTTTCACCGAAATCCAAAGGGGATAGTCCGTGAAATTCTCCATAATTCAGTGATTTTTTAAAATTTCTCATTTTTTGGTATAAACTTCACCGATCATTATAAAATTGAAAATATTTATTTTTCACCGAAATCCAAATGGGATAGTCCATGAAATTCTCCAAATTTGAGTGATTTTCATAGATTTCTCATTTTTTCTATATAAAAGTCACATATGATTATACAAATGAAAATATATATTTTTTACCGAAATCCAAAGGGGATAGTCCATGAAATTCTCCATAATTCACTGATTTTTTTAAATTTTCTCATTTTCCGGTATAAACTTCACCGATCTATATAAAAATGAAAATATTTATTTTTCACCGAAATCCAAAAAGGATAGTCCATGAAATTCTCCAAATTTTAGTGATTTTCATAGATTTCTCATTTTTCTATATAAACGTCACATATGATCATACAAATGAAAATATTTATTTTTCAACGAAATCCAAAGGGGGATAGTTCATGAAATTCTCCATAATTCACTGATTTTTTAAATTTTTTCATTTTTCGGTATAAACTTCCCCGATCTGTATAAAAATGAATATATTTATTTTTCACCGAAATTGAAAGAAAATAGTCTATGAAATTTTCAAAATTTTAGTAATTTTCATAAATTTCTCATTTTTTCTATATAAACGTCACATATGATCGTACATATGAAAATATTTGTTTTTCACCGAAATTCAAAGGGGTAGTCGAGGAAATTCTTCAAATTTTAGCGATTTTCATAGATTTCTCATTTTTCGGTATAAACTTTACTGATCCTTATAAAATTGAAAATATATATTTTTCACCGAAATCCAAAGGGGATAGTCCATGAAATTATCCATTATTTTAGTAATTTTCATAGATTTCTCATTTTTTCTATATAAACGTCTCATATGATCATATAAATGAAAATATTTATTTTTCACCGAAATCCAAAGGGGATAGTCCATGAAATTTTCCAAAATTTAGTGATTTTCATAGATTTCTCATTTTTTCTATATAAACGTCACATATGATCATACAAATGAAAATATTTATTTTTCACCGAAATCCAAAGGGGATAGTCTGTGAAATTCTCCATAATTCAGTGATTTTTTAAAATTTCTCATTTTTTGGTATAAACTTAACCGATCATTATAAAATTGAAAATATTTATTTTTCACCGAAATCCAAATGGGATAGTCCATGAAATTCTCCAAATTTGAGTGATTTTCATAGATTTCTCATTTTTTCTATACAAAAGTCACATATGATTATAAAAATGAAAAAATATATTTTTTACCGAAATCCAAAGGGGATAGTCCATGAAATTCTCCATAATTCACTGATTTTTTTAAATTTTCTCATTTTCCGGTATAAACTTCACCGATCTATATAAAAATGAAAATATTTATTTTTCACCGAAATCCAAAAGGGATAGTCCATGAAATTCTCCAAATTTTAGTGATTTTCATAGATTTCTCATTTTTCTATATAAACGTCACATATGATCATACAAATGAAAATATTTATTTTTCACCGAAATTCAAAGGGGGATAGTTCATGAAATTCTCCATAATTCACTGATTTTTTAAATTTTTTCATTTTTCGGTATAAACTTCCCCGATCTGTATAAAAATGAAAATATTTATTTTTCACCGAAATTCAAAGAAAATAGTCTATGAATTTTCAAAATTTTAGTAATTTTCATAAATTTCTCATTTTTTTCTATATAAACGTCGCATATGATCGTATAAATGAAAATATTTGTTTTTCACCGAAATTCAAAGGAGTAGTCCATTAAATTCTTCAAATTTTAGCGATTCTCATAGATTTCTCATTTTTCGGTATAAACTTTACCGATCCTTATAAAATTGAAAATATTTATTTTTCACCGAAATCCAAAGGGGGATAGTCCATGAAATTATCCATAATTTTAGTAATTTTCATAGATTTCTCATTTTTTCTATATAAACGTCACATATGATCATATAAATGAAAATATTTGTTTTTCATCGAAATCCAAAGGGGATTGTCCATGAAATTCTCCGAAATTTAGTGATTTTCATAGATTTCTAATTTTTTCTATATAAACGTCACATATGATCATACAAATGAAAATATTTATTTTTCACCGAAATCTAAAGGGGATAGTCCGTGAAATTCTCCAAAATTTAGTGATTTTCATAGATTTCTCATTTTTTCTATATAAACGTCACATATGATCATACAAATGAAAATATTTATTTTTCACCGAAATCTAAAGGGGATAGTCCGTGAAATTCTCCAAAATTTAGTGATTTTCATAGATTTCTCATTTTTTCTATATAAACGTCACATATGATCATACAAATGAAAATATTTATTTTTCACCGAAATCCAAATGGGATAGTCCATGAAATTCTCCAAATTTGAGTGATTTTCATAGATTTCTCATTTTTTCTATATAAAAGTCACATATGATTATAAAAATGAAAAAATATATCTTTTACCGAAATCCAAAGGGGATAGTCCATGAAATTCTCCATAATTCACTGATTTTTTTAAATTTTCTCATTTTCCGATATAAACTTCACCGATCTATATAAAATTGAAAATATTTATTTTTTACCGAAATCCAAAAGGGATAGTCCATGAAATTCTCCAAATTTTAGTAATTTTCATAGATTTCTCATTTTTCTATATAAACGTCACATATGATCATACAAATGAAAATATTTATTTTTCACCGAAATCCAAAGGGGGATAGTTCATGAAATTCTCCATAATTCACTGATTTTTAATTTTTTTCATTTTTCGGTATAAACTTCCCCGATCTGTATAAAAATGAAAATATTTATTTTTCATCGAAATTCAAAGAAAATAGTCTATGAAATTTTCAAAATTTTAGTAATTTTCATAAATTTCTCATTTTTTCTATATAAACGTCACATATGATCATATAAATGAAAATATTTGTTTTTCACCGAAATTCAAAGGAATTGTCCATGAAATTCTTCAAATTTTAGCGATTTTCATAGATTTCTCATTTTTCGGTATAAACTTTACCGATCCTTATAAAATTGAAAATATTTATTTTTCACCGAAATCCAAAGGGGATAGTCCATGAAATTATCCATAATTTTAGTAATTTTCATAGATTTCTCATTTTTTCTATAATAACGTCACATATGATCATATAAATGAAAATATTTGATTTTCACCGAAATTCAAAGGGGATAGTCCATGAAATTCTCCAAAATTTAGTGATTTTCATAGATTTCTCATTTTTTCTATATAAACGTCACATATGATCATATAAATGAAAATATTTATTTTTCACCGAAATCCAAAGGAGATAGTCCATGAAATTATCCATAATTCACTGATTTTTAAAATTTTCTCATTTTTCGGTATAAACTTCACCGATCATTGTAAAAATGAAAATATTTGTTTTTCACCGAAATTCAAAGGAGATAGTCCATGAAAATTTCCAAAATTTAGTGATTTTCTTAGATTTTAATTTTTTCTATATAAATGTCACATATGATTATAAAAATGAAAATATTTATTTTTCACCGAAATCCAAAGGGGATAGTCAATGAAATTCTCCAAATTTTAGTGATTTTCATAGATTTCTCATTTTTCTATATAAACGTCACATATGATCATACAAATGAAAATATTTATTTTTCACCGAAATCCAAAGGGGATAGTCCATGAAATTCTCCATAATTCACTGATTTTTTAAATTTTCTCATTTTTCGGTATAAACTTCACCGATCATTATAAAAATGAAAATATTTGTTTTTTCACCGAAATCCAAAGGGGATAGTCCATGAAATTTTCCAAAATTTAGTGATTTTCATAGATTTTTATTTTTTTCTATATAAACGTCACATATGATTATAAAAATGAAAATATTTGTTTTTCACCGAAATCCAAAGGGGATAGTCCATGAAATTCTCCAAATTTTAGTGATTTTCATAGATTTCTCATTTTTTCTATATAAACGTCACATATGATCATACAAATGAAAATATTTATTTTTCACCGAAATCCAATGAGGATAGTTCATAAAATTCTCCATAATTCACTGATTTTTAAATTTTCTCATTTTTCGGTATAAACTTCACCGATCCTTATAAAATTGAAAATATTTATTTTTCACAGAAATCCAAAAGGGATAGTCCATGAAATTCTCCAATTTTTGTGATTTTCATAGATTTCTCATTTTTTCTATATAAACATCACATGTGATTATAAAAATGAAAATATTTATTTTTCACCGAAATCCAAAGGGGATAGTCCATGAAATTCTCCATAATTCACTGATTTTTTTAAATTTTCTCATTTTTCGGTATAAACTTCACCAATCTATATAAAAATGAAAATATTTATTTTTCACCGAAATTCAAAGAGGGTTGTCCATGAAATTCTCCAAATTTTAGTGATTTTCAAAGATTTCTCATTTTTTCTATATAAACGTCACATATGATCATACAAATGAAAATATTTATTTTTCACCGAAATCCAAAGAGGATAGTCCATGAAATTCTCCAAATTTTAGTGATTTCCATAGATTTCTCATTTTGTAGATATAAACGTCACATATTATTATAAAAATGAAAATATTTGTTTTTCACCGAAATCCAAAGGGGATAGTCCATGAAATTCTCCAAATTTTAGTGATTTCCTTAGATTTTTCATTTTTCCTATATAAACGTCACATATGATTATAAAAATGAAAATATTTGTTTTTCCCCAAAATCCAAAGGGGATAGTTCATGAAATTCTCCAAATTTTAGTAATTTTCATAGATTTCTCATTTTTTCTATATAAACGTCACATATGATTATAAAAATAAAAATATTTATTTTTCACCGAAGTGCTTCCTATAATCAGGAGCCCTCATACACATCCTCTTCGGAAGGGGTCTATCCTCGGGGTCTGGTGTCAGACTCCTCGACCTACTTGGGCCCGGAGCACACGGCTCATCCCTAGGTCTCGGCGCCCTTGGTCTTTCTCTAGACACGAGAACACTTGGTTCAGCCCCGTCAGATCCCGGTGGGTAGCAAAACTCCTCCAGAAACCCTGGTTGAAAGTCTGCCCTGTTCACCTCGTACTGAGGGTTGATTAGCAACCTTGCCTGGCGGATGTATTCCTGGAGATCGTGGACGTCCCCAAGCATTCGGGAGAGACCGAGCTCTGTCTTGTATGTCCTCTCCTCCATGTCATACAAGGCGTTCAACCACTCCTCCAGGCACTCCTCAAGCATTCGGGGCCTCGGCCTGGCCTGTTGAGTCGAGACCACCCTCGGTGTACCCATTGACTCCCACGGCCTTGCCCTCTCGCGAGCACGCTCAACCGCCTCATCCACCTGGCGACACGCTTCCGAGGAAACCATCTGACTCTAGCGAAGCACATGTCGCGAATCAGGACTCACCATTGGCCTCCTCGGAGTAGGGATCACTTTCGGGTCCTCTGGTGCATCCAGCGGCCCACTCCTCCTCCTGACGATACCTGAAATACCCAGCGCCTCTCAAGCGACAGGGGACAACGGCGTATACTCCTCCTCAGGTGGCGGCACCGGACTCGGGAAATTGAATTGCATTCCCGGATCCTCACTATCCACTAGCAAGTGTTCTAGGCCATCAGACTCATAGACGTACACCTCGAGGTCCTCTTCAGGGTCCTCCTTTGGATCCTCCTCCACCTCGAAGTCGTCGTCAAAGTACCCTCTAGTGTACTCCGCCGGCTCCTCCTCTTCTTCGGTGTCTTCCCTTGGGTATGCCTCAGGCTCCACCTCAGAAACCCTTGCCCTATCAGACACCAACACCACCGACTCCTCGAGCACGGTCTTCACCTCCTCGGGTGGACAACTTGGCTCCCCGACCTCAAAGCACGGAGGGGGAACCGGGAACTCGAGCCTGACTGGAGATGGCGGGGCCACCTCGGCTTCCTTCTTGTTCCTCAGTTGTGAAATGATTGTGCCCATATCCTGCGAGGCGACGAGAAGAGAATTAGTCTTTCTAAATATAGAAGCGAACTTACTATATCAGACTGGAAAGAAGGCACGACTTGAATGACAGAGATTTCAAAACAACACATTTGTTCAAGTATGGTTTAGTTCCAGAAATTCAATTTTTTCGGATTTAAATGACTCTCTCAGTTTAAACGTGTAAACGGTTTATGAATTTTTTGTTTTCAGTAAAATGATTTGAAACCCAACCCGTTTTAAAAACTTTCTGCTCTGATATCAAATCTATAACACCCCCAAATAATAACCTTGAAAGTATTACCGTCAGTGACCTCATATTACACATCTGAAGCCACCCAAGGCTTAACCATTTTATACTAACCATAAGATAACACCGATAATATTAAATATCATAACATTTTATTCAACCAAAGTCTCGGATTACATCTGTAAAATCCCAAATACATCTGAAATACAGAATTCGTTTCAATACAGCGAAAGTCTTTTAAATAATAAATATCATAAGGGTCTTGATCGGTGCGATCACACGCCTAGGATCTTCAACCTTAAGAAAACTCTTAAAAACTCCATTTGCCTTCATCGTCGCGTACTAGCCTTCACGGAAGGAAGTTTACCTGATGTGCCGTATGAGACGGATGACACCAGCCAACCATGCAAAGGAAAATAACCGGTTGGTTAGTCTAATGAAAGACTATGCAAGGGTAAAACAGAAAGGTTCTAAGTAGTCGTATTAGGTTAGACACATCGCTTCTCGAATGAAAGCCGATGACGATAGTAAAACCTCAACACTTCTACGGAAGCTACGAAACAGAATGATCAAGAGAAGACTCCAAAAGATCGAGTCTTATGGGAAGCGTATGAAGAGGACTCCAAAAGATTGAGTCTTATCGGAAATATGACAAGTGTTTGGGAACGTTATAATTTCACACAAGCGTTTAAAAAGACTTGACCATTTGGGTCCACGACCAACCTCACCGCACAATGCGAATTCAGATTTGGAAGGAGGACTTACTTTAATCGAAGTCCGGGCGGTTTCCACGTTGTACTCCTCGCCCGAGGGTATATTAATTATGTGCCATATCGCACTTATCTTATTAAATTCCAAAACGTACATTTACGTTACAAGCTTTTAAGATATGTCATCTCTTCGCGAGAGATATCGATGGAATAAATTCCGATTATCGGCACCAGCTGTGTGCACCTACCCTGAGTAAGGGTACAATCATGACCAGGGAAAGTACTAGGGCAAAATTCTCCTAATACCAGCTATAAAGAAACGACTAGACCTCGCGAGGTATATAGCGTTCCTACGAATACTCGTTCTAACTAAACAGTTAAAACCACACAATAATCCACACCAGTACCATCATGGTAATAACAGATATAATAGCGTTGTTTCTAGCAGTATATACAACCTATTATAATATCACATTTTAAATCATCCATTTATAAAACGGTTCCCAAAAGAAAACAACAATCATCCCAATTTAATTAACAATTAAAGGCAATTGATAATTAACGGAAACATGGAGTGATAAGCAAGAGCGAACCGTCACTTGCCTTGATGGAGACGAACGAACGATGTAGGATTTCTGGGTCCGAAAACTAGAATCTGGAATCGGGTTACGGATTCCTACGACGACAACGAACCCACGACAAAACCCTAGGTTAGATTCGATACGAATAATAATATGAATCTAAAGAAACGAAAGGAAACGAAAGAAACGAGGGTTGGAGAAATTACCCAAAAATACCCTTACTAAAAATGAGGGGTATTACAAAACGTCACATATGATTATAAAAATGAAAATATTTATTTTTCACCGAAATCCAAAAGGGATAGTTCATGAAAAGCTCCAAATTTTAGTGATTTTCATAGATTTCTCATTTTTTCTATATAAACGTCACATATGATCATACAAATGAAAATATTTATTTTTCACCGAATTTCAAAAATATAGTCCATGAAATTCTCCATAATTCACTCATTTTTTAAATTTTCTCATTTTTTCTATATAAACGTCAAATATGATTAAAAAATCCAAATATTTGTTTTTCACCGATATCCAAAGGGGATAGTCCATGAAATTCTCCAAATTTTAGTGATTTTCATAGATTTCTCATTTTTTTTATATAAACGTCACATATGATCATACAAATGAAAATGTTTATTTTTCACCGAAATCCAAAGGGGATAGTTCATTAAATTCTTCAATTTTTTGTGATTTTCATATATTTCTCATTTTTTCTATATAAACGTCACATATGATTATAAAAATGAAAATATTTGTTTTTCACCGAAATCCAACGGGGGATAGTTCATGAAATTCTCCAAAATTTACTGATTTTTATAGATTTCTCATTTTTCTATATAAACGTCACCGATCATTATAAAATGAAAATATTTAATTTTCACCGAAATCTAAAGGGATAGTCCATGAAATTCTCCAAATTTTAGTGATTTTCATAGATTTCTCATTTTTTATATATAAACGTCACATATGATTACAAAAATGAAAATATTTATTTTTCACCGAAATCCAAAAGGGATAGTCCATGAAATTCTACAAAATTTAGTGATTTTTATAATTTTCTCATTTTTTTGTATAAACGTCACTGATCATTATAAAAATGTTTTTTACCGAAATCCAAAGGGGAGAGCCATGAAATTCTCCAAAATTTAATGTTTTTTTATAATTTTCTCATTTTTATATATAAACGTCACATATGATTACAAAAATGAAAATATTTGTTTTTCACCGAAATCCAAAGGGGATAGTCCATGAAATTCTACAAAATATACTGATTTTTATAATTTTCTCATTTTTCGTATAAAAGTCACCGTTCATTATAAAATTTTCCAAAATTTACTGATTTTTATAATTTTCTCATTTTTCGGTATAAACGTCACATATGATTATAAAAATGAAATTTTTTATTTTTCACCGAAATCAAAGGGGATAGTCCATGAAATTCTACAAAATATAATGATTTTTATAATTTTCTCATTTTTTGTATAAAAGTCACCGATCATTATAAAAATGTTTTTTACCAAAATTCAAAGGGGTTAGTCCATGAAATTCTCCAAAATTTACTGATTTTTATAATTTTCTCATTTTTCAATATAAGCGTCACCGATCATTATAAAAATAAAAATATTTATTTTTCACCGAAATCCAAAGGGGATAAACGTCAAATATGATTTTTATAATTCTCCAAAATTTACTGATTTTTGTAATTTTCTCATTTTTCGGTATAAACGTCACATATGATTA